>VXBR01009111.1:1480418-1535082 GCA_013400215.1 Cisticola juncidis | reverse complement strand
TAGATTTATTTTTTTTTTTTGCCACTGCACAGTAACATTTGAAGCTTTCCTGTCTGTTGCCCTGGAGGCCTCCCTCAGCATTATTTAGTCTTTGTTATCATTGCAGTGGAGTGGAGAAGAGAGAAAATCTAGGTCTATGGCAATGTTTCTGATTTTTCAAAGACTGATTCTTTTGTGTCTCCTGTGAGAGATATTAAGCATAGCTTAGTCAAAGAAACTGCACAGTGTATTGGAGTCTGATCACATTTCTTTTCCAACTTATTTTGCCACATGAGGAATACAAAACCCTCAGACACAGGTCAGCCCAATAATGAGGAATCTCCTCTACTAACAAGCACTACATTACTGACTAAGTTAAAGAAAAGGATAGAATTGGTCTTTTTACAGGAATGTATCAATGAGGAGATAACCCTGACCTACATCAATTTCCCCCAGAAAAGGTCAAGAGGATCTCTGAATGATAACTAGAGTAATAATTTCTAAGTCTTCATCTGGAAGAGGTGGCCCTTGGTCACCCCATTGCTGTTGTGCACCTATAGAGATGCAAGAGGGTTTTTTCCTACTGCATTTATAGAAAGCAAGCAAAGATTATGTGCTTCTCTAGTTATGATTTGCACCTGACACAGCATTACATAAACATCTGCACATCTACACTCACTCTGGTTCACCTCAGCTGTGGTGATTTATACTTCAAAGCATGGAGCTCAGTCTGCTTCGTGGTTGCCCCTAGACAACCATGTGCTGCTGTAAGAATTGCTTTGGAATTGAAGCTAGAAGCCAAAGGCTGCGTGACTTTTGGGCTTATCCCCACATGAGCTGATTCCTCAGGCAGCAAACTGCCTTTGATTCACCAAAACGCTTCTGCCAATGACCAGGTCCTGCAGAACAAAACTTGAAGCCATTAGAGTCAGTACAGTAGATATAACTTCACTCATTTAGTCTTCTATGTTAAACTTTATTTTATATTAATTTTATTTATAGTAGCTTGTATTTCTGTAAGCCTTCATAACTTCTACCTTCAGAAGTAGTTCTTGACTCTGCCCTTTCAAAATATGTGGTTCTCTACTACAACCACCCAGATTACCTCATAAAAACTTCCAATTATGTGGCACATCACAGCCTTGTTTTTGCATTAAAGGACTGCAAGAAACGGAGTGGTTCATTAAAAGTATTCAAGTGCTCCATGATCTTCCCTTCTTTTGTCTTCAGGGTATGTTTCTAGAAGCAGCAAAAAGGAAGCTCTGAAAGCTTTCCAATTAAGGAAAAAAAAAAACAAAAAACAAAAAAACAAACAAACAAACAAAAAAACCACCCCAAAAACAAAACAAATACAAAAAACACCTCAGTCCTTTTTACCTACATAAAGGCTAATTACTGCAACTGTGATATTAAAGCATTCTCAAAATAATTTCTGACACACACTCTGCTGACGTACAATAAAAGCTTTTAAAAATATCTCACTCACCTTTCATACTCATTCACATAGAAACCTCAGCTTTGTTGAATATCTAAATGTTAATTCACAGCTCTTCATTCATCATAGTTATAATTATTTTTTTTTTAATATTAGTAGCTGTTATGTAATTTGCAGTACTTTAAATGTCATCTTCACTCAGCTATCTGCATACACAGCTGCTGGTATTTCTTGAATATCTTTATGAACATGTAGAAAAAAGTCTTGCTTAGATTTTATAGTGAATAGACATACCTCAGTAATTATGATGTTCTGAAAGTATAAGAAAAGGAAGATGATTTTGCTAATGGACACAAATTCATATATTTTTGTATTGGTTATCTCAAAAATATATACAAATTACAATTAATTTCCAATTTTGCCTATGTTCATTAGGTACTTTATTTATTTAGAAAGATTATTCAGAAAAGATAAAAGCAGGAAAGTTCAGGAGCAGTATACATCTGCTTCTGAAATTAGGGTTTCCTTATCATGTTTTTATAAATGGAAGTTTCTGTTAATCTGAATCCAATCTCAACTGATTTAGGGAGATATGTTTATATATTAGCAGTTAAGGGATTTTATAGCAGCAGGATTCAACAATTTAAAGATGTCCAGAGTTTGTGAGCAGTAAGTATCCATTCTTAGGAAATGGCATTGGTGCCCTGAGGAGATTCACTGATATTACAATTAGAAATAATTTCAATGAGAGTGTCATACTGAGGTCCAGGCACAGCTGGCTCCCCATTATTGCACCCCCAGGTAAGCAAACAAGATGAAAAATGTCTAAAGGAGCCTAAGTATAGGAACAGGATCAGGATAAACTATTTATAGAGTAAAACAAAAGAAAATAAAACAACAAACAAACAAAAAAAAGCAAAAAAACCCCAACAACAACAACAACAAAAAACCCACCTCACATGCAGTGGGGAGGAGAGTAAAATAAACAGCAATTTGTCTTTTTATTTCACTTCCTCAAGCCAGCCAGACTTCAGGAATTTTACATGAACTTTTGTACGTTCCACATCTTTTGCCTCTGTTTTCTTTCTTTCCAGATGACATTCATACTTTGCCTCAAAATATAGGAACTGAACTTGAGGAACTCAGAGGTAGATTTATGGTCTGTGGACTTGAAACTGTAATATTGGAGTGGTCAGGCTCCCTGACTGCCACTCTATACCCAAGGCCAGCCAGCTCACACTTAGCTGAACAGCCTGAGGCCAGCAGTAACCTCAGGTACCACCAGGAAAACCACAAAGGGATCATGGTCCTAGATTTGGCAGAGCTTCCAGCCTTTGGAGGAGTGATTCTACAATATACATACTCTAGAAGGACCTAGCACTTTCACTGTGCCAGCAACAGTCAAGGGCAGGACCTCTGTTGTCTGACTTTCTTCACAGTAACTGCTCCACATAAGCAGACCCCTTGCATATGGGTGATACCTGAAGCACTGAAGATAATTACTGAGAGAAAATTCACACCCACAGAAAGTTCTGCCAATGCAAAAAATATTTACTTGGAAGTGAGTATTACATAAACACGCATTTCTGTGTTGACATGTTTGAATTTTTATGTGCCATTCCTAACTGATGGACAGACCACTCCACTTTCTGTTCCCTCCCATATATGACACCAAGACCCAACTCTTCAACTCTACAGACTCAAACTGCTGCTCCTTAGACAAAGGGCTTTCCAAAGATTTGGGCTAGATAATTTATTGGTGCTTTTGACAGCAGTGTCAATATCAGTTTTCACTTGTTTGCCAATTTGGAGACCACTGACTCATTATGAAACACGCAAAATCATCCATAACAACACAACATGTCTGGAAAAAGCTCTGATGGAGGATTTCTTAGGCTGCAGCCTCCACAATGGCTCACAGACACACATAACCTTGGACCTCCTCTGATCTCCCCTTTCTATTTGTCCCTCCTCCCATTACTTTAGCTGAAATGACTCCAAGCCTCCTGATGCAGTCCTCTTTCCATAGCTACATCCTCCAATTTTGCCTTTTGACAACAACACCTGTCCTCCCCTTTGAGTGCTCTCCTAAGCCTTTCCTGCTACTCTCACTAATTAAGAGGTTTCTAAATTGGAGTGATGGAAGTGGGTGGAACTGTTATGGTTTAACTGCAGCTGGCAACCAAGCACCACCCAGCCACTCACTTTCACCCAGTGGTAGGGAGGAGAGAACTGGAAGAGTAATAGTGAGACAGCTTATGGGTTGAAATAAAGACAGTTTAATAGCTAAAGCAAAATTTGTGCACTCAAGTCAAGCAAAACAAGGAATTCATTCACTGCTTTTCCATCAGCAGACAGGCATTCAGCTGTCTCTAGGAAAGGAGGGTTCAATTACTTGTAACTGTGATGTGGGAAGGCAAAAAACTGCTAACTCTGAGTGCCCCCTCTTCCTCTTTCCCCAGCTTTTATTTCTGAGCATGACATCACATGGTCTGGGATATCTCTTTGGTCAGTTGTGCCAGCTGCCAGCTGTGTCCCTTCCAGCTCATGTGCATCCCCAGCCTCCTTAGTGGTAGGGCAGTGTAAGAAGCAAAAAAGATCTTGACTGATCAGCCATAGCTAAAGCATCGTTGCATGATCAACATTGTTTCCAGAAAAAATCCAAAACATTACACCATATAAGCAACTACAGAAACAAAACTTTATCCCAGACAAAACCAGCACATTCTCCACCCTTTATTCTGTACCATTTATATGATATCCAGGTCCCACACATCCTCATCAACCACCACTTTCCTTCCCATCCTTTGATTAATATGCAGACAACACTGCCTCAGTCTATGGGCCCCTGCAAAATGTCCACTAATATCCACAAAATGCCCACTGAGTTAATTTAGTGCATGACTTCAGGCTTCATATGTTCCAGGGTGACTCAGGGCAGGAGAGCTGGTGTGTTATGTGGAGTTACTGGGCAGTTACCAGTATGTGTGGTATGTGGAGTTACCAAAGCAGCTCAGCTCAGGTCACTGCTGCCCTTGCACCTCCTTGTAAGACTTGTGCTCCATTGGCTCAGGTGGTTCCTGCCACTGCAAATCCTGTCACATGCAGCACAGGTGCTCCAGCCTGGCTTCCTGCACAGGCACTGATGCCTCAAGGTGTGGATAAATCCATGCTGCAGCAGAGTGCTTCAAGGTGTCAGTTCCTCAGCACACACTTATCCTTGGGCCACAGCCCCTCTGGAGGTACCTGCTGTGGCACAAACATAACCATGGCCACAGTGCTTTGAGATGTACCTGCTCTGGTGTGGACCTATCTGATGCCTTAGGAAGGCTGACCTGAAACAGAGACTGGACAGAGCTAGAGAATCCAGTAGATATTTATTGAAAGCCTTTAGTGTACACCTTGGGCAGGACAAGAGCCTGACCAGGGCTACACCCAAGGTGGACTTAGAATGGTCACAAAATGGATGACCGGTCACACGATCTTACATTTTTATAATTTTTGGTCATTTTGCATATTGGGGTTTAATTGTCCAATTACAGCTTCAGATTGTGAGGTCTCACTCATCCTTCTTATTTTCCTTTTTCAGTCCACAGTTGTTTATGTTTTGGGCTTGGAAGTTGTACTCGTTGTCCTTGGTCTTCAGTAGGAAAAGGATTTGTTTTGTCTACCTGCTCTGTGAAGAGAGCTTACTGGCACTTAGTATGAGGCTCAGAATGACACATCTAGGCAGCACAGAATCTGAAAAACATGAAAGCTAAAACTTAAAGTGTCATATCCATGACCCCAGAAGTAGCCTCTATCCCAGTCACAATCAGCACAAGGAGCCAGAATATCGTAAGCTACATAGGGAAAGTAGCATGGAAACAAATACAGACATACAAAAATGCTGCAGCTACAATATTTCATCACTGCTATCTTCACTATATAACACTAAAAAAAAAATTCTGTTGACTCATGACCAAGAAAACAAGTAGGAGATTTTGCCAATCTGTCTGTTTATAAGTGCTGGCCCCATTACACTGGGACACTGTCCTCTTCCTCTTGTCTTACTACACCACCAGTTACCCTTAGTGCCAACCAGTCATGGGCAGGACTCTCATCCTAAATCTATGAGAAATTCTGAGCAAAACTAAACGTCTGAGAAAAAGAACTTCACCAATGTCCCTCAAGAAAAGCAAGGCAGAAATATAAATGACATTTTCTCCTTTTATGAGAGTTAGGACTGCTGTGGAATGTAGGCCAATTCGATGTGTTAATTTGTACTAATATCTTCTCCAAATGCTTTAGCTGGTGCTGCTACATTGCAAGGATAGTGGGGCCAGAGGGTCTGAATGTGCACTACTGCAGTTTCCTGCAGCTACTTTACCTGAGACAGTCTTGGCAGTGTAATTTCTCCTTATTCAGCTTCAATAACAATCACAGATAACAAAGGAGTTGGCTTATGTACTTTATTCTTTGCAGTTTGTGGATTTGGGGTTTTTGGATATTGTTTGTTTGTGAGATTTTGTGGGGGTTTGTGGGTTTTGTTCTTGTTCTTGTTTTTGTTTTGGTTCTTTGGGTTTTTTGTGATTTTTGTGGGGGTGTTTTGTTAGGTATTTTTTTGGTTGGTTGGTGGTTGGTTCTGTTGTGGTTTTGTGGGTTTCTTTTTATTTTGTAATTATGCTGGTTTGATTTAATTGAATTGGGTTACACTGCCCTATAAGCTCTTTAATTTGTTTAAGCATTTAAACACTATTCTCTCTTCTTTTAAAATTAGTTTTGGAGAAGCAAAAGGTAATAAGTGATTTTTTATTTGTTATATTACAAGTTTTGGTTTAGGGGGTTTTGTTGGGTTTTTTGGTGGGTTGTTTTTTAGTTTGTTTTTTGGTTTTTTTTTTTAAGAAGGATTATTTTGGCATGTCAAACTGAAAACATTTCAATGGAAAGAGAAATGAAAAATTGCCTACAAAGGACAGCTGAAGAATTAAAGTTCAACCTGTAAAAAACATATTCTGACAGACATTTTCTGGCTGTTAATACTGACTTGATTTAATAACAACACTCTGTGGGGACCTGACAAAACTGTTGATGGAAAGCAGGCAGGGAAGCTGGTGTGCCCTGTCTTACCTTCCAGGCTCCTTAGCTCTGAGGATGGACAGCTTTTTGGTTACCAGCCTGATCAGAAAGGGAGCAGTCAAAAGTAATGACAAGCTGTCTGGGCTTCTTCTTTGGCCAATGTCAGTTCCCTGCTCACAGAAGTTCTCAAAAATCTTGGTTGACATTAGTTCTCCTAAGGCAAAATACTAAAACCTTTCTATTCCATAGAATATTTATAATTTTCAAAGTGTTGTTCCAAGTCAAAATGTAAATAAATTGAAAATAGAAAAGGTTAATTGTGTATCTAATCACACACAGTTCCTCAGACCAATAATCTAAATAAAATTATCATTCAACCACTGAAGTCTGAAAGACACATTATTATCTTTTTACTGTTTGTGATGCCCCGGGTGGTTAAATTGGGCCATGCTGCAGCAAGTAAGAATGCAGGCATTTGTTTTTAATGGGGTTGAGAATTCACTTCCTTATGTAGCTAAAACACTTCTTGCATAGCATAGCTCCAGCTACACACAGGCCACTGAAGAGACCATCTGTGTAAGACTTGCCAGTGATTCCCATGCTCAGCCACTGGCAATTTTTCTAATGACTTCAGTAAACATTGAGAATTTCACAAGAAAGAGGAGAAAAATGGTTAAATGTCTGAAAAGACTTACATGGGAAACGCAGGAAGCTCAAAATGCATACAGCTTAGCTAAGCAGTGACTCAGAGGGATCTGATTGCCATCCTCAGATATTTCAGAGAGGTTAAACACGTGGGTGGGGAGGAATACTCAGGATAACAAGGAAAAGGAAGCAACATGATTGCAGAGAATTTGGATTGAGCTGGAGGCATATCTTCTCAATGGTATGACTGGTGAAAGTGTGAAACAATTTGCAAGTGAGACGGTGGTGGTCTCAGTGATTTGGTCACTTACTGCCAGATGGGGAATCCATGTGGTGATGAATAATCCTATTGCAGAAGCAGATAGACTTGACAGAATTTTTTATTAATTGTTTCTATTATGGCTTCAAGTTTCTAGGATCTCAGGATGGAAAATGTAGAAGCAGGTAAAAAGGTAGAGGCAGGTACAGTTTACTGCTGTTTGTTACTTTCTTAAAGTAATATCTCTATATAACCAATTACTGGTTGGGACAACTTCCAGTATGAGCCCTGAATGGATTAAGAGCAGCCTTGCTGAGGGGAACTTGGGAGTGCTGGTGGATGAGAAGCTGGATCTGACCCAGCCATGAGCACTCACAGCCCAGAAAGCCAAATGTATCCTGAGGGCCATCCAAAGCTGCAGGGGAGGGAGGGGATTCTGCCCCTCTGCTCTGCTCTGCTCTGCTCTGCTCTGCTCTGCTCTGCTCTGCTCTGGTGGGACCCCACCTGCAGGGCTGCACCCATCTCTGCAGTACCCAGCACAGAAAGGACATTGAGCTGTAGGAGCAAATACAGAGGGAGCCACCAAGATGATTGGAGTGATGGAGCACCTCTGCTATGAGGAAAGACTAAGAGAATTATGTTTTTTTCAGCCTGGAAGAAGAAGTCTTCAGGAAGACCTAATTGCAGCCTTCCAGTACCTGAAGGGAGCCTACAAGAAAGATGGAGAGGGAGATTTTATAAGGGCATGTAGTGACAAGACAAGGGGGAATGATTCCAAACTGAAAGAGATTAGGTTTAAATTAGACATGAGGAAAAAATATTTATTGTGAGGGTGTTGAGGCAATGGAACTGCTTTCCCAGAGAAGTTTTGAATATCCCATCCCTAGAAATAGAATCATAGGATCATAGAACCATAAAAAATACTGAATTGGAAGGATCCCATCAGGGTCACTGTGTCCAGCTCCTGGTCTGTGCAGGATACCCCAAGAGCCACACCATGTGCCCAGGAGAATTGTCCAAGCACTTCCTAAACTCTATCAGGTTTGGTGCTGTGAGGACTTCCCTGGGGAGCCTGTTCAAGTGTCCAAACTGGGCATCTCTGGGTGATGAATCTTTTCCTGATATCCAGCCTAGATATCCCCTAATTCAGTTTGTATGCCATTCCCTGAAGTCTCTTGTCACAAAAGCAAAGAGATGAGTGCTTACCCCTCCACTTCCCCTAGTGAGGAGGGGTGTTTAAGACCAGATCTCTGAACCTGTTCTAGTGGGAGGTTTCTTTATCAGTGGCAGGGAGGTTGGAACTGGATAATCCTGAAGGTCCTTTCCAACCTCAGCCATTCTATGATTCTATTTTTTTTTTATTCTATGATTCCATTTTTTTTTTATTCTATGTTATTGCTGTTTTTGAAATCAACCTATTATTTCACACCCTCCAACCTAAAATTTCTTTAAGGTTAATAGCATTCTCAAAATGGAACTAATAGAAGCATAAACCATGTGTATCTGTTCTTGCTTAAAACTAACAACCATCGTGCCAAACTGATAATATTTAAATAGGCTTACAAAATAGTGTAGTTACACCATCACTAAAAACTATGCATGCACATTTTCATCCTGTTCTGTCCTTGGGTAGTGACAACATCAGTGACTTCCATTTATACAGTACTCTTCTGAAAGGAGACCAATTGCTGCACAAACTGGTTTCACAGACAACATACAAGAGACATTTTAGTCATAAGTGTCAGGACATAGCTAAAGACTGAAGAGAGCAATAGCATTAGAAGAGTAGATTTATATGGCTTGGAGAGGAAGATGCCTCCAGATGAAATAGCAACATCATTTAGCCAGGGTCAAGCACATTTCTTACATCAGTAATGGCTTTTGGGACCATGAACAGCATCACAATCTCAGCTTTGCAGGAACCAAATGGGAGATTTTGAACTGAAATGTGTGTTCTGTTAAGTGTGTCCTCCTTAAAATAAGAAAGGAATTACTGCCCCAGCTTAGTATTTGGAAATGTGTGCTTGAAAGTGAATTTCAAATACTGGAATCAAGCTGCCTAAAAAGCATTTTTTAGGGTATGTGGTAATGCACAGTAAAGGAAGCCATGCTTAGAGACATGATTTATAGCTCAGACAAGATACGTGACCTTACATTACCTAAAATTTTTTCTGACTAATGTAAGCAGAAAGAAAAATCCCAGTTGCACCCAGCTTTCAAATTTGTGAACCAGCAGGTTCCATATTCTCTTCTTTAACTACCCACACCTTTTGTAGGTCCTCATCAATCCACATCTAAGCCACAGCAGAACAAAGAAATGTCCATGAAGTTAGGGCTAGATTTTAAGAAACTGTAAATTTTACTCATGCACTGACATCCCTCTTCCAAAGCCTGATGTCCTTAGTCATGAAAGGCTTTCAAAAGCACCTGCTCTGAAGTTTGGAAGAAGTTTATATGACAAAGTGTGCTTACAGCTCAGCACTTATGAAAATGTGAGAAAATCAGGGCAAAACCTGTCAGTTGTATAATTCATGTTAATTGCAATTCACACTGTTGGATAAGTGCTTGATATTAAACAACACAACAAAGATAGGTGAGACTAATAGAACAGGTTTCCTGGAATAAATAATTCCCCAGCAAGGGAGTGAAGGAAATATTCTCTGTCCCAGCCTTTCTGTCTCAGCCATCCTGTAGAACAGAGCAATACAAAAGAGGTTGAGAAACAGAATGAGGACAGAGGTCCTGAAAAAAGCATTGAGCATCCCTGCGAATGTGCAAAAACACAGGGACTGAGTAGTCAGGGGAGAGACAGAAGAGCAGAAATGAGGTAGAGGTGAAGTACAGCTCAGTCAAGTTTCAGCTGATTGTACAGATTGCTAGTAGAAGTGCAAAGTAAGCAGACATGGTAAAGAGAGGGTTACAATAATTGAACTGAGAGGATGAAAGGTGGGACAAATATTTCAGAAGTAAAGATTCAGAAAGATTGCGACTATAGTGGCCCAAAATCCATGCTTCCTAGAAGTAAAATGGGCTTTAGAATCATAGAGCATCTCGGTTAGAAAAGATCTTAAAGATCATCTATTTGAACCCCTCTGTCATAGGCATGGAAGCTTTGCACTAGGTCAGGTTGCTCAGAGCCCCATCCAGCCTGGACTTGAGCACTTCCAGGAATGGGGCAGACATGAGTTCTTTGGGCAGCCTCACCACCCTCACAGTAAATTTCTTTCTAACATCTTATCTAAACCTACTCCCTTTTAAGTTTAAAACCTTTCCCCCTCATCCTTGTAAAAAGCCCCCTCTGCAGATTTATTGTAAGCTCCCTTTTGGAACTGGAAGGCTGCTCCAAGGTCTCCCTGGACTCTCCTTTTCTCAAGGCTGAACAACCCCAGCTCTCTCAGTCCTCCTCAGAGGACAGGTACTCCAGCCCCAGGAGCACTTCTGTGGCCTTCCTCTGTACCTGCTCCAAAAAATCCATGTCCTTGTTATGTTGGGGGCCCAGAGCTGGATGCAGCACTCCAGGTGGGGTCTCACAAAGGCAGAGAGGAGAGGCAGAATCCCCTCCCTCCACCTGCTGGCAACACTGCTTTGGATGCAGCCCAGGATGTGGTTGGTTTTTGGGATGTTAGTCCATATTTCTGGATTATGTTGACTTCACTTTTTGTACCATGGGTTTAAAAAGCAAAAGATCTTTCAATTTTGCTAGCCATACTGCTCTCACCCCTTTAGAATAAATTTCTGAGTGCTGGGTCCATCAGTGTCTGGATGAAGTTGGCTCCTGATACAGGGAAACTCTTATTAGGGAAACAATTTACAACCTCATGTTATTGGCAGAAATGATTTGGAATAGCTTATTTATTTCTTTCATGCCTTGCCCATGGCTTGGGCTCTCCCTGTGGTGTCTTCTCAGCTGCACTGTGTGTGCACATTACTGCCCACATCAGGCAGCAGCACCCTCTGAGGATCTGTCTGGGTGGAACCAGCCATGCCAACTTGCCCAATAGCCTTGGCTTTCTAAAGGGCCCTGACACAACTGTGCCTGGAGCATCATTCAGAGGTAACGCTTTTGATATTTTAACATTTCGAGAGATCAGATCTAGTGATGTTGTAGAAACGTGGAGGGAAAAGCTGGAGTTTGCCACAGAAAACCACAAGTAACAGGAAAGAGCATTGCATCAGATTTCTAGTGGCTAAAATCTGCAGTGTGCATTTGGCCCACTGGATAGAAAGTGGTCTACACTCTGCCTCTGGTATTTCTACCATGTACCTGGATAAAAGCACACTGTGTAGCTTTCTGCCTAGTCTTCCTGAGGGAAAGGTGTTTCATTATAACAGGAACAACTTGCAACGGGATCTGCTCTGACCTCTCACCAACAAAAGCCAAAGACAAATGTGACCCTCTGAGATTTCACACTTTGCAATCAACCAAATGTGAAAAGGGCTAGAAGCCCTCAGCCATGAAAAGAAAAAGGAGAAACTTATCTGACAGATGCCTTTGTTGCATATAGCTTTTCATTTTAGCCTTCCTTTAATCCAATATAGCATCCTATAAAATATATCTCCATTCTACTCTCTCTTTTAAGGGAAGTCTCTTGATGATTTTTTTGTTCTCTATTTCTGCTCAATTGGATTGTATCATATTTTTGTTCTTCAAATTTTCTCTCCTCCTCAGGCTTTCAAGCTCATATCTCCTTTACCGTATTTATACCCATCAATCTCTTTTCTTTTACCTACCCAATGTCTCAAATTTTGTCTTTGAAACAAAGACAGCAATTCAATCTTTTCAAGTCCTCAGGTCTATAATAATCTGTACAAATTCACTCCCTGACCCTGGATGCCTTTTGTTTTATCAATCAATTTGCAAAAGATTTTAAGATATATAAAAATTAGTTTAAATTATAAATATTACTGTATTTTTGGAAGGTCTAAAGCAAAGCAAATATGAATGCTAAGAGCCCTGAGAAAAATTAAAGACCTGTCTTCAAGAGCAGCCCTGCCTGGGATACCGGTGGATTAAAAACTAGACGTAAACTAGCAATGGGTGATAGCAATCCAGAAAGAAATTTATACCCTGAGCTGTATCAAAATAAGCAATGATTTCCTCCCTCTACATCTCCCTCATGAGAATTTATTCCATGATTCTATGATTCTGTGATTCTATGATTCTATGATTCAAAGTAAAGATATTTGCTGATGGTAGAGTGAACATTATTATCTACTTTACAGAGAAGGGTTTCTGCTACTGCTTTTCTTAAACTGAGCAGCTGTCTTGTCTTACAAGGTCTAGCTTAGCTCCTTTTGGGGAGTCTCATGATTTATGGAAGATGCATGTGAGACAATGTGGACCATTAGTGAATGTACAGTAACAACAACTTAGAATAAAAGCATTTCCACTGTTACTAAGCTCTGTCCTCATTTATCAGCTCTGATTTATACAGAACTGTCAGACATTTAAGGGATTCCTGGCTGCTATCAGTCTCAAGTGCCTGGACCAACTGTTGCCTAAATTTCAGGTAGTTTTCCAACTGAATTCTTATGCTAATACAATTAAAGTCAGAAAGTGGCCACTCTAGGGTTTCTCCTTCAGTTAGTAGAACCAAAGAGGCAATCAGAAAGTGGAACAGAAGTAACAAAAAACCCTAAGACATATAAAAACCAAAGAAACAAAATCCAGCACTTTCTCAATTTCTTACTGACTCTCATAAGAATAATATTAGGTTTTTTTATCTGAAGTATAAGAGGCATTTGCAGTCAAACAGATTATTTTAATTTAATTAATGGAAAGCCCTGCAGTAGAGGAGAATAACTTCCAGTTGACCCAACATAAGAACAGCCTTCTTCAAGAGCATTTGAGATAAAGCCTTGGTGTTCATGCAAATCACTATCTGAATAACAAAAACGTTTTATACATATGTATGATGGCAATAACAAACTTCAAAACAAAACCTCAAAACAACTTCACTGTGAAGCTGTTGCAGCTTGTTTTGAATACACAGAAATGAAGATTTCCATTAAAAAGTAAATGCTTCGTTCCACTCTAGCTATTCTGTGCACACTGGCTGGTTGTTTTTTGGTTTGTTTTTGTTTGTTTGTTTGTTTGTTTGTTTTTTCATTTGCTTTTCTTCTTTTGTTAGACTCAAAATCATAACATTTTAATCTCAAAATAAATCTTCAGAAAATGTGTGGGTTTGTTAAAGTAGTGTCAACATGCCCATGTGGGAAAGGACAATCTGTCTCTGCATAAATATTTGGTGTAAAACTCTTCCATGGTGAAGGCAAGTGCAACTGGGCAAAGGGAGATGGAAGGGAGGATATAACTAAGAATTTCACTCAGAATTTTCTTTTTCAAACTGATTGTGAACCAAAACATTCTGAATGTATTGAGATATGTAGATATTTCAGGGTTTCTGAAAGAGCAGAATCAGGAGTGATAGATGATGTGGGGCAGCTCTTAAATGCTTTCCACTCATCTCAAATGAAAACATTAGAAGTGTGTGCTTTGGAGCAATCTGAGATCACAAGGTGTTTCAACATCATTAAGTGTCTGAATTTACCATAGCCACATATTTTTAAGCTTGCTCTTTTTTTTTTTTGTTTCCCTTGAGTTGATGAAAGTATCTTGTGACACTGAGTCTTTGCTCAATAGCTTCAGCTTCTGCAGAGTGGCATCTCAGTCCTGAACCATCCTCTAGAAGAATAAATGCAGATGGATCCCTGGGTTCCACTGAAGAACCTGTCACTGGTTTTGGTCCAAAGGAAAATTATCTGGTGTACTTCTTCACTCTGTGCTGTGATAATAGAGTACCTGGATTATTTTTCTGTCAAGCAGATGTGTGAATGCAACAAAATAAAATATCAGAAAACCAAACATCATGATACAAAGACTTTCATTAACTTCTTCTTGACTGTTTCAAGAACACATTTCTGAAAGTAATTTGCCACTATCTGAATACTCAGAAACATCAAAGTCTCTGCATAATGATTTCAACAATTTTGGATGCATAAGACAATTTCAGTAGGAGCAAATGAAAAATACTTCTCACCACTATTCCCAACTCCTCTTCACTGATGAGGAACTCAGGCTGTCTGGTTTTATCTGAAGAAGCAAAGGTCTGCTGCAATATAATGAGGAAAAAAGCTTCCTGGAAAGAAGGACCTGAAAAAAACCCTCAAGAAACAAAAAACAAACAACCCCCCAAAAAATCAAAACCCCCAAATAAAGAAAAAAAAAACAAACACAACAAAACATTCAGTGATTTCCACTGAATGTTTTGAAGGGCTTGTGACAAGAACTCCATGTATTATGTTATTAACTGCTTTTTTCTCCATCAAATAGAATGTCACACCTGAAAGATGTAGCTGATTTCAAGACTAACTTAAAGAAGAAAAAGTAATATCACCTGCACCTCAAAATGCAAAATGAAAACTATTTGCCTCTGCAAAACATACTTAAGGACTACATTTCAAACTCGTTTCTATGACTACCAACAGTGTGTTTCAGGATATTTGCTTTGCAATGTCATCATCCTGCCATCGTGTGCCAGTTTGAGGTACTGCTCACCAAGCATGTATTTAATTTTGAAATCATGACTCAGTTTTACAACCTGGACATTCTATTCTATAGAAAAATACATGCTGCAATATAAACATCAGTTTTCAAGCTCTTGCAATTATAAAATTGTTATTATGCTGAATGAGAATGATTAAAGCATATATAAAATTTGGTACAATGACTGGTTTTACTTCTTTTACTTCAGAATAAACGCTCTATGATATAAAACAGCTGGGAAACCAACAGTTAAACTTATCACATTAGTAACATTAACACTTTATGTGAAGAAAAAAGAACAATTTCAATGTTGGACTTTTCCTCCTTTGTCTTAGTCTCATTCGATCCCAAACTGTGCAGAAAGTGGCTCCCCTTGCCCCCCTGTTGCTATATTAAGTCAGCTGTATGAGGTATGCCACATCAGATTATTCAGTTTTAGCAGACTACCTATAGCACAAGATGGGAAAAGGAGGGAAGTCTGCTCTTCTTTCTGCTTAGTCTGCATAACCCAAAATATCTTTCAGTGTCTGGGTGCATGATTGGGTCCATTTAGGTAAAAGATCTGTGCCTAACAAAAACAATTCAAAGTGCTGTTACACCATCAGCCAGCTTTGTTCACAAATATTAATTATACCAACACTTTTGAATCGTGACTTGATTACAGTGCTGACAAGGTGGGTGGTGAAGAAAGCACTGTTACAGGCTTGAAAAATAGGGCTGCTAGAATTCTCACAGGTAATCTAGACTGATCTCCTCCTCTGCCCTGAGCAGGAACAGTTACATGAATATAGTGTTCAGATATCATCCTCTCTATCATTTGTTTGCTAAGCTTGTTCTCAAAAACTTACTAGCGATGGGGACTATTCATTTTTCCAGTGAAGTCTGTTAAGTGCTTCCTGGCTCTTATTTTCTTACTTTCAGGATTTTGTTTGTTTTGATTCTGAAGAATCTGTGCAGGCTTGTGTTGTTGATATTTTCCCCGTGTTCTGCTTTGGTATATTACCATTTAATTCATAAAATGTCTAGTGTTGCTCTTTATCTGAAAGCATTTCATGGGTGCCTTTCTATTCTCAGCAATTCAAATGCATTGCATATGCCAGAATGACCATGCTGTTGGAACACATATCATGTGGTGTTTCTTCTTTGATCTTTAGAACTAGTATTGCCCAAAAGCCTACCTTAATCATCCATGCATGCATTTTCTGACGTGTAAACATGTTTAAAAAATCTGATACTGAAGATCACGCATTTGCAAATATTCATCTGCTTGTGCAAAGTGAGAGGTATGGAATTTCCACTATAGGTCTGAAAATAAACTTTGCAAGCTGCAGACTGAGTGGGACTTTACATTTTTACATTGATGTGAAATGCTTCTATAAGGCAAAGAACAGCTCACTTTACCAGTCCTGTGTGCCACAAGGTGTCTGGCATTTACGTGGTGTGCTCGTGCACTGTGTGTGCAGAAGGTCCCTAGGTCCAAGCTGAAACATCAGATCATAGTTCATCTGTTAGCCCAGTCCCTGGCTTTGTATTAAGACGACTTAACAAACTTCCTTTAAGATATCAGCAGGTCTTGGTCTAATGACCCTAACTTGTTCAGCAGAATTCCCTCGTCCTGTCTGAAACTTCCAATCAAATAACCAAAGAGAAAATACTAAATATCCCAAACAGATCCAGTCAGCTGAAGCCACTCACAAACACTCTGATGTGGAGCCAGTGTTCTGTGTGGGAATTCAAGGCACAGAAAACTCTCAAAACCTTGTGCCTGCAGGCCCAAATACAGCAGAGAACACAGGGTTTGACTTGAGGCCTTGGAAAAGGCTTCCAGCTTTAGAGAACATGAGCAAGAGTGTGGGTTTGCAGTTTAAGCAGAGACATATTAAGCTAGGTAGTGGAAAGTTTTAAAGCTTTACAGTTAAGAAATAGAAGTAGTTATAAAGGTGAAAAGAAGTTTGAAGGTGTAGTTCTGTAGGATTTTGTGTCACTATATGATTGGATAAAATTGCCCACATTGCAGCGGGATGTGTGATGCAGTTTAATTAACCACTGGTGTGAAAGTTAAAACAGTATTTGTGGCATAGAATACTGGCTAATAAACCTGGTATGCTGTGAAGACATTCTCGACCTTCATGAGACTGTAGAAGAAGAGCAATAAATCCTGTTTTGAGATATCTCCCAGTGGTCCCATTTCTCTTAAAATCCCAGCAGTTCTGGACTGAACACAGTGTGACTTTAGGCCAAGGCATGGTAGAATACCTATCCTCAACCCTGGCCTTCTCTGAGACCATTTAGTACTGCTGACTGGAGGTATTATTGATCAAGAGTGGGGGCAGGAGACTCAGGAGATTCTTTAAAATGCATTCAGGGTAGGAATGGAAGGAGATGAAGCCCTCCTCAGTGAGGTCTTGGAGAACTGTGCTGGGAAGCCACAGCTCCACCAGCTGATCCAGGGCATTCTCATGCAATGTCTAAATAAGGGCATCAGAAGGAAACAGCAACATTTACAGACTTCTCCTTGTCCTTCACCACATACAACAATGCCATCCATTGAATTGATTGGATCAATCCATAGATGATTAACAGCCACCAAATCTGAGGAAGAGTATTATCTGAGCCAGTAGAGGGAAGCAAGCATAATGGGAAATTGGTAGCTACTGAGTGAAAAAAAAATAGTTTTGCTGAAGGTGGAAGCTTACTTTGAGTGTACAGGCCTTTTCCAAGAAAATACACACCGGAAAAGACAATGTAAGTTTTCCACCACAGCATCCAGGAGCAATGTTTTTGGTCAATCTTCAGAACAAGGACACCTAATCCTCTGCATCAGTAGATGCTGACACAGCCTCAAGGCCTTCTTTCAACACTTACTGCCTGGCCTGCCCTGGGACAGTAAAATACACTGCACAATTCCCAGCATGCTAATGTGCTGCTCAATCACAGTTTAACTGTCTGTAAATAATGGGCTGAATTATATTCAGGAAGTATATTCTTACAACTAACATAACCACACACACACCAGCCCCCGCCAAGGAAAAAACCCCAAACAAATCCCAAATTAGTCTGGAGTCTTTGAAGAGCAACAAAAATGTCTACAGCTTTGACATTGCTCATAACTTCTTCTAAAGAAGAGGAAAACAATTTCCTGTAGGCATGATCCATGATTGAGAAAATAGTTTCAAGGGAATTTTTGTTTCCATTTTACTGGAAATTTTCAAATATCTGTGAGAAGACCAGCCTCAGCTCGATGGCATCAGTGAGCTGCTTCAACCCCTTACAGTCCAAGCTCTCCTGGTGAGCTTAGCAAGCAACATGAGCTGCTTTTCTTTTATCAACACCAATACATCCTTACTGCTGGAGCTATGAAACACTTCCAACCTGCAGCCAAATAAAAAACACCCAGATGTTTTGATTTTTATCCTGAGGGATAACATACACAAAGTCACCTGAAGATCCTGAATTCAATGTGAAGCTCTTATTTTCCATGTGATTGGTGCTGCCTGAAATACACATTAGATTTTTTTTTTTTTTTTTTTTTTTTTTTTTTTTTTTTTTTTTCTTTTGGAGGTCACAGATTATCTTTGTTGCAATTTATCCTTCATTTCAGAGATATGCCATTCTGTAAGATACTACACATAAACTTTATTTAACGAGCTGCATTACTCCCACTGTAGCTAGAATTCCACAGAGAAAAACCAAACCAAACCATACCAAACCAAACCAAAAACCCAAACCAAAACTACCTTAGTTGTACAGGAAATCATCAGTACTTCCCACTAAAGTGATCAAGGAACAAAAACCATTTGATTTTTGAGGAGAGAACACCAAAATTTTGATACTGGCACCACTCTCTGTTTCTCTGCAACTGTTTGAACAATAGTATCCCTACTTTCTGACCTGCTGTCTAAATCATATTTGATTTTCTGCTGGCTCTGTGTTATTTTTCTCTTCTACATTAAGAGGAAGTTTAAGGTGTCTGGTTTTGGAATCATATTTAAATGTGGTTTTGTCGGCACTCTTGCTTGAGGCTGATGCATGCTGACTGCTACTCTTTGTTGTTTCAATCCTCACAGTAGTTCATATTGCTTTAGTTTGTGGGGTGGTTTGACCCTTGCTGGATTGCTGGATGCCCACTAAGCTACTCTATTATTGCCCTTCTCAGATGGACAGGGAAGAGAATACATAACAAAAGCTTCATGAGTTGAGAAAAGGGGTGGGAGAGATCACTCACCAATTACTCTCATGGGCAGAATACACTTGACTTAGAGAAATTGGTCTAATTTATTACTAATCAAAACCAGAATAGGATAATGAGAAGTAAAATAGACCTTAGAAACACCTTGCCCACATCCCTCCCTCGTTCCTGGACTAAACTTTATTCCAGATTCTCTACTTGCTCCCTGCCAACAGTGTGGGGAGAGAGGGAATAGGTGTTATTACAGTCTGTTCATCACATTTTGGTTTTGCCACTGCTTCCTCCTCAGGGAGAGGACTCCTCCTGCTCCAGTACGAGGTCTCTCCAATGGCAGACAGTTCTCCACAGATGTCTCCACTGTGAGCCTTTCCTACAGGCTACAAACTGCCCCCACGTAGGGTCCCTCTCCATGGGGTGCAGTCCTTCAAGAGCAGCCTGCTCCAGGCATGGGTCCTGTGGGATCACAAGCCCTGCCAGCAAACCTGCTCCACATGGGCTCCTCTCTCAAGGGGTCCACAGATCCTGCCAGAAACCTGTTCCAGCATAGGCTTCTCCCAGGGTCACAGCCACCTTCAGGAATCCAGCTGCCGTGGTGTGGGGTCCTCCACAGTCTGCAGGTGCATCTCCTCTCCACTGTGGACCTCCTTGTTTTGAGTACAACCCACATTTGAGACTCAGCACATTGGAAAGCAGAGAGGGGAGGGCAACACTTGCACAGCCTGAAGTCTGGAGAACCAAAGAGGGTTGTACTGGATACCCACAAGCTGTAAAGCCAGAAGACTCCTTGGTGACAAAGTGGTTACTCCCTGCAGAGATGGACTGTGTTCAGTTGAACTCAAAAAGAAAAGAAGATATACATTTGAAGGAATACTGTGATATATTACTTTTTATTCATATTCACTGAGAGAAGATGAATTTAAAGGGAATTCAGAACTCCATTTGGAGACCACAAACCATGGGCAAACAATAAAAACTGCTGAAAGTTTTAAGCTTATGTAGATCAGGTAAAACTACATGGTAAAACTGGTCTGTTATTGTATGTATGTATCTGCAAAAAATTAGAGAAACCAACTCCTCTGATTTACTCAGATAATTTTGGAGTTTGCCTGAAAGACTGAATAATGTACCTACATACAAGTAATGCAAAATCAAATCCAGTTGAGCCCACCACACTGCACACTTGAATACACTGTATAAGCCTTGCACAGCAGTGCAGAGGAACACTTGGAGTCTGAGGCATCATCAGCGTCCTACTAATTTTCACTGCCATAACATCTCTGGTACTTTATCTGGAGTGTAACACAGATAAAGTGCAAAAACTCTCATGTCCATTAAGGAAATAAGGATGGAAATTATTGATTTTGTGAAAACACCATTTCCAGACATTCTACAAGAATTACTGCAAGTGTAGCTTTTCTTGTTGCTGGAATAATTTCTGTTATAGTAGTTGACATAAAGAATAATTTATGAGAGTTATGATATGCATATAAGAGTGCAGTTGCATAACAGCATTTGCTGAGCATTTTCCTTTGTTGTGCTAATGGAGTTTTTGGCTTTCTTCTATTTTCATTGTCAAGTCACTCAGCTAAGACAGTCACAGCAGTCATTTACAGGGACTGACTCAGTTTACACAGCAGTATGTGTCATGATGCAAAGGATCCTATCTAGTGACAGCTGCAAGGGGAATTTCTGTAAGAGAATGCAGTCAGTGAATAGAAACATGCCCAGCAATTCCAGCAATAATGGTTACAGTTTCTCTGTGGTTTACCGTGACCTATTTCATTTCTGATTATAGTTGCTTAGAGCAGCAGTTTCGATCATGCTGATGCTGTCACCTGGAACTTCCCAGCCTCAGGGTGCTCCTAGAGCACTCCTCACACCAGCTGAGAACAGGTTTGCAGATCTCTGTGGGGGTTTGGGGTGCATCTCTTGCTTTTTCCTTTGTGGCAAAAAGCCAGTTTCAACACTAGTGCTTCCAGGATATGCTATGCAAAGATTTGGTGACAATCATAACAGCAGTCTATCCCTGCCTGTCTGAGAGGTGATGACCAGGACATGCTGTCCTGGATGACCAGTGATGATCAGTACCCCCTGGCTTCTCTCTCCAAAGTTATTTTGTGCTAGACCTTCAAACTCTGCCATCAGGGGTTGAGTTCTGTTCTTCCAGCAGGATAATTACTGCAGCACTTAGACTGCTGCACAGCCCCAGCAGTGCCAAGGGCCCTATAGTCCTTCTGCCAGGTTATGGATAATGACAGCACAAGTGAGAGGGAGCCTTGCCACTACTCAGCTTCAGGTAACTCAGAACTACCTGCTCTAGGAGGCAGGTCTTCTCTTGATGTTAATAAAGAGAGGGGAAAATCTTTCCAAAATGCAGTCCAGAACAGGAGGCAAAACTAAATACATAGACATGCTTGCGTCCCTGCCAGCTGTTCCCTTTGTAGAGAAGTCTACAGTATTTCACCTTCACCAACACCTTCATGTCTCACTCTTCTAACACTGACTCATTCTGAGGGAGTGCTGGCCCTTTTTTGGGAATGTACTGAGGCCCTTGTTCTAGCAAGCCTTGTTATAACACCATCATGCACTTGCATATTCCCTCCAAAACCAGCCCTATCTGCTTGCATCCAAATATCCAAGGCTCCAGATGTAATGCTTCCACTCATATTCTCCAGTACTCATACAACTACATATATATATGTGGGATGAATATTCAACAGTGTAATCTTGGCATTCCCCAGACTAGTTTAGGGATGACAAATATAACTTTTGATCACACTCTCTTCATGTGGAAAAGTTAGAACAGCTGCTGCTATTTCAGTTCTCACAGACATGGAGTTAAATTACCTACAAATAGACACAGCAAGCATAACCCAGAAGGCAGAGAGCACTGGGAGGAGTGCTGTGCCACCTGCCTCCCCACAGACACATGGGCTTGCAAGGGGATACCTGGAACACAACCTACAAAGCTGCCCTCTTTAGAGCTTACATTAGGCAAAACATCTCCCTCTCATCCCTCTGGAGCTGGAACAAAAGTTTCTGGAGCACCTTCATGCTTTTTGTTTGTTGTTTTGGTTTATGCATCTTTAAGGGCTAAGTAAGAAGTAGAGATGAAAATCTTATCCAGGAAGATTATTTGACTGTATAAAGAGCTCAAGGTCAAAATGGGGTGAAATAGATAAACCTTGCTGAAATTATTTTGAAGTATGATTCATATGGGTTAAAGAATGGGAAGGCAAAACACATTCATCTTGGCATTTAGAGTTTTATTCTGTTCCCCCAATTTCCTTGACAAATCTCCTGGTCCTACCTCATAAACTATAAGTATGCATCTGCATAACAATAGTAGCTAAACTACAGCAGCTGGGCAGAGAAGTAAATATTATTCCACGGAGTCATGAGCTCATTTTTAATGGTATGTGGGATATTCTATTTCTGAAAAAGTAATTTATTTTGTTAGCAAAAATATGAAGATAAGCTCTCAGAAATACCTGCATAAACCTACCTTCTCACTTCTGCCCTTTTCCATTTTCTTCTAGCTTCTCTCCTGGCAGTCAGCAGAAATATCACATGATTTATACAGCCAGCAGCACCATGGGCAATGCAAAATGAATTGCAATAGAAGATCAGAGAAAAACCTGAAAAAGGAAGTAGATAGAACCCTTTGGAAAAAATAAAAACAGACAACAATTGTAGAAAAGAGCAAACTATAAACAAAATAATTCTATTCTGTAAGACAAAGAAAATGAAATGACTTTTTGGAGAACTAAAAGAAAAAATATTTGCTCAAAAATAATTTGTGTCTTGAAGAAATTGTTAATCCTTAATAGAGAGTTGGACAGTAATGATGGAAGAAACTTAGGGGGTCATCTAGCTTAGTTCCTTGATTGCTTGGTATTTTGAACTGTTTGAGCTCTTTCAGCACAAGAACTGTCTTTGAGATGTATTTCAAAGATTTTCTCTGCTAGAGATGTTCATGCAACACATCTGGACAAAATTAAAGCGATGTCCTAAACTAAGCTGAAGATTTAATCCCAGGTGAGATTTAATTTAGTGTTGCATATGTTCCATCAGGCAGGTCAGAACAAATATAACAATTAAGCAAAGCAATGTTTTGTCCAGTTTTACACCCCAATTGTAATATTATTGTTCTAATTACTGTTGATTTGTATCATCCTACATGGACTGCTAAAGAATGACCTTCAGCTTGTCATTTTTGTAGATCACTGGAGGAGCTTGATTGCAAAGGTAAGAAGATGTGTTTCTCACTACAAAGCTCCTATTTTCCCATATTTCTTTGAGATGACAGCAGGTACCTCAACCTGGAAACATGAACAGGAATACAATTCATTCAAATGTCAACCAGGTATTGCTTCAGCACATTTCAGCAGCAGGAGTGTTAAGAGCCATGCATTCTGAATGTTCTACAACTCACTGGACTGTGAAACTAGTTGGAAAGCAAACCTTGAAATTTTGCTTATGAAGCATTTACACTGATAAATTTAATTTTGTATGTCTTTCAGGTAACAAGAAATGTACAATAAAGTTTTGAAACAATGGCAAGCACAGAGGAAATCACAAAATCAACAGCATAATTCTTATTGACAGTTTCCTATCCATCCTAATTCTCTGCTCCTTTTAGGTCTATTTTTCCATTTTGTGGAGATGGATATTTAGAAAATAACTTCAAGCTTTAATTCCACAGAATATATAGACAGCACAAACTGTTCTCAGGGATGCAGTCATTCTGTCAGGGAAGATATCAACGGTAAGTTGACAGGGTTTAAACATTGCCCATATTTATTCATGCAGCAGAGAAGACAATGCAGCAACAAAAATACTTTCATAAACATAAATCAGTGGAGACATGATTTTTTTTAATTAAAAAGTAATCTTAAGAGGCAGGTACTCTTTTGTTTTATCAGTTATTTCCCACTCTTTAATCAAAGAATGCATTCCAGAAATCTGTATTAGGTTCTGATCCTGCAAATACTTGCAATATGTGTAAGGTCAAGCACCTTGTTCCACTGATTAGTCAGTTTAGTTCTGTGTAGAATGAAATTGCTCAATGGGAATCCTTCCCAGTGCTCCTCTTGCTGTTCTCTCAGAGATGGGACAAAACCAATTGCAATACAGCTCTAAGTCAGGATGTTCCCACTGGAGGTCAAGAAAGAAAAGAATTTTTGTTCTTATGAATAAAAGCAAAATTACCTTACAAGTACTCTCAAGTCATACTACTATTTTAGACCCCACAAAGACGTATTACAGAAGATGAGAAAAAATGCTTTTGGGTTTCCTGATTATCTTGGTGTCCTAAATTGAGCACTATCCCCAAAGCCATGGGGAAATTATAAGAACATAAAAAGTTTCCATATGGAATGGAGCTGTTTCTAAAAGTTTCACAGTCTGTAGTTCAAAGAAACTGAACCAGAGTGATCAGATAAAAAAGACATCTGTACTAATACCCTGATTCCAGAGGCGCCAGGAGGCAATGAGCTGGAACAACGCTCTTAACTCTGTGACATCCAAGTACCATTCTAAAAAATGTATGACCTTTAATTAAGAGAAGGCAAATGTGTTTAAATTTATTACTTAGTGATCCCAAAGTTCTCAGTCTGAAAATAAAAAAATTGAAAATCACTATCCTGAAAATGTCTAGGCAAAAATATATCAATCATGGATTCCAAGTTTGACAGAAATCATGACTCTCTGAATCACAACACGAAAAAAGTTTGTGTTTTGACTTAGACCTCACTCCAAAAGTCAAACCAGTGTCCATATATGAAAACTGGTTTCTCCTAACGTGCCTGACTTACACAGATAATAATACATTTGTTACTGAGCTGCATAATCCCCTGTCTGCTTAAATCTACCATGGTTTTCTCTTGAGCCTCTTTGGTTCAGACTTCCAAAGGATTATTCTAAGAGGTAATAAAAGAAGATGTCGTAAAGAAAATGTCATACCTCCCATCCTTATTTGTTCCCTAGATGATGAGCATTACATTATGGCATTGAGAAAACTGTGTAACACCAGAATGCCTTGATAAAGAGGTAGAGCTAAAAACTCAGTTGAACAAGGTTTGTTCTGCATTACTGCTAATATATAAAATACATTGTGAGCATTTGTGCTATTATCTATGCAGAATATTAAGAAATGCTTTACTGGGTTTTCCTGGGATGGAAAAGCTGCTAGTCTGGGGCTGTGCTTTGGATTTGTGGTAAAAGCAGTGTTAACAGCACACCAATGCTTTGGCTATGTCTGAGTGGTTCTTACAGAGCACTAAGGTTTTTCTTCTTCTCATGCAGTGAGCAGGCTGGTGGTGGGCACAAGTCTGAGAGAGCCCCCAGACAGGACAGCTGACCCTGACTGGTCAAAGGGGTATCCCACCCCACACATGATGTCGTGCCTTTGTCTTCCCAAGTCACTGTCACACATGATGGAGCCCTGTTTTCCTGGAGATGGCTGAACACCTGAGGGCCCATGGGAAGTGGGAAAGGAATTCCTTGTTTTGCTTTGCTTTTGGACATAACTTTAGCCTTACCTCTTAGTCTGTCCTTGTCTCAAGTCACACTTTTAACCTCATCTTGAATACTGTGTCATTTTGGTCAACACAATATAAGAAAGACATTAAGGTACTACAGAGTGTCCAAAGGAGGGCACTAAAGATGGTGAATGGCTTTAGGGAAGGCTGAATGAGGAGGAGCTGCGGTCACTTGGTCTGTTCAGCCTGGAGGAGACTGGGAGGAGACCTCATTGCAGCCTGCAACTCCTTTGTGAGGGGAAGAGGAGGGACAGACACTGATCTCTTCTCTGGGGTGACCAGGGACAGGACCCAAGGGAATGGCCTGAAGTTGTCTCAGGGGAGGTTTAGGTTGGGTATTAAAAGGTGGTTGGGCACTGGAACAGGCTCCCCAGGGAAGTGGTCACAGTAGAAAGCCTGGCAGAGTAAAAGAAGCATTTGGACAATGCTCTCAGGCACATGGTGTGACTCTTGGGTGGTCCTGTGCAGAGCCAGGAGCTGGACTCAATGATCCTTGTGGTCCCTTCCAACTCAGCTTATTCTGTGATTCTGTGATCCTCACCCTTATTATGGGAAGAGCATGTGAGCTCCTGGATGGGACTTGGCTGCCTGCTGGCATCAAACCATGACAAATATTCATGCTGCAGTGATGCTTGAGCTTTTTCTTCCTCATCCTGGTAAAGATCCATATACTCACAGGTATCCCAGCTCCTGACTCACAGTAGAGTCATCTCTTGGGAACTAGACACCATTTAAAATCTGAGCCTTGGGCTCTTACTACTTCACATATAAACCAAGAAAATCTACTGAGGACAGCAGAGACTTTGTTAATTGAAATTTTGGGTTCAAAACTTTTAAAATTTATATGAGCAATATGGAAATGCTTGTTTTGATCTCCAGGTGAAGCAATTTAAAAAAATGCATATTCCATGCAACGTATGCATTTGGCATATCCATACTGAAAAATACTCACAGATATTCTGACTTTAAAAGCCACCCAAAGACAGAAACAGTACTTTGTTTTGCTGCTCTCTCCAAGAAAATCTTTGACGTTTATCCTAACAGGGCTGTGATAGCCTTGCCAAAATCATGCTGACTGGAGAATGCAAACAGTGAAGCTGTACTTGTTGGAGACTCACAAGAGCTGAACAGAAAAGATTCAAAACAGAAAAAAGGCAATTTTAAAGTTGCATCTTGAAGTAAAAGAACAAAGTTGCATACTTAAAGACTAAACTTGAGAAAAAAGTTAAATTACTGACATGGAGAACATCTGAAATGGACAAATCAAGGCACTGGACTCCTACAGTGTGTAAAAATAATAACGGGTAAGATTATTGAGAGAGTGAGTCTCATGAGCTTGAAATTAAATTCTGATATGTTGTTTTAATCCACAGTGAAAGTTATCTTAAGCTTTGCAAAGCAATAAGCATAAGTACTATGTCAACAGAAGATAGTGAAGAGGCATGATATTGGTTTGACCTACACCGCTTTGAATCAGAAGGGCTGAAAGTGACCTAAAAAGAACAAACAGCAAATCAGACAACAAATAAAACAAAGAAAGCCCAACAACCAAAAAACAAAAAACAAAAAAACACCCAAACAAAAATCCCCAAAACAAACCAAAAACCAAAATAAACACGCAAACACCATGAACAAACAAAAACACACAAAAAACAAAACCAAAAACAACCCAGAGACAGAAATATTCCCAGATGATACCTGGGAAAGGCTCTCACAATATCATCCAAAACAATATCCAATGTACAGCTAAGTTAAAAAAAAAAAAAAAAAAAAAATCCAGGCCAAACCTAGATACCACCTTGCTAGTGGAAAGAAAAAGTGCTGTAGTTTGAAAAAAACCCAAATAAAATTGACAGTAACAAAAGTTATATGTCTAATGGCAATTATTAAACAACATCAAGAAAAATTTCCAGGCAACAGAATTCAATTTTTTGAATGTTTTACTGTTAGGAAAGTTGCAAGCATTATTTTGACTCGGAGCAACTAATATACAAATAATTCACAGGCACATCTCAGAAGTTAGCTCCTACCATGATTATTCTCTGTAGGCAGATTGGATACAATCATCCTTTATTTTTGGAGGTCAAACTAATTTAACAGTTGGACATGGGTAGTCTGTGCTAGTTGGTCTCAGTGTTGGAGAACATTCCCATACATGTTTATTTTATGAATACCAACACAGCCAAATATTACAGGTTAAGGGTAGCTGAAGCTGAAATTATTACAAGAATGTGACCTGCAGAGATTTAAAAGCAGTTGATAAACCACAGGAGCATATGAACTGATAAGCTGTCCAAGCAATGGAAGAGAGCCGAGGGACCCTACAAAATGTTTTCTCCTGCAAGAATAATTTCTTGGCAAACCATATGTTCAGCTGCAATATTTATTTTGTCACTGCAGCTAAAAGGCAACAGAATAGAGCTATATTTATAGAAATAGAAGGGGAAAATTAAAAGTCTCCTCATGTCCAGAAAAGAAATTTCGTACTTATCACATAGAGGAAAGGCATTACAATCCTCCTGAAAATGCTTAGAAAAATACTTTTTTGTTGTTGTTAAATTATTATTTATTCCTACTCTGTATTATTCCTACTCTGCTTTTTACATATGAGAGCTTTTTTTTCCCTATGTGCTTCATTCCTAGATAATTTCTATCCTGAGTGACTAGGAAATTAGTGTGTACGAGATTGCACAAATTGCCAAGCAGAATATCTGCTTAGTAAAGTTTCAGGACAGCTTGCTCTGTTAGAGACATTGGTTCTATTTAGAGTAGAGTAGTGAAACATAAACAGCACAGCATATTTACTTGGAACATCAAAGGGTTCCTGCTTGTGATGATGGCAGTCTAACCTTGTCTTTCAAATTGCTGAAGGCTATTGGCAGAAAAGACAGGGTTTGGAATGTAGGTAGAAATTAGATTGAATCAGTCA
This sequence comes from Cisticola juncidis, assembly GCA_013400215.1. Lineage (NCBI taxonomy): Eukaryota > Metazoa > Chordata > Aves > Passeriformes > Cisticolidae > Cisticola > Cisticola juncidis. The sequence continues at coordinate 1,506,500 of VXBR01009111.1, read as the reverse complement.
GATTAAAGAGGAAACAGGACTGGTTCCATTTTCAGTGGCACATTTACTCTGTGTTGTCAGGAGGTGAGCCCAGAAACAAGATCTCATGTCTTTGATGTTGATTAAAAACTTTGCACTACACATCTCCAAGCTCCAGACAGCAAATGATGGGATTCACTGCTTCAGTGTGAGTTATGTCTAGCACACATCTGGGCCAAGTCACCATGGGATCCTTCCAGAGGCCTGCAGGGAGGAGGGAGCTAGGCAGGAACAGCAGGAACAGGTCAGGGACTGCTTCATTACCTCCTGAAGGAGACACCTTTTATACAATCACATGAACTGCACTTCAATTCCACTGCTGAGACTCTGCTGGGAACCAAAATAACCAGATCAGCTAAAGTTAGCTGAGCTCAGGCAGAGTGATGGTGTGGAGGGTCACTGCAGTGCACCCCCACAAAAGGCACACACACACACATCATCCCAGCTGAGCCTGGGGAAACAAGACAGACCCTGGAACATGCTTTGTACTGCCCAGAAACAACATAAGGGTTAGGCACACCCTTTCTTAGCACAGGCTTAGTTTAACTAGTAGCAACCTAAAGCCTGTAACCTGCAGCCAGAAAAGTAAGCAGATAGACTGATAATCCTGATCAGTGCAGGCACTGGAAGTTGCAGGAACCTTAAGCAGTTCCAGACATTTGGAAAACAAAAATATTCATGGCTTTATGAAGGGTATGTGTTTTATGTTAGAATTTTCTCACATATGAACACAAAGACATCCCGTTTCTTCAGGTACTGCAGTTTGCAGCGTAGGCACACAACATGCCCAGGTAATACTGTAACTGGATCTGACCTCCCAAAGTGGTTTCTTCACCTGCAGTAAGTCTAGAGATACTTGAAACCAACCAGTGTCTTACAGGAGCAATTGGTACCATGGCATGTGCAGAAGGGTCAGCAAAGGGCTGGAGAGATAAAGCAGAACTAGGCCTGCAGATAGTACCACATGCACCTTGTGCCACAGAGCACACATCAAGAGCTTTGACAGCAGGAAACCACGCAGGCTGGGGCAGCTGTTTGCATTTCCCCTTCATATTCCTGTGTCTGTTTAAAAAACAGCATCATGTGAGAGGTGTTATTACCGTCGGTATGCATTCTGCTGACACTGTTCATTCATTATGTGCTTTTTGTGTCACAGTCAAAACTCAAAATACTTTTGTTTGTAAAAAGTCAACAAAATGTGGAACTGTGAAGCTACATAATCTGAAACACACAGCACCTACTAAATCTGTTTGTGGGTTATCAAACAGGAAGACCACACAATACTGCAAGGAAAAACAAGCTAGACAAAGCAGATGCTTTAACAGCTACTAATTAGAATCTATTTACTCTTTCAATTACCTTTACTCAGCACTCTAGGTCCCCAAGCCACTACTGACAGACATCAGCTGTCCATGTGGCATCCTCATCTGGCACAAACCATATTGAGTGTGAAATCAAAGCAGACACTGTTACCCCAGCATTAACAGCAAGCCTTTCAAACTCCCTGCGGTAGGAAGGCATGCTGAATATTTCATGGCATGTATTTAGAGCTGGTATCTCCTTCCTGAGGCAGCACAATTACCATATTTCTGCAGGACTGTGTTGCTGCAGAGCTGTACACCAGTGATTACATTCTATGTACAAACACAGATGAATCACAGTCATGCTGGACTAAAAGGATTCCTCCATCCTTTTACATGAGTTTAGACCCCTGATGTTACAAGTAATTTTGTCATAGGTTAACATCTAGCATCAATCCCTTCCTTACTTATAAAGAGAGAAGGTTCCTTGCATACTGAAGGAATGAAGCACAAATACAATCCTTTTTCCTCCAGAGAGAGTTTTCCTCTATATATTCTAAGGAATTGAAAATCACCAAATCCCTGTCATCTAGACACTTCTGTACACCTGTTATTATTTTTCATAATTCTTACAGTGCTTGGAGTCCTCCCACATCTACAGAATCCCTCCAAAATGGGACTGTAGATCTTTACACTGTGAGCAAGACCACACTGCCACAAGCACACAGCATAAGCACACAAGAAAATAGAAATAATCTCTATTTGCAGATGAGGAACAAAAGCTGAGAGATACTTCCCCCAAGACATGAGAGACTCAACTTCAGATTTCCTTCTCTCAGCACAGCACTTACTCTGGGTCCACTCTTCTTTCCCCAGACGGATGGGCCTCCTTGCTTGTAAATAAACCCATCTTAGTTTTGTGGGAATGTGAATTTTTGAAGCACCCTTTTGAGACATAAAATGCTCATAGTCAGCATTAAAAAGAATATCTGAGTGTGGCTTTATCATGAGAGTTATCATGGGAGTGTGTCAGGGAGTGAATAATTTATGGCTTAAATATCTTCATGAAGGATATTTACTTATTCTAGCAAAGCTATATAAAAGCAGAGAAGACCACCACGTCCTGAATGAGCCACCTGACTGAGGCCCTGAACTATGAAGAAAACATAAAGACTCGGGGCTGGGCTGGGGGAAGAAGAACACATTCACAGAGATATTGAGCTCAGCACTTTTGGGGTGGGGACCACAGCCCCAGGCTGTCAGCTGCCAGGCAAGAACAGACCCTGCACCAGTGGTGCAGGGAGAGATTTTGGGTGTGTGGTGAAAAGGCCTCTGGTCAAAGGCAGTCAACATCCACAGAGAAGCTCAGCTGTGGGGTCCTTTCACCCCAGGAAATGCTGCATCCATATCAAGGACAGGAGGACCAAAAACACCCTTCAAAGGCCCCCCTGACAGGGGTCCCCAGACGCTGCAGCAGAGCACTGCACCATGATACAACAGATCCACGGTGCTGCAAGGGACAGTGGCAAACCTGCCCTCCCCAGAGAGCCACATGGGCACTCCCACCTGGCCAAAACATATGTTATTAACCCATGGGATCCTTGACTTTTTGCTGGGGAGTTCTCAGCACCAAGAACAGATGGAAGGAAGCCATGAGTAGTCTTTAGGACCCCCAGAAAGGTGATATGTTTCCACCTAACCCCTGTCACTCTCTGTGTTCCCCCACCCTCCATGCACTTTTTCTTTTTCTTCTTTTTCTTTTTCTTTTTTTTTTCTTTTTCTTTTTCTTTCTTTTTTCCTTTCCCTTTTTCCCTCTTTAATAAAATATATCAATTTTTTGGCACCAACACTTAATCTAGTTTGGTTTTAATCCCAGTTTTTTGGGTATATTTCAAACCTTTCTGGATTCAATCTGTTTTAGTCACAGAAACTTCGTTTCCCTTGTTCTTTTTAAACCAGCTTGTAACAATGCTGATACCACTCACCTGCGAGTGCAGTGCTATTGCTGCAGCCCACGACTGCCATGCAAGGAAATTGTACTTATTTTTCATGTATCCTGCTCTACCAGGCAGCACACTCTTGCTGCACACTCTTTTGGAGGCAATTTGACCGGGCTTCACTTTGGATCTACCCTTTTTTTATCAGTTTGTCAGAGCATTCCTCTGTCCCCAGCGGAGAGTCTATATTCCAGCAGGACACCTGTGGGCACTCAGGAGGGCTGATGGCTTGGCACTGAGATGTTCATCCTGAAGTGAAAAGAAACTTAAATACCTGGTGATGAAAACTGAATAATGCTCCAGAGAGCAGGGAAGTTTTCCCTCAACCATTCCACAGCTGGAGGTCTGAAGATTCATGTGCCACAGAGTAATGGAAGCTGTCCTTTTAGGAATATTCCATCACTTCTGTAAAGCAAGCAATACATGTGTTTCCAAATTAAAAAGGTTAAGAAGCAACAGGGAGTTGCTCAACATTCACTCTCCTAACTAAATTTCTGAATTACTAAAACAGTCACAAGCTAACTTGTACTCTCCAGAAAACTTTCAAGTTGTGTTTGCAAATTGGTATGGCTGGGAAACTCATCCAGTTTGAGTATCTCCACACTGTCAGAGGAAAAAAGGATTTAGCTGTATGGACATGGACTGTTCACAACACTGTTTCAGTGCCAATGAGCAATCACAGACATAATTTATTAGTACAGTTGCAGCTTAATTTTCTGCTAACTATGAGCTAACAACCTACTTGCCAAGCTGTACAGCTTCTCTTCAGCTCTGGTGGAAATAAATGTCTTAGATTGAAAAATGTAACCAAAAATGTGTATTCTATTTTCATGTGTTGAAACCGGTTGCGAGATATTGTTCTTTATCTCTTGTAACTCTAGGGGTGGAAAGAGGGCAGATGCCTTCTGTTAATGGGACACCTGATAACACCAGACAAGGCAGTGCCTTCTTATCTCTTCCTCCACCCATCCTCCTCTGAGAGATATCACCTGTGAATGGGCCATTTAAAGCCTCTCACATGACTGATAACATCACCTCATTCCATTGTGAGATGCTCCACCCAGTGGGAGGAGACAACCATTCCCTACCCAGATAAAATGGGGACACAGGGACCCCCAGATCAGCTGGTTTTCCTCTGAATTCTCAGAGGAAGAGTGGACCAATCTCACCAGCTCTGAACCCCTTTTTTTCTACGGGATCATCTCTACTCCACAGAACAACATCTGTTACTCCAGGAAGACTTATTTAGACTGCTTCCATCACCCTGCTGACAACAGGGTGTTAGGTCGTATCTCTGACTCTGTCAGGGTTTTCTAGGACTTTTGTTTGTTTGCTTGTTTGTATTTTTTTACTACTGCATTTGTATTTTTTTCTCAATATTCCTAGTAAAGAACTCTTATTCCTATTCCCATATTTTTGCCTGAAAGCTCCTAATTGCAAAATTGTAATAACTTGGAGGGAGGATGTCGCTCTGGTTTTGAAGACTTTTCTAAGCCGTCTGTAATGTTCTTCATATTGGAGTCAGAATTTTTACTTTCTCACAGTTAATACTATAAACAATGGCCATGTTTTGCTAACTGTCTTTCATTGTTTACATATTTTTAGGTGGGAGAAGAAAGTTGATTGACAGTTGTCTTGACCAATGTGGTTTGAGAAGTGGAATTCCATCCTCCAATCTACAAGCCCCATAAGAAATGTATAAAATTGAGCTTTTTTGTAAATAAACTCGTCCCTTTTTCCTGCTTTGCTCACCAGCGTGTCCTTATGTGGTTCTTTTTGTGTCATTTTACATTCTCCATTCCAAGGGAAACTCCAGTTTTCCCTGACAGACACCTGTCTCTCCAAACCAAGACAATAAATAACTTCCAGAAAAGATCAAATAGCAGAAAATAAAGTTTTGCTGTGGTTCCCTTTACTTCTTGCATCTGCTACAGATCACAAGGTCAACAATCACTTCTTTTCATGCACAAATTCCTCTTTGGGAAGAGGTGGTCAGGGAGACTACAAACTGTATATTACAATTCCCCATCCTGAGCACATTAATCAATCTCTCCTGTTAATTAGCCAAACTTGATTATCAATGTGAGGAAGCTCCTAACAAGACACAGAGTTTTATTTTTAACTCTAAAGAGAGATGATTACTGATGTGCACACAAATAGGTCAAGCTAATACAAAGAATACGGATAGAATGGAAAGCAGTTTTCTATCCCAAAGCAATCCCTTTATTAAACCCCCACTGTTAGTCTTGTCTCAGGTCATGTGCATGTGGCAGCAGACCCGATCTTTGCCTTTTCTCCTGCTTCAAGTGCAAAGCCAGGCTAACAGCATTATGTAAGGAAAACAAACTGCCAGAGGAGAAGCAGCTCCACTGAAGAGATGGGAACAACTCCTGCTGTCATGGGAGTTTTAAGAGGTTACTAATCCTCAGAAATAATAAAAAACCTTTCAAAAAAACCTCACCAAAAACCAGATATTGACCTTCCCAATATGAAGAATCCATTTTGAGACTAGGAAATGAGGAAAGAGCAAGATGTTTAAAATAAGTGCTGTGCAAAAAGCTGCCTGTCCGCTTCCATGCCACCTAAAACCTTCCTTATATGTTCAGTGAACATTTTTCTTTAATTTATTCTGATCTAGATGGTATCATTCTGTTCTTCAAGACATGGACAGAGGGATTCACTTTCTGCAGCTTACAATGTTTATAATTTTGTAAGCAATTTTCTCCAGTGACTATTATTCTGATAGTAAAATGAGTAAAAATGTATAATTTAATATACCATTTAGGAAAATACTTTTCTTAGGGGGATACTGTACTATGTTATCAAGCCATTGTTCTGTGAAGATGCAGGAACTCTACAGACCTCTCTGCTGAGTTCAGACTTCAATTATTTTAAACCAAAACTCTGAAATTTTCCAGAAATGCTACCTGGAATTTCCTCCACATATTCAAAGGAGAGGATAGATGAAGGAAGAGACAGAGGATTATTTTCTAGTACTCTCTTTTACTATTTATTAATATTGACTAAATATGTGTTGATTTAATTTGCCACCTGGAATTTCCTCCACATATTCAAAGGAGAGGATAGATGAAGGAAGAGACAGAGGATTATTTTCTAGTACTCTCTTTTACTATTTATTAATATTGACTAAATATGTGTTGATTTAATTTGCCACCTGGAATTTCCTCCACATATTCAAAGGAGAGGATAGATGAAGGAAGAGACAGAGGATTATTTTCTAGTACTCTCTTTTACTATTTATTAATATTGACTAAATATGTGTTGATTTTATTTGCCACCTGTGAAGATGATTGTAAAGGGAAACTTTTAAGCAATTTTCCTGCATTCTAATAGATTTTTGAGACCTAAAACCCTTGTGCATAGGAATATACTTGGAAAATGAGGGAGGTTTTTTGGTTAATCAGAGCAAGGGGAGAATGTCAGATACAATGGGGGAGTTCTCTCTCATCCCTCCAGTTTGAAATATTTAGCATACTCATTTTTTTCATCTAAGCATATTCTTAAGCCTTTAAGAAAGTAGGAGATTACTTAAGGAAGAGCTAGAGATTTAATGCATCTATATATGAATATATGATATAAAACGTTAAATTTACATAATATTAAGTTATACTGCAATTATAAAATACAACTGGTTTTGCTTTTATCTTCTCCAGTTCCAGTATTTTACAATGAGATAATCCATCTAGTTCCAGAGCTGGTGCCATCTGTGTTTTAATTTTTTATTAAATCCCAAAACTGTTAAGCATACGTCAGAGGAACACAAATCTAAATATAACACAGAGTTCTTGGAATCCATGTGAACTTAATATTGTAATAATATTGACAGAAGATAATAAAACTTTCTTATTAAAACTAATTCTTTTATTGCAAAATTTCAGCCTTTCCAAATGGCAGCTGAGGAATATTCGTGCAAGCTGCAGAACTAGCAGCATGGCTTCTTGGTGTTCCTCCCTGCAAAAAACTAGTGCAGCATCTCAGAGACAGTGTCACAAAATCACTCTCAGAGACCAGACTTTTAGGCTGTTTTTGCAAGAACAAGATTTTGAGAAGTGGTTTTTGACCTGAAAGCACATAAACACAGTGTCCCACAAAACCCTGAGTGCAAAATTTTTATAGATTAAAACTGCACTATTGCTGAGGTTCTTTGTTCAGATTAAGAAATGGACTCCGAAGTCCAAAATGCCTGTGTGCCCGAGATCACAAAGCTGTGAGCCTATTTAATCTGCAGTCTCATAAATATATATATACATACATATGTATATATATATAAGCAACCAGTTTCCTGACCTCTTTGTTCCACGCCTCTTCTCTCTTCCTGTAAGTAGTACAAAGAGTACAAGGAAAATGTGTCAGCACTACTTTCTTCAGGATCATCTCAAACATATGCTGAGTGATCTCTAGAGCAAAGTGAAACCATATATAGCAAGCAGTGCTTTTGCTTTGAATTACATTGCAGCTCCAGATAACAACCTCCACATGATTTAGGTTGAGTAATTTAAGATGATAGTAGGGAGCAGGTCTGGTTCACTGTCCAATATTTCAGTACAGTTACAGCCTTCACTTATGCTTTATTTTCGTGTACTTCTGAGCTTGTTCTGCAGTCTGCATTTAAATGACAGCATCTAGGTAGATTAGGGTTCAGCAAGATTTCAAGAAAAGTATGTGAAATTCTAATTCTTTTGTTCCAGACTGGAGAGAAGCAGGCCTGAGGCAACTTAACAAGAGACTGTGCCTCTCCAAGAGTCATGACACATTTATCACAGTATCATAATTCATCACAAGTGAAGATCCCCAAAAGCTGACAAGTTCAGAAACCACTGGGAATCAGGATCAGGTAATTGCTGCTTTGCAGAAGGTACCATGGCACTCCCATTCTGATCCTTTTGCGCCTCTCCAGACACCGGACTGAGTAATCCAGGTGCCTTAAAGGCACTGGAAAACATCAGAAGTGTTCAGTGGAATTGGGTGCTGAAATGCTTTGGAGACCCTTAGCCCATGGTTTCAGACATCTTTTAGGCACAAAACTACTTTAGAGAAACTGCTTTCTGCATATCTAACACTTATACATAACAGGACTTCTTCAGAAGTTCAGATAAAGTATTTCCTTCTCTTGTGTTGGCAGCACTTACTGTTGCTCTGCTACTGTTAAATACCCACTACCGTTACAAAATAGGAAAAATAAAACTGTTGCCAAGGCAGCATAAATCTGAAAATGACTCACAGTGATTTCACTGTACTTAAAATATTTATTTGCAAGTGTTTGGACATTTGTCTTAATTGTAGATTACTGTAGATACCTCTAGGAAGAAAAAAACACTCTGCTCTGAATAGCTGATATTCTGGTATCATTTTTACCAATATTAAGCTGACACTTTGAAATGTAAACTTTAATAATTACCATGGCATTTAAGGTAAAATCTTGGAATCAAACAATATATGACATACTTAATTTAAGCATTTAAATACAACAATTCAAAAATTCAAGTTTTGCAGACATGTCTAAGAAGCTATTGCATGAAATGGCAAAAATGCATATTCAGCAGCAGAATAAAAACAAAATTAGTCTGAGATGTCACTTGGGATTTCATATTCTTTCTTCTCTAGCTGTAACTTAGCCAGGTCATCATTTGGAGATGTTTTTCTCATCATCCAAGATCTTCATGCACTAATGACTCCTTTGCAACATAAATATGCACAGTGCATGTATTTCATTACAATCACAGAGAAACAACGAATCCAAGGAACTGCGCATTTCTTCGACCTGCAGGGCTGAACGTAAGAACATGACCTTTGCACCTCTGCTCTCTGCCCAAATTTCCTCTTTGCTGTACCAACCCCCCAGCACCAGACTCCCACCACCATCTCCTGCTGTCTCCTGCTGGGCTCTTGCATAGCAGAAGTGCCCCTGAGGGAGCTGTAGCCCCCAGGTTCCATTCAGCTGCTGTCTGATGGGCAGGAAGAGAGGGCAGAGCCAGAACCTTCCCAGATGTGTTCAGTAACAGCAGCAACGGACACAAACTGCAACACAAGAGATTCCTACCAAGTACGAGTAAAAATTCTTTCACCATAAGGTTGAACAAAGATTGGACCAGGTCACCCAGGCCTCTGGATCCTCCACCCTTGGAGATGTTTAAGCCTCAACCAGATATTGCCCTCAGGAGAGCAGATCTAATTGGATATGACCTCAGCAAGGGCTAGACTGGATATCCTTTCCAATCATTATTATTCCATAATGCTAAAACCTGGAGACAAACTGAGCTTCAGCTGGTCAAAATTATCTCATTTGTTCAAGGCAGAAGTTTCTCAATTTGGATATGTTCATTCTTAAATATAGGGGAAAAATAAGAAGTGAGGGTGTTTTTTAGGAGAAAATTCATCTCTCATTTTGGCAAATGTAATCACACACTACACCTGTAAAGGGCTTCCATCAGAGACACCTCAAAGATTGTAAATATCATTATGGACAATGATATCCATTATCAGAAAGTGCAGGTGCATCTCCCAGCTTTCCTCTATCAAGTTCTAAGCTGGTTAGAGCTGCTGCTAAGGGGGAGGGATTATTTGCTCAGGCTTATGCCATGTTATCACAGCTACACATTTGGCCAATTCTGAGGCACTCGAGTGGCTCATACACAGCATGGAGCATAGGAAGAGAACACCAGATGCTTCTGCTCTATACAGAACTCAGAAAATGAATACTCAAGGACTTTTCCCCAAGAGAATATAATCCATGTGTTACAAATCTACCCATGCTTCACTACATAGCTACCTTTCCTTTACCTTTACTGTTTATCAGAGCAGATATAATGAAGAAAAGTAGATTTGTACCAACATACCTGCCACTTAAAAAATCAAATTTCCACATTATCTCAAGATTAATATTTAGTAATCTTTACAAGTCTGCATTTTCTGCATTGTTAATACATTTTTCTGTGACTCCCTTTTCTTTTCTTATTCGGGTTTTAACAAGTAAAAAGGATTTTAAAAATACATTTAATCCATTCTTTATGGAATGACTCACTGAAAAGGGGAGAATAAAGTCCTCTAATTATAGCTGCCAGGGTTTTTACCTCCTGCTAAGTATACTAATATTCTTTTCACTAATTGCAACTTTCCCCTTCTCCTCTAAATTTTAAATTCTCAAACTGCTTCTTTATGGAAACATTATTTAAACTCATTACTACAGGACTTTTCTTCATTGCAAATGCCAGGGCTCTGAGGAATGCAGAGTCATTTCTCCAGATCATACCATTTTCCCACCTTCAAACTTGTTTGAAAGAACACTACAGACCCAACTTAATTTAAGGAAGCATCCATTGCAAGAAGAGAGAATGTCATTAGACAAAGTGATGTTGTGGAAAAAAGAGAGATGAAAGGAGACAATCACTGAAAAAAAAATCTGCTCAATGATGGACCAGCATGTGTACATAGCAGAGTCCTCTATTTGCCTGCAAACCAAATGATAACTGTACAACAGCTGATAAACTGCTGTGGCTGCCGTGGGGGAAGGGGGAAAGAGGCATGCTGTAGTCAGAGAAATACATTTCAACTCACTGCACAAAAATCAACTGTGCTTTGGCTAAAACCTGGCTCTGGCTAAAACCTTAAAACACACGTCATGTTACAACCACTGCAGGCTTCCCACAAAACACAACACAAATGCAACACAAAATGCTTGTAAAGCACCAATCTCTATGACCCTGGAGCTGCACGTGAGCACATGGCTATGGTTTCCACAGCTGTGAAACCCTAAAATTCAGCCACATGAGAACGGTTGGAAATCAGTGATGCTGTCCAATGTCAGTTGCAAGGAAATCCCTGCACGTACCACAGCACTGGTCCCTCACAAGCTCACTGACTGCAAAACTTCACATAGGAGCTGCTGGGAGCGGAAGAGGTTACTACAGCTGTCTGAACAGAAAAAGCATAATTTTGTACTTTGATTTACATCCATGGGAGAATATATAGAATATTAATTTACTGGTATGAATTTTACTAGTTCTGAAGCTTTCTTGCGTGGCAGTGTTTGGGGGCTTTTCTTCTATTGTCATTTATTTTGGTTTGGTTTTGTAATTTCTTTTTTTTCTTTTAGATCACAGGAAAGGAAGCTACTCTTAGTGGTTTGCGGATGAAAGACACAGAGCAACCTCTGGCTTCAGCTCAACAATCTCTGCCTCCCCAGCTGGTGGAAAAGCAAATGGCAAGTGCACAGCTCTTCCTCCCCCAGCCACCACCTGTGCCAGGCAAAGCAAAGCAAGGCAAAAAGGAAGCCTTTCAGGCAGGCAAACCATCTGCCATGTGCTGCTGCTGCCTAAGACATCAAAAGGACAGCAATAAATGTTCCACTTTTGATGAGATCTAGCCATTGCGTCTGGTTTGGACCTTTCTAGCTCAAGTTAAAAAACCAGGTCCTGGAGGGCAGAGGTGTGCATCCAGCAGCTCTCCAGAATCTGAGAAACACTCTTTCTTTGAATTTTTACTGCAGCTCCTTCTGAGGCACCATCCCCCATAGCTGTAAACCACATCTGGAACAGTCATAAGAAGTCAAAGTTTAAAGTTTCATACTGTTGCCATTTCAGTGTTATTTACTTCCAGTAGTACCACCCCCACCCCTCTCCATGCCCAAAAATCCAACCAAGAAAAGAACCCTCTATCATCTGGGTATTTCATCATGTATTCAAGCAAATTGTTACTCCCTCACAAAAATCAGAGAATTCATTAGTCTGTTCCCCTCACCACCTACCATTTCTCACATTAAATGGAGAATATTTGTGATCTTAAGCAATCGAGTTTCTAAAGCACCGTGAAAATTTGTTATTAGAACAGTTCATCACCACAGGCCTTTCCGTCCTTCCTCCCACCTACCCACCCACAGACTTTAGGGGAAACAGTTGCAGCTTACAGGGAACAGAGGGAAACACCTCACATTCAGCAAAGGGAGCTCACACACATGCACGAACACCACTTGCTACACAGATTTGTATCCCAGGTGATCTTACCCTGTTATTGGGACAAATTAAACCATTCTAATTTACAGAAAAGTCAGCAGAAGATCATTTCAGAAGTTAAGAGGTCTAAAAGTCAAAGTGTGCTAGAATTCTCCAGAAGAGAAAATGCTGACCTGCCCCGAGGTGAGGCTACCCAGCTGCCCTGCCCTGGAAAGAAGCAGAAGTTGCCAAAGGATTTGGCAACTACAAAACCAAGGCACATAGGTGTATTCAAAGGTCTGGCAACATTGTGGTTAATTTAACTCTTTAAACTGTGTCTGCTGTGCTCAGATTATTTCTTCCCCATCAGCTTGAACAACTTGTAGCTCTCTAAATTCCTCCTCCTGCAGAGGCGGGATGGGAAGCAATGCACTGCAGTCACCAATGCCAAACTGTGCTGGGCTGGAGACTGCATGATGAGAAAAGACTTGTCACTCTGACTGGATGATCCAGGTTTTACATCCTCTTCACCAAAGCCAGCACTTAATTACCTTGACTGACATAGGCTTATGTGGGCTACATCTTGGAAACAGTCTCCCAAAAAAGGATGACACCTAATATTCAAGTCTCAGGATCAGGCAGAACAAACCCTTCTGCTATCTTGCTAAAGACCTTTGTTCTAAAACAAAGCAAAACCCCCAGTACATTACACATGTTCTGCTTATTTCCTTAGCAATGCATCTGAAGTTCTAAATAATTAGAAGGAAAGTTAGAGGACTTTTCAACAGCAAATTTGGCCCAGCTAATTTCCCAAATGAATTGAGAATCCAGAGCCAACCAACTGCACATTTGTCACTTGGCTAGCAGGGAGGCCCTAACTTACACTAATGAACTTTAACTTCATTAAAATGTAATTTTAAGTTCAGCAATACACCAGGGTGATATATTGTTGTAGGAAAGGGACAGGATTGACAACACAGACTCAGCTTCTTGCTACTTATCACTAAAAAATTAATATAAATTAAAAATCAATACAGCAGAGTAGTGCAAGACAAATGTTAATGCCCATGAAGAGTGAGTCTGTTAGACTCATCACCCCTGTGCCAGGCACATCACTAATTCTCCAGGACTGGAGAGGTCAGAGACAAGCTGCTTTGCACAGCAGAGCCAGAATGTGTGTCAGCTCCCCTTCTGCAATCAATCCTATCCCCTCACGCCCAAACCGTCATCTTGCATGGGCAGGACTATTATCAACTTTGAGTTATTGTGAGAAAGCCTGTCATAGAGCTAGCCAAATTCTTTATTTCTGCCATTAAAAATTACCACAGTGTGAACGGGAACGCTTTTATATTTCATTTTACGCATCATATCCTGGACTATTTTGCAACTCCAATTGTCTCAGTCAGCCAAAACCCAAAATGTATCAGCCCCAGGTGGAAAGCTGGAAATGAACACAAAGGATCTGGTATGGGTGAAAAACCACACACCATCTAAGAGCAGCTTTTCCATTCCTCAAACTTGACCTCAGCAATGCTTGCTCAAGTTATTGTGCAAAAATATGTACGAAAATAGTATTTAAAGTTCTGGGACAAAAAAGGTTTTTTTCTCACAGATGCTTAGCCTAAAGTTAAATTTTGAAAAATTTACTGCACAGTTTCACTTACCACAAGGCAGAAGGAAAACTGGTGCCATGCAGCTGTGATTCTTTCTTTACACCCTGCCCTTTAGGTATGTTTTATATAAAAAATGCAGAAATGTCACCATCATGACAACTCAGAAAATATTCTTGAAGGTGAGTTGCCATATACTGTTTAAACTAGATTCATACTTTTGCAGCTTTAAACTAGACTAGGTAGGGAGCCTATCTGTTGCCATGATTCTTCCTAGTTTGCTGAGCGTTCATATTAAAGCAAAAGTGTAGCAGCTTCTCACGGTTGTAAATGTGGACCATGTAAATGTGGACCAAAAATGTAGGTGGACCATGTTTTGTAAATACTCCCCTTGTTATGAATTCCTTCTCCATGAGAAGGGGAGTCTGTGTGACAGTCACCTTGACCAATGTGGGTGAGAGGTGGGAATACCACTCTCCAATCCATGGTCACCTTGCTACAGGTATATTATAGGAATAATAAACACGGGGCGAGTCTTCTGCTCTCCTGCCCTGCTGCTTTGAACCCAAACCTCTGTCTCCTGAGTGTCCTTATCTAGCTAAGCTCACAGCAATCCCTATCCTAAAGAAATAATAATTACATCAATTTTACCACTTGTTATGTTCCAAAATATCAATCCTCTTGTAGTTCTGTAGCACGTTTCTCCTAAGCAAATTTATGCTTATTTTTCTATCAACAAGGCAGCTGTAAATACCAAACCTTTAAAGTATCTAATAGAATTATATGTATTTAATTAAACAAAAGTAAAAATCAAGTCTATTTCCCTTGTCAGTAACTCCCCACCTGTGGAATTCATCCTTACATTTTAACTTGTTTCTCCTTTGATGCAGACAATTATCTGTATGGCTCCATAAAGATAAGACTCTACTGCACCTTCTTTCCTACTACATCAAAGCAACTTAAACATTCAATACATATTCCTTTAAAGAAATTTGAGTGAATTTATTGTATAAAATTATGATTGGCATGGTACAGAAAAGTTCCTTTTAATGCACATTTCCCATTAACTTGTACACAAATATTACAAGTATCAAGCAAAATGCAAAAGTCTTAAGAACTAATTCCATACTACAAAAGTGTTCACATAGTGAAGTTACTCTGGTTACAAAATGTCATGGAAATAAAAGCACTTCAAAATACATATTTGGGAAATGTTTTTGAATAATCAATGCAACCTTAAGTTAGTTAAAAAATGCAAAGAAAGAGATACCCTCTTCAAAACACTATTGTTCATTTGGCAAGATTGAGCAAAGTTCAGATCAGTTCACTGAAGGATTGTTCTTTACAAGAAACAAACAAAAAAAAAACCCTTTAGCTAAGAAAGGACTCAATTATACTATGATGACAAATAACGCCATCAAAAAGTTATCTGGCTCTCTTGTTTTCACACAGGAGCTGTCAGAGGCAGAGACGTGTAAATGAATACTTCCAGGTAGTTACAGATTGCCTTTTCGTGAACCAACCAATCAACCAACCAAAAGGAAACCCAAAACCAAACGAAACCAAAACAAACAAACCCCAACCAAAAAAACAAAAAAACAAAAAAAAATCCCAAGCCCCAAAACAACAGAAAGGAGACAATCTGAACTTTGTTGCTTTCATTGAACTGGTTCAGTTCTTTAGGTCGCAGGTCCCAAGGACACCAATCAGCAAAGGATACAGATTTCAGGAACAAAATGGGACTCCCGCTACGAGGGAACGCGCAAATGTTTGGTTACGCGAGTGCCGCACATCCTCTCCGTAAGGCTGTCAGAGGCTCTCACATCTCTGCTTCCCAATGGCCTTGAAGACCCACTGTTCTCAAGAAGACAAAAATGCTTGCACCCTACAACCAACCTTACAAAAAGGAGGCACAGTTGTACTGTTGGAAAGTAACAAAATTTTGAAGACTGAAAGCATCCTTAAAAACTCACATAAAGTAACTACAAAAGAAGCCATACTTTACATTATTTTTGTATCAGATGACTTGCGTGTGTTTGAGCCATTAAACATTGGTATGCATATCTACATGAAACTCACACATACAGAACACTGTGTTCAGGCATTACTGTTGTTTTTCTTTTAGACGCACACACAAGTTACTGTCAGGTTATCCAGTCTACTTGAATGCAGTGAAAAACAGTCCACAGCAGGCATAAAAGGAGCAGTATCCAATACGGTGTTGTCTTGCAAAAAATGGAGTCAGAATTCCTGAGTCTCAGACATTGATGTCCTCTCCACCACTTTATTTCTTTTTCCAAGGAGAACCTCTAGTTTTCATTTCTTCACTCTGATGAAATTTGTAGTAGATTGCGTCTTTTAAAAAATGTAAAACTAGTACAAAAGATGTGCCAACCAAAGTGAATTTTTAAAGCTTTTTAAAGGGAGAGGGGATTCACTTACAAAATAAAGGCCACCTTCTTGTAAAATTAGTACTGCTAACATCCCATCATTCTGTTCAGAGCACAGATTTAGCTCCCTGTTCTACGAGCCTTACCACATGCAGTCATGAGAGCTGAAAAACTTCATCCTTTTAACAATTAAAAATATCATACACAGGACTAACGTGGAACAGCCCTTTGTTACAATACCAAGGTGGCAAAACCAATTAAGTGTCATTCAAATAGTCATTGCAATCTAACTTCTGCATTTTCCCTTGTACTTTGCATATTACACAGTGTAACTTAAAATGTAATTTAAGAGCACTTCAGTCCCACAATGTAGGATTTAAGCTTGTGTGAATACATTTGCATGGCTCTGCAACATTTGTAATGACTTAGAAAAATACATTCAACCAAAACTTTATATAGGGTTCTTTTTTTGAAATCAAAAATGAAGAAAAAGCCAAATGGTCCCATCATTAGCTAAATAATACACTCCAAGTTCTGGAAGCAATTCCAAAGCAAAAGCACATTCAAGAATAATATACATTGAATTGCATACTTTCTCATTCACCTTTATCAGTAATAAAATTCTACTGTATATAATTATTTAGCCTTATAAATAATGCTAAGCAGAAAAATATTTACCTCTGTGCTACTTTTTTTGTTTATAGAAGCATTTCTCAGTTTATAGGAGCAAAGGAAAAAAAACTAAAGTGCAGACTACAGGCCATGACAGGCATAATAAATGACCAAAGGTGCAGCCAAATTTGCATTTACATCTTAAGTTACTTTGCCATCTTCCTTGTCTTGCTAGAAGTCACCCCATGTGCAATTAAAGAGCTGGTCGGTTGGTTTGTGCCACAGTACAACCTGTAATCACTTGTAAATTTTTTTAAATCTATTTCAATTGTCCATAGATATTTCTAGGCAAGGTTCAAGACATTTCTAGCTCAGGTTCACAAAACCTTACTCAGTCATTAATACTTGAAATCACACAATATTGACACCCCCTCCAGAGAATGTCCTCTTGTTGCAGTGTGTGGTTGAGCCATTGATGCTTGGCTGAGTGTCTTTAACAAGCGATGTCTTCATTTCCATCTCACACGCCACAATAGCTGCATTGAGTTCCACTTGAGCCCGGTGAACGACATAAAACGAGAGTCCTATGCTTATGACAATCTGCAAATAAAACAAGAGGGTTGTAGGCTGCACAGGCTGTGGCAATGAATACGAAGCAACTGATCTGAACTAAACAAAAAGTTGTCAATGCAACGATTCATGAAGGCATCTGTTGGCTCAAAGCTTCACAGACAAGACACTCGGAGATGAACTAAGCCCAAGAGTAGCTCTAAACCCGACATATCCTACCAATGTGACCAGCATATCAGAACACAGACATTACAGAGAACTTAAAATATTTATATAAATTGAAAAGATAGGCTTCTTGCTTTCTGTTGAAATCCATATACTTGTTATAAAGCAATCCTTTCACATCCTCTCTTCAATAAAACATCAGTCAAGTTTTTAGCTGAGATCTTCCTTAGAAAAAAAACAAAAGATAAAATCTTCAAATAAAAATCTAGGTGTCTCAGAGTGAGAGTCTCTTTGAAAGAAGCAAGTTCCTCTGGCTTTTTAAAAGAATGTTAACTAGCTGCAATCTACAGCTTCCTTTCAGAAAGGCAAAGAAGTTATGTAACTTACAACAGAGCCTAGAGTTCTGATTCCAACCTGGACTTTATTACTAACTATCAAACCTGGACTTTGTTACTAACTGCAGGGTTATGTTTTCCCTAACATTGAGGACTATTGCTAATAAAACCTGTCATGATGGCAGGCAGTGCTGGAGCATCGCTGAGGGAGACAACTGACAAGTATGAACACAGGACAACTGCAGCTGGAAGGCCACCCTGGCAGCCCCAGCCCAACCAGCTGCTCAGAGCAGGGCTGGCTGTAAGATCCAAACAGGTTGCTCAGAACTTTTGTCCAGTCAGGTCTTGAAAACTGTAAAAGGATAGAGATTTCACCACTTCTCTGGGCCCTCAGCCACAGTGCTTGACTACCCTTGTGGTGAAAATTATGTTCTTCATCAATTTATGTTACACATTTCAAAAGCTGGCCAATATAAGATTCACGATGATACTATACACACTTATTTTTGAATAGATAGGAAAATTTCTATTCTAGAGGCTTATCCAAATATTTAAATTTGATTTGGTTTAGAAATATTACTACCAGTAACCGAGCTCCCTAGATAAATAATTAAAAATATATATACATAGACAACAATGAAATGTCAAGGATTTTCAGAGCTATTTACTAAATCAAAATCCTATCAAACCCCATCCAGGCAAAGCACTCAGCAGACACTTGAGAGACAGTGGGAGAATGCAAATGTCTCCACTAAGGGCCTTCCCTTCAGCTATAGAGTCACGTCCCAAGGACTAGTCTCAAGGAGGTTAGTACTCCTTTTAAAACATCCAGGCTATCCAGCTACCACTTACCTGAGCAACACCTATGTTATAACCTATATAATCTGCAAAAGAGAGTCAATTTCAATTGAAAAAATTAAATACATAAATGGGGGAAAAATTTAAAAGACCACTAAAAACTACTACCCTGAAAATAGCATTTCATGACTAAAACAGCTGATCAAGAAACATTTATGTTCTCTTTGACCTATCAAGACTATCTACATAAATGTCATACTTATAAAGGTATTTTTAATACTCATAACCACGTTTCATGAAAGCTATAAATTAGATGTTCTATTTAAGAACACACAAATTTCAGGGCAAGGGGGGAAGGAATGTTTAAAATGGGCCCAGACTTAGTTTTCTTTGTTAGCATTGTTAAACAACAGCTTTATGCCTGTAAAAACCGAGGGACAGAAATTACTGCAGTACCTACTGAAAGTCTGCAAACCATGGTAATTGCTAGTCAAACACAGCTTGAAGTACTGTCACTGTCAAAGAAGGTTTTAATATATAATATAATTCTGAAATTAACCTCTACACTCATAACGGTCTCACACATAAGGCTTACACCAAGAATTTACTGATAAATTATTTCAAGAGCTAAGGTCATGTAAAGGTACTTGATATACTTCTCATTAATTTCCTCACTTGTAAAATTAGGATATTCTGATTTAGGCATTAGGAAAATAGTACTCTACAGCATTTTTAATCCTAAATATCTATGCAAAATGTGGATGCTGAGTGCTAACAGTGAACAGTGTACAGGTGCTGGGTCTACACACATATAAGCTTTTGTGTAGGGGTGATTTGACAACTCTAAAATTCAGCAGGAGATTACCCTAGAAGGCAAGAGAAGAAAACTTACCAAAAACTGTGTCAGAAAAAGAGAACACTGAGCAAGTTCTGCTTTGTGTTATGGTGAGGTGTGAGAGAATTACACTTTTCTCAGAGCATAAAACAAAATCTGAAGAAATCAATACACTGGGAACCCATTTTGCAGGTATCCAACAGTCAGCAGAAATCAGAGAGACAGACAGCATCGTAACCAAGGTCTATGAAAGCAATTGTTTGAACTGACCTGTAAACCAAACACAAAATAGCCACTAACACTTTGTTCTGCAATCACATCCTCCATGGTGCGCAAGGTAGTGCCCAAGTACGAGTTCAGGAACTGAGTAGGAAGCAGCCCAAGTGAAGAAGCCATCAGGTAGTTGGGTAGTGATAAATCTGTAATCTGAGTAAAAAGAAACAGTAAGAAATCAAAAGCAGCTCCAACACAATCTGTGTGTACAAACTACCAGACTAACATTTCCACAATCATCCCTGCAAAATCATGAAAGAATATCCTACATTCCTTCACTGAAACTTTGATTCATGCACATGGGGAAGATAATACAACAAAACAGTATGTATCTAGTTTTCATCTGGCTCTTTTAGAGTTACTAGGTTTGATTTAATTTCATCATACATTATGAAACATCTCTGTGCAACAGTCATTAACTAGGGGTGCAGTTACATTGCTCACTGAAGATATTTATTTTTTACCCGGTGAACAGAGCCCTTGGATTTATGAGAATTTACTTGTGAGAAGAAATTACTTTACTGAATGTGAAGGTCTAACACAAAAAATCTATCTGTTTTGAATTTTACATGTATGGCAAATAATACTAGAGGTAATTGTTCAAAATGTCCCTGTATTAAATATGATCCAGGTAAACAGAATGGCAGATATAATTTGTCTATGTTGGGCAAGTGATGAGCTTATTAAGATAAACATCTTTCTGTGACCCCTATGAGCAATATGCATCTAGATCTATCCTGATACATATGAGTATCATTAAGATTGTCAACCCAAGGTATCTTGCATCTCACTTCAATTAGTGAACAAAATAGTACACACACCTATAGGTGTTATTCATTTCTCCGGAGAAAACACTAATAATACATCGGCATTTTCTTCTCTTTGCTATGAAGTTTTGTTCTGTGTCAATAGGTGCACATAGGAGCTTACATGGGAACAAAGTACACAGTGCCAGCTAAATTAGTATCAGCAGCCACTGGGAAATGTTAAAGGCAAGCATCATGAGATCAGAAGATATTTATACAAGAAAAAAGAAAACAAGAGGAAACTGGGTTAAAAATGAGTACGAAAACTACGATTTTGGAAACAAGCAGTTTAACAAATTTTCCAGACAATTCAGTTGATAATAACAGAGATCTAATTAGGAACAGCCCTAACACTGAGAGCCTACATGGAAATTATTGACCTTGCCAGTTTTGTACAATGTTGAAGACCAAAGAATAGCAGCAATGTTACTCATTTCATCATGCTATTCTTAAAATAAACTTTAGTTACTGTGAAAGTCACAGTGCTGAATTCTCAGAGCTCTAAGCAATATCAGTGGAAAGTTTTTGGGAGGAAGGGCAATGGAGGAGCAGAATGCAATGAAGCATAAAGATTAAGAATAATTCACTGGAACAAGATCCAATAAGCCATTTCCAAACTTCACACTGCATATTATACTTCCTGAAATATATACCAGCACCACAAATATTATATTTCCTTCTCTAGACAAGATTAATTTAGAATTAAAATGAAAAAGGATTACATAATTATGTCAGAACTTCACATTTGACCAATACTTTCAAAAGACCTTTTTTTAAGCATTGTTGTAATCTGGGCCATGTAATAAGAATGCACAGTCCAAACTTCCCCTATTGCCAAGGGAATGAAGGAGCTGCTATTAAAAGTTTCTGAAATACTAATGTAGAGGCAAGATTTGCTAAGTAGGACACTATCATTACATCTAATGGAGCTGGGAAACTTCCCAAAGATTGTTTTAACACTCCTGGCACCTCTCTCATTTCTTTAGATGTATTAAGGACACTTCAGTTGCAGAGCAATGTCTGCACACCTGGATATGTCCTGAAACAACTGAACCTCCTGAGTCATGACAGAGATTGTTTCCAAATGAGGGGGAGACTGCCCCAGTGGATACACTGAATTGCAGCTTGTGCTTCCCACTGCAAGGAAAGCTAAGGAGAGGGTGAAAAGAATTTTGAGATGCCCTTTTAACTAAACTGTAGGCTTAGAGCTACTTTCCCTCCCCCCAAAATGCACAGGAAGTTGTCAGCATCTCTGCCTAAGAAACCTGAGAAATCAATAGCAGTCAACCTGCAGTCAATAAAACAGCTTTCTATACTTTTCTTTCTAGGAACTTTACCTGTTCTATGAACTGCCAGACTGGTAGATGCATGGCCAGTGTGCCTAACAGAGCCTGCCAGGGCTTTGTTTCTGGTGAAAGCTCAAGACAGCAAAAATTAACCCTGAGACTCCAAACCAAGCATGGATGCAATTGTGTTATGGGCTGTAACAGAAATGCACTTAAATCATATTCAAATACAATTAAGGACTACCTAACTGCACTGATAACAATAGCCAGAAGCTCCTCCATTAAGCCTTGGACAGACTTGGTCTTGTGGAATTTGTGTGCATTCTTGCAGCTGACATCTTTGGTTCAGCACTATCAATGACTAAATGATTCTGTCAAGACTTGGCTGGGGGCTCCCATGCCTTTAGGGACTGCAGCACAATTTCTCTTCCCTTAGGTGAGCTTAATGACCAAAGGCAAAGGATAACTGGTGTTTTTTCCTCAAAAAAAAGCCCTCCCAAAAAAAAACCCCAGAAACATGCCTCCCCTCCCCAAAGAAAGCCAACACCATCCCCTCAAAAAAATCCCAGTACATACAAAAAACCAAACCAGTTGCCAGCTTTCAAACAAGCACAGGAAGCAATGTGTATGTTCTTGCAAAGCAGTTACCCTTTCTTCAACTCTCACTTTATTGCATGCATTTCTGAACTCAGAGGTGCACACTTGAATACTCAGATTTTTTAATCAGATTATTTCTTTCATGTAATATTCCCCTTAAAGAGGGGGGGAAAGTAAGAAATCCCATCCAACCTACATCTGGCACTACAAATAACCAGTTTGCACAAATCTCAATCCAAGAACAAACTCGTGGGAAGAAGATGATAACCTGCATACCAGGCCTCCTTACAGACCTGCATTCAAAACACTCCAGAGTTGCCAAGGTGAGAGAACTGTGCGTGGGCAAACACATCAGTAAGAGCTCTCCACCCCAGCAGCCCAGGCCACTTTGGCACCAGGAGTGATAATTAAGCAAAACTCCCTCAAAAGAGAAATACAAACATGCTTTCAGTTAGTAAGTGCTATATTCCAGAAAGGCAAGCAAATGCATTACCTCACCCCTCTCCTATCAGCAGAACAACCTTTTAAGAAGCAAGATCTTCATGTCTGGCTGGTGAGACACTAAGGAATTAGTGTTAATTTTCTTCTTGTGCTGTTCCAATAGATATGATTCCCTCACTAATCAAATCCTAAGAAGCTCTTCCATCTTTCTCTATGTCCCCTACAAGTCAACATCCCGAAAGCCCTCAGCAGATGGTACATGGCACCGAACAAGTGCTTGTAGAAATCATTTAATCCCAGCCCTGCAGATGACCCTGCTCACATCAAGGTTATGCCTTTCCCTGAACCTCATGTGTCACTTCCTTCCTTCTCTATCATTTAAGTATTCTCAGTATCTCCAGTTTACTTAAAAATATCCACGCATAAAGATCAGACCACTGGAAAGTTAAAGATATGTACTTTTTCTTAAGTTCACTGTTGTTTAAAAATTAATCTTTTTCAAATTTATTGCTGAAGATGCTAGCATGGGGAAATTTAAACTTAAAACATTTTAAACTTAAAACAAGTGTTAGGTTTTCAAATAAGTGAGAAATGACAAGTTGGTCTGTGTAGGCAGAAAACTGTATTTTTTACGTAACTTAAACTTTACTCAAAATGAGAATTCCTAGATTTCTATGCATCACTTATCAGTGATCTAGTAGCTCATATTAAATATTCTCAGTGAAAAATTGAGTATACGTTGTTCCTTATTTGACTACGCTATAAAGTAGTAAATCAGGAGTAATAAACACAACCGAACTAAAATTAGCAAAAAGCATCAAAGTTACTTGGCATAACTCAAGCATCTGGTTTCATCTCATTTCCCATCTATTATTTTAACACTGAAACCATCCACTTGGAAAGAAAATTATTTAGCCTGCAGAATATGGAAAGTATAAAGCACAATGATTTACAGCATCATTTTAATATTGAACTGGCCTGAATACTCTGCTGAATTGTGATTCTAACAGAAGACTTATGCCAGGAAGAAAATCATTTTAACGTGGTAGTTCTCTGGTCTGATCTTCAGATCCAATACTACTCTGTATCATCTGCTGACTACTGCAAGTGAAACGTAGAAACTGAACAATCAGAGCACCACAGCTCTCCCCACTTTACGAGGGCCACAGAAGCAGAAGCTTCATCTGCTACACCAGACCCTGGGCTCCAGAAGGGACTCTGCTCCCAGCTGGACAGGTCTGAGCCTCTTCAGTCCTGCAGTAACACAGGTTAACAAATAAAACAGCAGAGGTTCAACTGTTCAGTTTCTCATTCTTAACAAGGAAATGGATAATGGATCTGCTTAAAAAGAAATTACAAGTTGCTACAGCTCTTATGGATCGACATTACAGCTCTGGAGATGAATGCTCCAGTACACACAGTCTTATATACAGCAATTTAAAATATTTGGTGTGGATGTTACACCTCAAAATTGCATGGATTAAATTTTACTTAAAAAAACAAATTTGGTATTCAGTGACCTACTAATTACCGTCAGATGATTCTGTCAAAATTAAGCAAGTCCTTCAGAAGGGTACAGAATCAGGACTGTAGACAGGGAAATGAAGGTGGGTTATAAGAAAGTGGCAGACCAAAACATGTATTTAGAAAGTCACTTATGTTAAAGAACATACAAGTTACTGATAACATTTAAAGCATTTCACAATCCAGTTTGCTTTGTTTTGATTTTGAAGTTAGTAGGTATAACTGAGGCATAACACAGCCAAAACCAGATCCTTCAGACAAAGTACTCGGGAAACAATGAGGGTCTGAAATTGTCATCAGCAGCATGACAATACTGAAAAATAACACCCTCCATGTTCTTTACTTTTTTCTTTAATATGATCAAACAGACCAAACGAATGTACCAATCTTCACCCGAAAGTAGAAAGAAAAGCAAGACTAACCCTTTTCCAGACTCAACTTTAAACTAACTTTCAGTGCCGCTCTAGACTACAGTCCCTTTTCAGGTCTGACATCCTGCTCTGCCCAAAACCTGCAACCTGTCTGGTGTGCATAGACTTAACATCCTTACCAGATGCACGGTACAACACCAACCAAACCGAGAAAGAATTTTAATCTGTCCCCTTCTTTCTTTCCAACATGATTAATTATATTAAGTGGTTTATGAAGATCTGGCAAGAGTTTTCCTCAACTCTAGCCAGGTTTTAAAGTGGATCACTTTAAAAGCACACTTCATAACTGTTGAGTTCTCCACGAATTTTGCTATACAACACCTTGGTCATTCTAACACTAGAATTTAGTCTTGAAAGATGGGAGAGTAACTCTAACACAATGCCGCGAGCACGGCATCTCAAAAATCTGCCTGCTGTCCCTCTGCATGCACAGAAGAGCAGGCAGAGAGGGTTGTTTTTACTGTTGTTAAGAGAGAAACCATGGCTCGTTCCCAAGGAAGGAGGCAACCTCTACCAACAACCGCAGCCACTATGCCAAAAGACATCCTTCCAGCACTTGCCTTCCTCGGCCGCACAGCCCAGGCAGGGACTCACCGCGAACACGGCGTTCTGCAGCCCGAAGGGGATCAGCGTCAGCCGCGACAGACACACCACCTTGAGGCCGCTGCCGCCCTCCACGACACGGACGATGGCACTGAGCGTCCCGCTGCCCTGGATCCTGGCCCGTGCCCAGCGGGCCAGCAGCCGCTTGCAGGCCACGTGGGCGACAAAGGTGCCGACGAGGACGCCGAACACCATCAGCCCCATGCCCAGCACGAAGCCGTAGAGGTAGCCGGCGGCCACGTTGAGCAGGATGTAGCCCCAGCCGCACGGGAAGGACACGATGATGAAGCCCACGGTGAAGAGCAGCACACCGGCCAGGCTGTCCAGGCTCTCGGCCCAGAGCAGCAGGTCCCGCAGGTACTGGCGCACCAGGGCCAGCGAGGCGAAGCAGACGGCGGCCAGGATGCACAGGCTGAGGCAGCTCTTGTACCAGCAGGTGCCCAGCAGGCAGCAGGAGCAGCGCAAGCCCCGGGCCTCGGCCAGCCCGTGCCCGCCGCCGCCCGGCTCGGGCAGCTGGCAGAGCAGCAGCTCGGCGGGCGGCA
>VXBR01009111.1:1448206-1479913 GCA_013400215.1 Cisticola juncidis | reverse complement strand
GGGTGTGCCCCAGCGGGGCCCCACCGCCCGCGCCGCACAGCCCGGCGGGCCCGGCGCCAGCAGCCCGCCTGCCCGGCAGAGCCGCAGCCCGCAGCGTGTGGAGGAGCCGCGCTGGGAAAGGGCTTGTATATTCCGCCAGGGGAGCGCGGGGTTTAACTAACTGTACTGTTACTCTTGCCCTCCCTTGACATGTCGGCGATTTTCTCTCTCTTGCGCGAGGGCTTTGTATCTCAAACACCCCGGCTTTCCCCTCTCCACCAGCGAGACGAGCCTCTCCCGGCCAGCGGCCGGAGTTTGAGCCGAGGGGCGAGAGCCGATGCGCCCGGGCTCCGCGACACCTCCACATCAGGTCAGAGTGGCTCACACGCCTGAAGGCTCGGACACACTTTGGGACGGTTTGAGACTGAATTTTGAGCCATTTTTGAGCTAGAAAGAAAGAAACAGCCTGGATATGCATTGAGGGCTCCATTGATAGGGGTGTCTTCTCGGGATAGCTTCGTAGGTCGCTTTTGGTCTGGCGTTACTAATGGCAAGGTGCAGAAAGGGTTTGTTTTCTTTACAACTCTTATACATACAACGTGCTCCAGAGGAGTTATAGTCCCCTGCTGGGAAATTTGCAAGCGTATATAAAATGAGAATACGTGTAGGTCGTAAAGGTTAGAGGGTGATTGGAAACAAACAAACAAGCAAACAGATCTCAAAATGAAGAACATATTTTAAATACTGCAATTATGCACTTGCAAAATACAGTGATAAAAACAATATAATCTGAGCAATCCAACAAATCAGCCTAAGAAAATGACAGATCTCTTTGAGAGCCAACAGCAGAATAAAAAGATCCTGGGGGACTCTGTACAGCAGGGAGATCGGACATAAATATCTTCAGCATAACCAGCTTTCTTGCTGTTACCTGTGTCTGTGAGCATTTGATTTTGTATGCACTCTTTGTTTATGATGTAAACACAGACAAATTCTGGCATACATCCAGAATTACAATAATAATAATGTCAAGAAAACCTTGCACTAGAGCTTGTGAAGGATGATGAGCATGCTTGTACATTCAGTAAGGCATTTCAGCAAATTGAGAGTGGCTGGAAGTTCAGTAGAGCAACAAGAAGACAAAATATTAATTTCTGGTTTTATACTAAGAGCACATACATCTTTGTTGTGGATTCAGCATGTGGATATTTTTGTTCAATGCTGTTACTTTCATAAAACAAGAAAAAGTCTGGGTGGACATGTCTGAAAGAGTTACATGCTTTACACTGCCCCTCCATTGCTGTATTTAAAGTGCAGAACCTTGTACTCTAAGCTGGAATGAATTTCCAGCTGTCACTTAAAAAGCTACAGGGTTCTGTATCTATAATCACAGAAAATGTACTTGAAAAGTGACTGCAAGAGAGTATGTGGAACATAATGGTCTATCTAAGTGACAGCTTTGATATTACACTCTAACCTATAAAAAAAATTAACTAGTTAGTGGACATGCTTTTCCAGTCCCTAGGAATCTACAGGCTGAAACTCCTTGACCTTATCCATCATCTGGGCTCCCTAAAATAGCCATTCCTCCCTGGAGCAATAGTTCAGGAAGGAAAGACACCAAATAATCAGTTTTTGAGTGACACAGATCATGGTCATGGAGCATCTTTGTATAAACATCCAAGTGAGGCCACAGGAATTCAGCAGGATTTGGGTGGAGCTGGTGGCTGCTCCCTCACAGCGGATACAGCTACAGAGATGAGAGGCTGTGTCAGCTGGCTCCTGAGAGCCTTCCCAGCACGCTCTTACCATCTGAAGGGAAAAAAACCAACCTCACACACCCTTGAA
Source organism: Cisticola juncidis (assembly GCA_013400215.1). NCBI lineage: Eukaryota > Metazoa > Chordata > Aves > Passeriformes > Cisticolidae > Cisticola > Cisticola juncidis. The sequence goes on along the minus strand of VXBR01009111.1, from coordinate 1,478,086 downwards.
AACGTGCCAAATTGGCACATTGCTAGACAAAATGCCGGACAAGATGGTCTGCCTTTCAGACTTACCAGTCAGTGAATCACAGGATATTCCTGTACCATGGAAGATGCAGTTGCAATGATATAAACAAGGCAAGATCTGTAGGGAAAAGCAGTTCTCTTTCCAATCACTACACTTAAAAACCTAGGCAAGCTCTTGAGCATGCAGCTCCTGGACAAACCCTTTGTTCTCCAAAAAAATAGTGCTTTTTGTTTGTTTTTCCTTTATCCCCTGGTAGATTAGTTGATTTAGTGAATAATTTGCAGCAGATGTTGTCTAACCTGTTCTTTTAAAATGCACAACTGTTACTTTTGTTACTTTTGGAAATTATTTGAAGTAATAGGAATAAAAATTACAGGTTTAGTTCATATGGGTTTAAATTATTGCTTTACATCAACTCATACTGCTCCTATACTTCCTTAGACAGATCTAATTACTTAGATTTTCATTTTCTTATCTATCATTTGAAGTGATTTCTTACTTATCTTTATATTTAACTTTGGTCTTTCTCAATGAATACCTGTAAAACCTGAGAGGCACAGGGGAACAGCTGCTGTACTGTTCTGCTTCAAGAAAAGGTATTTCTGTAGAAAGATGCTCTCTCAGTTATATAGATGGTAGTGGATATTGAAGAATTTTTGCCAGAGAGGTGTTTTTCCAGGCCTGCACTATAGGCTGAGGAAATTTCCTTGTCCTGGCATAAGCAACTGAGAAATGCTATTCTGTGTTTTGAAACTATGATTCTTCTGTCTCATTTTTTTATTTGAGGGACTATTATCATGCAAACACACCCAACTAAGCATGTGAGTCATCTTACTGAAATGAAAGACATGACTCATTTGGGTCCATGCAACTGGTCCACACTGAATAGGGACCCTGAAGATGGGAAGTAGGATACATTAAGCTGCAAATCAGGACCTAAAATAATTCTGAAGCTCCTGAAAACTTGCCATAGTTATTTCTGAATTGCTCTTTGGGAGGGATTAGCAGGACTTTTTTGAGAAAATTATATTAAGAACCATAACACCAATGTACTTCTAAATGTCTGTTAGTTCTGCCAGCATTACTGTGAAGATCCTTTGGTGGGAAGTGCAGTATTGACTAATCTATGCCAGGAGTAATGATTCTTAGGCCACAGCAGGCTCATCCATCTGGCCTGCAGTCTTTCTCCCTATAGATTCTTTTATATCCACTTGAAGGAAGAAACTCATGCAGGGAATACACTTTTTGCTGTTAAGCTGAGTATGAGTTGCAAAGATGTGGGGGGTGGTACTGACAAGGAGCAAGTCATGACCAGAGAAATTATTCTGGTAGACCAAGTTAGGCCTGCAAGCCATAGCTTGGGCCCCACTGATTTGGAACATTGTATTTCAAATATGTGTGCATTCACAGTTTTGTCAAAGTGAATGACAAGTGTGCTGAAGGAAAACAAGATATCATGTAGCTTTTTATGACATTGCTTGAATTCCCCATGAAAGGTGATAGCTCTGAAGTTGCTGCATCAGGAACAGGAGGTGTAAGAGGAGACAGGGCACTATTAACAACTTGGCATCATCAAATATTTTAATTTTTTAGACTAGTATCTATCAAGGTGTAACTTTTTTTTTTTTACTTAGACCAGGAGCTACCTAATTCAGAAAAGATCTTTATATAAAAGATACAAACATAAAAAATTAAATGCCCATAAACATTTAATATATCTCTGAAAGAGTTTTTAAGTCTTGGAGTGAGAATCCAAACTGTGTTATTTTGCAGCTTGATTTATAAGGTGTCTACAGAAACCATATTACTTGATATGTAATCCAAATTTCCCAGACAAGTGTCATATAATCATGTTAAAAACACTGAAGCTTTTGTTATACTACCATAAACTCATATAACTGAGAAAATGAATCTGTTTATTCATTTACCAATTTTCATACATGCTTCTGCTTAAGAAATATGGTTCATACAACAAATTTAAATTTCAAACCAATTTGATTACAACTCTGTGTAAGGTATGAATAAAAATTAAATAAAATAATCAATGTGCTGAAATATTTACATTGAAGAGAAGATTCTGAGATTTCACTCTGGTATGACTTATTATGTGACATGTAAAACAAGTCCATTTCAGTAGAAGTGTGAGGTTTTTGTATTCATTAGAGTGTCCTAGACCAGAAAGAGGAAATGAGAAACCTTAAACATCCACAGACGTAAGGCAAAAATACAGCCACATACTTGGTATATCTATAGCTGCCTTCACCTGTTGCAGTAATGGAAAACTTAAGCTAATTAATCTGAAAGACCCTCATGGAATTCTTCCTTGGAAAAGAATATCCTTTGGTTGGCAAAAGAGATTTCTGCCAATTTTTCATTCCCTGAAATGACTGTTTTGTTGCCAAAACAATGCATTAGTCAAGGGCTATTGATGTAATGCAGAATAGCCTGAAGTTTGGAAGTTACAAAATTCCTCTTGAGGACTAGACTAACATTGGTAGCCCTAGGAAATGGCAAGCAGTGGAAAAAGTCCAAGTATTAAATTAATTGTGTCCTCCTGAATTGCACAGAGCAATTATTAGTGCACCTCAAAATGTTAGCCAAGTAATTACTTACTTCTACCAGGACCACAAGCTAGGAATCTACATTTTCCTGCAACAGAAGGATTGAAACAATTATTGGAAGCACTAAGATGTAGAAAGTGTGTTTTCAAAAGAATTTGGGGTATCATGCAATAAAACAAAGTGAGAAAAGCATATCTGAGGAACAGGAAACTCTCTTGGTGAAGTCATTTATTGCGGCTGTTTACAGCCAGATTCTCCTCCACTTTGAAGTGACTAAAAGGAGAACTGTAGCTAAATATATACCATGCTCAGGGCACTTCTAATGGGAGGGGTGTAAGGAAATGGAAATGGTAGCATATCCTTAATGTCATGTTTTCATCAGTTCCCACACATTTGTGTCTTTTTAGCAGTAGAGTTTGATATTTTTCAACAAGTTATCACATTCCCTTTGATACATCTACAATCCCATATGTAAAAGCTATATCTACCTCTTTCATATATTTACTTTTAAAGTATATTACAGTAAGTTGCAAAGCAGAGAAAAGTAGCCTACATTTTCACTTTTTCCATGGCAAGGGTATAGACCTAGCAGGTTATGGATTGGAAGTCAGTTTCACCTAATATTTTTGGTTCAGTGATTTTGTAAAAATATTTAGCATAAAAGGTTAATCCAAAATCCAGAGTCTGTTTTAACAGCACAGCAACATCTGACTGAATTTTATTATTAAGCTTTATTAAGCAGCTTTAAGGTTAGCTTCAAGTTATCTCTGAAGCAGACAATCAAGTTTGTGGGTTGGATAAACAAACATGTATTTAAGTTTGAGTGTATAAAGCAGGCCATCAGTTACAGCAGTCTTAGATCAGAAAAAAAAAGCTTACAGATTAATTTCTTCATATTTTCTTGGTTTATAATTGGTTTTTACTCAGCAAAGTTTCAGCAGTCCTCTTTATCTTGTTGTTATTTATTTGAGAAACCACAATATGGTAACTCCTGGCAAGCACTGAACATAGCAGGGGTTTATGCCTCTGTAGAAGCATGAGGACTGAAAAAAAATCTCAGCTTCCAAAATCAAAAGCAGAGCTCATCTGAGTGTTTCCCTATATCAGGCGCTATTTATATCAGTTTGCATGTTTATAGTCCTAGTTGTAGCATATCTACTAAATTATTTATTATTCATAGTTTCCAGCTAGACTAACTGATGAGTTACAAACATCCTCTGAGAGAACATTCACATTTTATATTAAACATTGGTGAAAACATGATTTTAAGCCTAATTTGCCTCCTATTCTGACTCTTATGACCCTAGCCCTAGGCAGAAGAGCATTTTAACTGGAAGGCCTGAAAATCAGAGTTCAGTAGACAGCCTGGCTCTTCTCCACTGTGTAGTTTAAAGGAAACATAGGTTATGACTGGGTTTGTTAAAGTCTCCTCTTAATGGTCTCGTCTCCTACATGCCAAGACTGTGAAGTGGAAACTCCACTTCTTGCCTGCTTTTTCTAGGCTCTGGTGTCTACACCCCTACTCCAGCAGCTGAGATTAGAGACACAATGCAGTTGCAATAACAGCAATCCATAAAATTTGCAGCAAAGATTTTGCCAAAGTCTTGGAGTGCCCTGTCTTTCTTTTGAAGCATTCAGTAGTCCTCAGCATGTTTGGCCACTCAGGAACTTGTAAGAGGTGCTCAGTATCAAACATCTTGGGAGAGAGACACAGAATCAAATAAATGATAAGGTGAGACAGAGAGGGCTGACAGGACTTAAAGAATCTTAGTGTTGAAAAGGAATCACATGAAAAAGGGCTATGTGTTCTTTTTTGACCTGTTCCTCCACTATTCCAGCCACAAGAGATGCTGTAAACATAAAAAAGCCTTCTAGTCCTACTTCAGTGGAGTTATACCAAAGAAGGAATGAGAAACAGGGTAGAGGGACTAGGTCTGTGCATGAAGCAGCCTGCTCCCTCTGACCCCAAACCTGTTCCATCCATGGCAACCTTCATGCACCCTTTCTTGCACTCAAGGGCAGCTTTTTCATAACAGGAAGAAGGAACCTGTGATGCTGGAAGAGACAGCCTTGCACACAGTAATTAAGATTAGTGTGTTTGCTAAATAAAAAGCCTGTGTAGAGAGCAGATCTCTATTATAGAGCACACAGTAGGAGTCCAGGTGCATGGTATTTTGGACTTTTGAAAACAAATATTTCTAAATGGTACTTCTTACCAGGTTCAACAGAGACAAAATAGCTGTGTTTAAAAATATTTAGACATGTTGAAACTATTTATTGACTTTGAGACTAATTTTAAATGCTCATATATTGATACCCAAAAGCATGTGTTTAAACTGAAGTTATTTAGTAAACCTGGTTCAAATGATATCGTTAGATAAAATCAGAAAGAGGTTTCCAAACCTGATCTTTCAAAGACTTAGCAGCACAGGTTTTAGTCATGTAAGTTGGTACATTGGTCTGCCCTCTTTGACTGGACTGTGGTCAAAACTGTTCTCTCTAAAGCCAATAAACCCCAAAGGAATATTATAAGTAGTTGCATACAGCATTATTAAACACACAGAAAAGGTAGACATGTCACTGGTAGAGATTTTCAGGCAAAGACATCCACAAAACATAAGGCATACAAAGATTTCCATGGATATGCTCTACAGCTCATCCCTTCTTCAGTTCTTTACCTGGATTTAGAGTTTGTTTCTGAGGATGTTTGTTTGGAGGTTTGAGCCATCTATACCATAGCTTCTGAATCTTTATTATAACAATTACAATTTTGCCATTTTTCACTGGGCACAATATTTTTTTTTTCATCTGTCTGGCTCTTATGTACTTTCCATTCTCAAAACACTGTATAAGCATTTTGTGTAGGATATATTACCTCCATCTGTCCCTTGAAGCACTTAAAATTGCCTTTATAAAATATGTATACCATAAATCAAGCATATAGTCCATTTGAATGAATCTGTTCTAGAGTGCTCTCCAAGTCATCAGGCAAAACAGGCAGTCTGCAAACCCAGGTGTTGCTTTAGAAAATAAACACCTTGCAGCATATCAAAGAACATGTTCTCAGCCTCAGAATGGAGTCTTTCCCCATTATTGCTCCCACAATAACAGAAATGATGATGTGAACCATTATGTGGTGCTGCTCATTCCCTGATGTGCAGCACCAATTCACACACCAAGGTGAGGTATTTAATTTTTTTATTCTAGGTTGCACAAAGTATTGAGATAATCTACAAAAGGCTGGCTCCTTGATCATAAAGACTATGGGTTTTAACAGACAAAAGCATCAGCACTCACTGGTTACAGATTCTATTTTTTTTACAAATTAATACTCAAATTTCTATTAGTTGTCTCTTGCTCCTCATGCTAATTAGTCTGCATGTGCAGTTCTGCCCTCCAGTTGTCTGGAGTCTGCTTTAAGTAGGTGGTCGATGAGTCCATGGTCACAATCTGCCACTGCCAGAATTGCCTTTCCCCAGCTGCTGCTGAGTTCTGCTGACTTCACTCCTGGTGGCTCTCATCCAGACAGCCCATTCATCTTGGGATGGTCTTCCTTTTTTCTTAAAACAAAAGATTGGCCAAGCATGCAAAGTTCACAATGCAATTACTTCATCATAACTGTCCAGCTACAGCTACTGAGTAACAGCTAAAAAACAAATTGCAAAGTTTAATTCAAATCTTGAGCCACTCAAATTTTAGGGGCTGGATATAATTTGTAGCAGTCCCAACATAACCAAAGAATTTCTTCTTCATTGAAAAAGCACCTTAAAAGCTTTCAACAACATTGAACCAGCTATCTTTATAAAACCTCTGAACAGTGTTTTCTTTCTTCATGCTTCTTGTGATCAGAAATAAAAGAGCAAGGTTAAATACAGGGATCTAGTACTAAACTGGGGTAAAAACCAGTTATTTTTTCCTGTTATATATCTTTCTCATTTTGTGAGTCCTTTTTTATCTTAAAAGATTAAAGAGGACTTTTTTTAAGTATGTTTGTGCAACTGGAAGAGTTTCCAAAATTTCCTTCATGTTTTTCCCAATTTTATTAACATATTCTGAAATCACTCTTTCAGTGTTTTTGTATTCCTTCATGAAACAGTTTTGAACATATAGACACCTTATACTGCTCCATGTTTAAAAAACTGTTAGGTCTGTCATTCCTTGTGGTCTAAAACACTTAACATCATCCTTTATTCTGTCTCTAGTCAATAACAGTGGGAGGTTCACCCCCATCTCCCTTCCTCCTCTGTCTCCTTCCTGGCATTCTGCCTGTGGCCATGGAGCAGCAGGCGTTTATGATCAAGGAGTTACACCAGTTATTTCAGGCATGCAGATCTCTTCAAATTACCTTCTTCATGCCCCTCATCAGCTGTTGCTGCTTTATCACTTTACTGTCAAATGGGCAGCAGGCAGCAGTCCTAATCCAGGGCCAGCTGAGATGCCATTATGTCCTTATAGCAGCACCACCAAAATATTCCTCACAGGAAAGTGGATAACCTAATCAGATAACATTTTTTTCCAAAAAAAATAGTTTAATTATTTTTTATGTGTTATTGATATTTGTCAAATAAGATAGGAATCATTTAATAGCAAAGGAAATATTGAGGAGCTGTTATGCACAATTTTTAATGAGTTTTGAATGAAACTCCTCACCACTCCAGCAAAAATTTGCCTGAATATGCAGTATTCCTAATTTTCTTCTTTATGCATCAAGAACTTCCAGATTAGTATCACATCTAGCAAGACATACAAATATATTGAAAAGTTTTGCTATGAAATACATGTATTTTAAAGTGTAAATTCTACCTCACCTCTCTACAGTGCACAAAAAATTCCACCAAATAAATATTTTACAAGGAAGAAAAAAAAAAAAAAAGACAAAAATCGTTTGGAGTTGACTCTGTGTGATACTTAACATGAGCAAATAGCTTCCCTGTGTGATGCTAATGTCCTTCAGTACAAAATGCAACCAAGTACACCCAACAGATGTACTTTGATGATAGTCTCTAACACAGTATATGCTCTGTATGAATTAATAAGGCTGGACCATGGCACCTCTGTATGAGACTTTCCATTCCACAAGGACTTATTGTAATCATAAGAAAAAGTCTATGGTGCCTTTTTCCTTCACCTGTGGAGTTACAGACTTTTTCTGTATCACATACCTTGACCTAAGGTGCCCAAAGAGAGCTGCTGAATTCCTGGAGAAGTCTTTATATCCCCACAAAATTAGATGTTTGGAATTTCCTTCTAGATCTCCTTCAAGGATAGACATGCACACCAGTAATGGCAGAGACATAAATTCTAGTCTGAATCCATGGGGAAACTGCACCTGCTGTCCCTAAGGACCTGTACTAACCTGAAGAGCACTGACATCAAATGTGCAGAGATCCCAAACTGTGAAGACTCAGTTCAGTATAGGCAGCTGTCCTGTTTTTAGCTGGGATAGAGTTAATTTCTTCTCAGAAGCTATTACAGGGCTCTGTTTTGGATTGGGAATGAGAATGATGTTGATAACACACTGACGTTTTGGTTCTTGCTAAATTGTGTTTACCTAAGTCAAGGACTTTGATTTTGTTAATGGGTTTTTCATTTAAGGTTTTTTGTTGAGGTTTTTTTGGTTTCTTTTTTTGGGGCAGAAGTGGTTAGGGTTGGTTTGTGGGGTTTTTTTGGTTGGTTGGGTTGAGTGGTTTTGGGTTGTTTTTTGGTTTTTGTTTTTGTTTTTGTTTGGTTTTTGTTTGGGGTTTTTTGGGGATTTTTTTGTCTCATGCTTTGCTGGAGAGGAGGTACACAAGAGAAAATGGGAAGAAGCATAGCCAGGTGACCTGAACTGGCCAAAGGGATATTTCTCACCACAGAGCATCATGCCCAGTATATAAACAGGGAGAGTTACACAAAAAGGGGCCAGTCAGGGTTTGGGAAGGGGAATGTGGCATCAGTCAGTGGATGGTGAACAATTGTATAGTGCATCATTTGTTCTTCCCTTTTTATTGTCATTTTTATTATCATTTACCATTATTACTGTGTTTTACTTTGGTTTTGATTATTAAACTATTCTTATCAAACCCTGCAAGTTTTACTTTGATTCTTCTCACCATTCCACTGGGCTGAAGGAGAGAAGAGGCTTTGAGTGAGTGTCTGCATGGTGCCTAATTTCTAGATGGGCTTAAACCATGACAGTAATGTAATTTAATTTGCTAATTCCAGAGAAAATTGTGTTATAAATACAAACTATTTGTCTCATGTATGCATGGTTAATATGCTAACAGAGAATAACAAGTGTAAAGAAGGATCACATCTTTCTTATTTGAATCCATAGCATTAAAAAGTTATTTGGGGTTTTCATGTTTTTGTGGTTGGTTAGTTTTGCAGTAGCTATTGTTTTCTTCTTTCTTTCTTTCTTTCTTTCTTTCTTTCTTTCTTTCTTTCTTTCTTTCTTTCTTTCTTTCTTTCTTTCTTTCTTTCTTTCTTTCTTTCTTCCTTTCTTCCTTTCTTTCTTCCTTTCTTTCTTTCTTGCAGAAATGTCTCATGAAGAGTCTCATGAAGCAATTCCTGAAAGAAATCAGAAAAATTGCAAAAAAAAAAATGGATGTGAGGTGTTGAGTTTCTTTTGAGAGGAAAGATCTTGTATCTTGGGTCTCTGTAACACCTTTAGTCTTTATGATTTCACCCTATTGTTTCCTAGTTGCCCCTTTCTTTAAAATTTGTCATGCACTTTAAACTTCCAACCCTTCAGATGCTTCCTGTTACTTTTTGGTCATTACTCCTCCACGTGTCCATTTGACCAAAACTTGCAGAAGGCAGAAGGCAGATTACATTTCTTAGGCAATACCTTTGGAGATTGCTTCAGAAACAAGACAACTGATGACAAAGTTAGTTTGTAGTGATAAAGTCAATCCCAGTACCTTCCCAAGAGATACAGGAAGCTTTTTGCAAGCATACCCTTTAGAGACATACAAATTTAGGAACAATTTATTGCACTGACATTTGGAGTCCGCAAAACATTTTTTTTTTATTGTCTTGATTTTTAATCAGCATTTTACTTATTTAAGTTTTAGCAGCCCCTTCCCATCTTTATAGTTATTCCTTTATCTCAGAAATTACGATTCAAGGTAATCAAGTTGCTCTGGCAGGATTTTCCATTGGCAAATCCGTGATGACTACTCCCATTTATGTTCTTCATGTTCTCAGAAGATTTTTATTTGTGCTGTGTATCTTTCAGGTAACATACAGAAAATCTTTATTCAGGATGTATTTTTACTCTGAATTAATTTCTCATTCATTTCCCTGATGCACATTTCTCCCAGTGTATTTTCTGGTACAGCACATATACCATGATCACAACAAACACAAACAAGGCTTGCTCCAACCCTTATCTAGATCTGGGACTGTGCTGTTTGTGGGGCTTGACACAGTGCGTCTGAATCCATGTGCACACTGGAGCAGGCTAAAGAAGGATGGACCAGTGATGCCTAGAGAAGCTGCCTGGAGCAGACACTAGACAGTGTCAAAGCATTAAAGTAGCTATTTGTTACAAGGCCTTTAAAAGGATGAACCTTGGGCAGCACAAGAGCCCAGCTGTGACTCTACCCAAGGTGGACCCAAGATGGATGCAAGATGGATAACCAGTGATGAGTTCTCACACTTTTATAAGTTTGGGTTCATTTACATATTGGGGTTAATTGTCTAATTACAACTTCGGGTTATGAAGTGCCATCCTCCCAGATTGCTCTCCTCAATTCGCTGTTTATATTTTTTGGGCCTGAAGCTATAACAGTGTCCTTGGTTCTTGGGCTGGAAAAGGATTGTTTTGTCTAACTAACCTGTGAGGAGAACTTGTTAACACTTTATATAAAGTTCAGAGTCACACACTAAGGCAGTATGGAATCTGGAAAGTATGAAAGCTAAAACTTAAGGCATCACCAGGAGAAGGTTAATCATGTTACCTGTCTCCCCTCGCTGCCTCTTCCTTCAGGGCATTGTCCCCTCATTAGGAACTATTTCTTTAAACAGGTAACAAACTAGAGGAGGGAGATTAAAAAAATTCTATACAACAAGTAATTATATAGCTGAAAACTTGATCTGATTCAATGGGGCATTACAGCAGCTGTAGAAGAAATTATCCTCCTTGACATCAGAGATTTTGCCTGAGTAGAATAGGAGATGCAGAAACAGTCAGGCTTACATAAGCCTTCAGTGTAACAGAAGGCTGCTTCACCAACAGAGGTGATAAAGTAGTTGTAACTCTGCTGCATCCAATTACAAGGTTTCTAATTATGAAGAATGATTTAGGATTTCCCCAAGGAGTTAATTTTAGAGAGTACCGGAGATTATCTCTGAAGGCCTCTTCTAACCTATCGCACTTAAAAGCATTCCGGCTTCTCAGATGTGCTGCTCAAGGGAGCTCTTTCTATTTTATTGGTATCCATTAGAGAAAAATAAGCAACAGCCAAGTCATAAAAAGGTTGGGGTTTATTGCTTAACATTACAGCAATTTGCTGTTTCTAACCTCATTGGGAAATTGCAGGGAGGTGAAGATGAGTGGATAAACTGATTCACTGGGGAGTATGATTGATTGATGGTGGGAAATGATGACAAGTCCCAAGGAAGCACACAGGAGAGAGAAACTTCAGCAAAAGGAGAGCTTTAAAGAGAAATGTTCTATTTTTTTATTTTTAACAAAAGCACCAAATATCTTTATGATATGATTTGATGTGCACAATTTTGATGAGGTTATTTCCAGGGCACAGGAAGGTCTCTTTTTGGGGGGAATGTGAAAAGGCTGTGCTTGCCACCTCTGGAAACAGCTATGGGATTCACAGTTCACCCATAACTCCTGAGAAAGTAGATTCACATATGTAGCCTGTATTTCTTTTTCATAACATAAAACCAGTTGGTTTGAAGAAGTTTGTTAAGACAAGTCCAGACTAGGTCACGTGTGGGTGGTGGTGGATGTATAGCACACCTGAGTGGACTATGAACTCTTTGTGGCAGCTTTAGTTCAGAGCAAAGCACACACAAAAAGCCCCAGAATGTTTCCCAATGTTTCCTGCCCTCTCACAGACTGAAACCATCTCTGTAGTTTGGAAGCAAAGCTGAAGAGGGAAGCTGTGATTTCAAAGCAACACAACATGAAGGAAATGATTAGTGTGGCAACAGGGTCTGCTGTGCCTGCTGTCCTGAGGGACAGGGATAGAATTGCTCTGCTGGTGTGAAATACTTGCAGATGCAGCTCACGTATCTGGAAGAGATCTGCACTTTGTGGTCTGCAGCAGCAGCTCTGCTTTACCATGAGGCCAAAAGAAGGAAAATTTGGTCAGCTGGGGGGGATAAACTACACAGCCAAGAGATATTTCTTCTTTCTCAGAGGGAGAGGAGAGGAGAGGAGAGGAGAGGAGAGGAGAGGAAAATTTCATGTTCAGAATATCAGCACAACAATCATATTTTCCTAGAGAGCAGACTATTAATCTTTGCCCTTTATAATAAACTGTTTGTTTTCTCTCTGTTGTATACAGTATGAGCCCAGTATCCTGTCAAATACTCATCCTTTATGGAACTCCCACAGCCCAGCAGCGTGGGAGTGGAAGTCTCTTTTGAGACTGAAAACATGTCCATTGTGATTTCCCTTAGCTCAGGGGAAGGAAAATGAGAATACCTCCAGAGAAAGAACTGCAAATGGCACAGATGACCGTACCCTGGGTGTGAGCAGCTCTGTGCTGGGTTCAGCCATGTGGCTGGATGGATGCACACACGGATGGTGCAGCAGGTGAGGCTCCCTCCCACCTGGCTCTGCGGGTGGAGCTCCATCAGTTCCTGGATTAGGCCAGGTTCCCTCTCGGGAAAACCTCAGGAATTAGCAACTCTGATTGCGTGCCCAGAGAGATTTTGGCCGTGGTGGGCAGACATAGCCACCAGTGAGACCTTGATAAAAACTATCAGTTTTTTGCCCTTCTCTAGATACATCTTAGCAAGTTTACCCACTCTAAGTAGATAAAATGTAGCAGAATTATAGGTGTGTATAGGCTGTAAAACTTCATACAGTTGAGAGCCAGCTCTCTTCAGCCAAGGGCTGAAGGAAAAGGCATTAGGAATACTTAGAGCTGGAGAGCCTAAGGGAAAGAGCAGTGCAAATACAGACACCCAATAAAAGAAGTGTTTGTGTTTTACTTAGATTGTCTTGTCATTTATATTTAAAATAATCTGATTAGTTCAGGTTATTCAGCACCTGGAATTTTCCCTTTGCTGCTTGCCAAAAATAAACTATTAAGCTTTATTCTTTGTGCTAGAGGGCATTGAAAAGGGAAGCCATGGAGATAAAGACAAGCAAATAGCCTTTCCTCTATTGAGAAATACTCAGAATACTCAGCAATGGGTTTATAATTTCAAAGTACAGCTGAAGTCTACAAGAGGTCAGAATTTCAAGCCCACAAACATGAGAGAATTCAGGAGCTGCTCAGTCAGAAATGATGGGAAGAACAGGTCTCACTAGAGTGCCAAGAGGTGAGGACGGCTGCACCCTGGTCTAATCCTTAGCAAGGGAGAAAATGAACATTTCTGTAATTTTGCCCCTGATTAAGTATGAAGTCCTAAGGGAAACAGAGTGTCTAAATGATGTTTCCCTGCAGACAGAAGATGTTTCCATGCCTAGTTCTGTTCATATTCACTGCTATGCCAACAAATATGCATCAAATGCCTTTCCACTGATGGGTTTTTTTAAGAACCTATGCCAAACCAATCCATGGGGTTTTTCTCAGTGTTGATGGACAATTTGAAAGACTATAAACTGTAGTTCCTGCAAGATACACACAAAAGAAAAGCAAAGAGAGGAATAAAAATCTCTTGCCTGCTTTGATGGCAAAATTGTCTGTACAAAAATGAAGCATAAATTTTTGTTCTTTTCTTTTAAGTTTCTACAACTGCCAAACTCATCCTCTGCTAAATTTCAGTATTTCAAAAATGCAATGAGTTAACTCCAAGGGGTTTTGATGATGAATTGAAATCCCATACCCCTAGCTTTGAAGCTAACTTTTCCAAAGCAGCATATGCAGCCCTTTTTGTACCTGGGTTTAGAGGTTCTCCCAGTCCCAACCTCAGACCCTGCCTTCTGTATGTCATGATCTTTCTTCACATTTGCTTCCTTACCCAATCAAGAACCACTTTCATCCTTCAAACCAAAGTGGAGGTGTTTATTAGTACCATTTATTTAGATTATTAGATTAATATTAGTTTATTTAGTTTATTAGATTAATATTTATATTTCAGTTAGACAAAAGAACCTGGAAAAAGGAAGGGGGAAGGAAGAAGAGGAAAAGAGGAGATAAATTTTATTTGGGGAAACCACTTCATAAGCACCAGGAATACCTCTGATTGCTATTCCTGAAGTACAAAACCAAAGCAAAAACTTGCATTTAGACCTATAAGTCTGACTGACACCAGTACAGCTGCCAAATCGTTTGGCTGTCTTGAGAAAATTTCACTAGGGAGTACTCTCCATTATATTGTTATTTCATAATGTGAGTTACATAGCAAAGAGAGCAGAAGGAAAGGGACTCTGAGTCAAGTAGAGAGAAAACCTCCAATAAGAAAAATTCAGTTCCCACTAATACTGTTAATTGATATAGATGATAATGCATAAACAGTTACCATCTTGAAAATTAAAAGGTAATTGTCTAAACCTATGGCTGTAGTGTAAATGGAGATGTGCTAACCCAACTGAAATTTGTGCAAGTATCATCAGCAACTAATCATACCCTTCTTCTCTATAGGTTTGCTTGAATTTGCTTACTTTGGAAACAAAGCAAAGCTTTAACCTCATTTGTTAAAACTGTATAGACAGCAGAACTAGCCAGTGTTTTACTCTGTCCCATGACCTACTAGTGAAGTTCCCAGTATCAGCAGATTTCCAGATGCAGAAGTTTTGACTGGTGGCAATATACATGACACAAGTGACTCCTGGGTTGTAAGATTAATAATGAACAAACTTGCTGTGATGTGTGTATCACTAACATATTCCAGTGGTACATATTTACCATTTTACTCCAGCACATTTCTGTGAGGTGGCCAGAAGGTCACCAACATTAAATATAAGACAACACAGTCAGGTTCAGTCAGCATTCCCAACAATATAGATCTAGACTGACATCAGCATTAAGACATCAGCAAGAGAGAGAAAGAACAGGAGCACTAGGGTTTTTTCTGGAAAGACAGAAAATCAAAACCATAGTACTACCTTTCCCACAAAATTATACATGGGCAGAAGTGATGGAAGAATGTAGGTACTAATTCATAATCCTTGGACCTAATTTCCAAATTTTCCTATCAGTTCCCCTGAGACCTTCAAATTACTTTTTATAACATCATTCCAATTAGAATTTTGAGAGAAGTTCTTACTCCTTGAAAGTTGTGCTCATTCTGAATGTGAAACAAATCAACTTTTTATAGTTGCTTAAAAGACAGTTTCTAGAGGAGATGCTGTTTCAGGAAATTTGAAATTCACTACCCTAAGATAATTCACTAGTAAAGAGGTTTTAGTTTCAATCATGAAACAAATTATTCTGAAAAGGATCCAAATTAATCACACTGACATTGTTAAAATTCTTTTCAATTCTTTTCATCATAGAATTTCATTAAAAGAGTGCGCTTTTTCAGATAGTTCAGTTTTTAATGAAGCTTCTTTTCCCAAAGGAGAAATTTTCCTACAGAATTTTTTTTGCCTTTTTAACTTTATCCTTTGTTTTCTGTACTCTATTCATCTGATTCAATTATACAAATGCTGGACAGACACTTGTACCACGACCACTACCATAGTTTCCAGGCATGAGTCTCTTACTCCATCTGTCAGTACAAAAGTGTATTACAAGACAGACATTACAGCTCGATGTATTTTACAGATGGAAGGTTGTCTAAGGGTTAAATATTGATACCAAACTATACTGCTAAATGCTATGAACCTACAGCACACCCCAGCTTTAATCTAGTTTTTCATATTGGAAGTGAGTGCTGGCTAAATGAGGCCCTTCTGCTTTTAAAGAGGTGATCAGAGAAAGGGTTTAGGAAAAGAAGCTTATCTAAAAAAATTAGGAGGAAAGAGTAAGGCCTGAAGTTGAAAAACACATAAGCAGTATCTCAATTAACAAGGAAAAGCTTTCCAAAGAGTGGATGTACTTGAAGCATGGTGAAAAAATTAATTGGTTCCCTTGAGGTTAATAGGGAATTAGAGAGAGGATGGAATCGCATTGCAGACCTGTTGTGTAATTTCCCTGCCTGCTTTTACAATTGAAGTGGATGGAGATCTGCTTTAGCTGGAAGCCCATTTTCACAAACACAAAGAAAAGAACTGAGAAATAATGCTCAGCTTTCAGGACAGGCACGACACAGCAGGGCCAAATGGGGTTGAATCTAAAGATTTGCGGGTGGGAAACTGTCAGAGGCAAGTACTGACATATTTGTCAGGCTGGTTTTGGTTGATTCTAAAGCAGCAAATGTTCTGAAGGACAGGGGAAAAAGTAAAACAAATACCAATACAAGAATCAAGGCTTATTTGCCAGAGATTAGCGATTTTTATTACTGAGCACACATATGAAAATCTGACCTTTGGCAAGGAGATGTGATTAGACAGTGTGCACACTACAGGCTGTGTGGCTTTCCCCCCAAGGACAGCGTGAGAGCAGCAGGGGCAGAGGTGCTCTGGGGTTCTAATGCAGAGACCACCACGTTCTGGGCATGTGTCACCTGTGTGGCAAATGTGCCCACTGTCCGTGGGAGGGGAGGAGGGTGCACACACTCAGTGCAGCTCAGGAACCTCGCCAGGTCTGTGAGATGTGAGATCTGCCTACAGCCTCTCCAGTCCTGGGTCTTCTGCAGATGCCCCTTTGCCCTCACTCCAGATAGTCCAGAGTTGGCAGAGGAGTTATTCCCAGGCTGCAATGGGCTGTGGTTATGTTACTTTACTAAGGGCTGCTTTAGTGTCTTTGAAATGTCTTACACACAACTTGCTTCCTTTTGGAGTGAGATCCACCTGATAAATACTTCTGTTTACTGTTCAACTGCCTTGCATTCCTCATTGTTGGCAACACAAAGCAAGTAAGGCTGGTAAATCTTAGCTGTTAATTAAGGCTATGCTGAGAGTCAAGGACTCTGTCATAAACACCCATTTTATTGCCACATGCAAGAAGCTAGGAGAGCAGTGCAGACTGTTTGAGTGTGAGCTACAAAACCGGAAAGGGGAATTTATATAACTCATCCACCAGCTATCCTTAAATTCAGCACTGATTTCTCTCTAGTGCATGCCACTTCCCAGGCAGACTCCTTTCTCCTTTCATGTCTGCTGAGCAGGTAGGCAGGACAGCCAGGACCAGGATGGGCCATCCCATGCTTTGCAAAATGCAAAACAAGAAGGTTTGTGGGAAGGAAGCTGGCATGGGAATAACATGACTGCAGAGGCAACTGAAGGGACAGACTCCGCTGCACCAAGACCCTGGGGTTATGAGCATCTTGTCTCTTATAGATAGAAGAGACATCAGCTGGGCTCCTGTGAATATTTACAAAAATAATAATAGAAGGGGGAAATACATCTGCTACATATCTCTATAAACATTTTTCTCTCTACAAAGGTTTCAGACATTAAATCTTCACTCAGTCAAGAAACTGGCATTGCCTAAAATAATCATAGTGACAAATCAAGGAGCTGAGAACAGACAAATGGGGAAATTATTTTATCTGCCATATATGTAATTTTTTATGCATTGTATCCATCACAGGATTTCATTTTATATTCATCAAAATTAAAGCTCCCTCCTTGCAATCTCTTCTGAAAATAAAATCACTTTCTACCTTAAGAAACAGAACCAGGAGCTAACAGCTTTGAGTTATTAAAGATGCTGCAGTTAAACACAGAGTGCTATTCAGCAGGCAGGAGTGTTCAACAGACCGTGCCAGCTTCTGCAAACACTGCCCGTGTCTCTCTCTCTCTGTAAGCACTTTCCCTGGTTTAATTTGTGGTTTGCAGAAATTGATAGCCCATTAGTAGGTATCTTAGGTCATCATTCTGTTAATAGCTTCCACGGTTTAATCAAATACACGACAAATACTACTAACCCTTGCTAATTCCCAAATTCTTATCCATGAGAAAGGCTTAGTGTGGGCAATGCTCTTTGTGCAGATGGAGTTTGTACATGTATGCATTTTATTTCTGCTGCTCTCATTTAACCTGTTCACGCCCTTTGAATTTTAGGAGTTGAAATACAAAATGGAAGGAAAGAAAATAAGATGGGGACCAGATGTGACAGGTAAATCTCTTTCCATGCACCACATCTTTCTAAAGACTAAACAAAATTACTGAATGTCATGGAGAGGGAAATAGGAGACTAGCTTTGCACAGCTTTAAATCTCTAGTTTTAATGACTTGTTAGGCAAGATTTGGAATTTCTGAAGTGTTCCATATCAGAAACTCACGCAATGACAAAGCAAATAAGCAAAGAAGAATGTTACTGAAGAATGTTATTGAAACCACCTTCACATTGTTTCATCATATGACATTTTTGATTTTATCTATATATGATAAGCTCAGAATGAGTTAAAATTAATATAGACATCATGCTTATTCTCCAAAATATATGTAATAGAGCTGTAAACTCTGTTTTCTAACATAGTGATTAACATATATTTTCTGTTCCTTTTACATGTTAAGGTAGAACACTTGTCAATGTCATTTTAATGTTTTAAAACTTTTGTCAAATCATTATTCACAAACATGTTTGGTGATTTACTTGTTTAGTTCTGAGAAAACACTTTAATGTGGAAATCTGGAAAGATTGTTCAAATATTATTATTCTATTCAACTAATTCTGGTTGAGAGCCAGCAGAAGGCATGTTTGCTGAAAAGATACTGTTCTGACACTTTAATACAGAGAGACTGGAAAAAACTACCTAAAGCTTTTGGTTACATAGTATTAGGCTGTAGTGTAAAAAATAAGATCTAAAATGAAGGAGGAGTGTTTGTCTCTTGGCAGATTTGTGTTCAAAGAGCATGCCTGCAGCCTGGGTCATTTTGCTAAAAGGTGAAAACCTTCAGGATTTTGTATGCTTTTTACAGCAAAATTGCACCAGATGAGAAGAGCAGATCCATGAAAGTTAAGACAAGAGTCAGCTACTGAAAATAAAAACCTTGGAGTCACGTGCTGTTCTGAGCCCGCACAGCAGGGCCCGTGGTGTGCAGAGCACTTGCCCCTGTGGCAGTCCATGGCTGGGCAGGGGAGAGCCCCATTTCTCACCCTCTGGGTGAGCTATTCCTGTCCTGACTTCTCCAGAGAAGCAGCATTTCCTAAGGCTGTGGCTTGTGCTGTACTTGACCTGTAGATTAATGGAGTCCAGCAATCTCAGCTGTTCATCTCCTGCTTTTCAGGAACATGATATGTGTACTTATTTACACTTGCACGAATGTATAAGCAACTGTGAAGGGGACAAAAATGAAAATAAAAAATGAGACTCGTGGGAACTCTGATTTCTAATTAGAAGCACTGCACATCTCTTATAATTTTGGCTCACAGAAGTTAATAGAAAATGAGATCAAAGGCAGCTTGTGTTTACCAGTGGTAGATCACGCCAGACAGAGCTTCTTTGATGTGCTGAGAGATCTGAATAGGAAATGCAGATCTCATCTATCTGAACTTCAGGAAAACATTTAATGTGCTGTCACTTGGGACCATATATGCTAGATAAATGGTAAAGAAATTCACAAGAGAAATGGAAAAAATGGAAATGGAAATTTGGAACAAGACAGATGACAAACTGATTCTGTTGAAAAGAAAATTACTGTGCAGGAAGGAGGTGAGTAGTAGAGATTCTTCTGGGTTTGTGGTGGATTAGTAATTTTCTGTAACAGCACTTAAACTGTTACTCCTCCTCAACTCAATAGGTTCCCGAGGGATTTTCTTGCCAGGTGCTCCAGGGCTGCACAGCAAATGAATGCCATGCTGCCCTGGACCCTGAGCTGCATTACCCAGCCCGTGGGAGCCAGTGCTACAAGGCAGTTCCCTTCCTTGTCTCCTAGGCAAATCCTCCCCTGGGCTGCAATGCTCCAGGGAGGGCTACAGTACCCAGCAAATGCAGGGAAGGGGATGCCTCCCACTTCCCTTTTGCATGGACACTGTCAGAAGAGTTTTCACCACAAAGTCTTCTGTACTCAAATCCAATTGACAGCAGTGTCAGGTCATCTGTGAACTCATTAAGAAAATGGGTTCCTGTGCTGAGCATAAACAAACAACACAGAAAGAGAGCTTCCATACCTACATTAAAATGTTATTTTTAATTGATATTGACATGATGTGACAAAGCAAAAGTCTGCAATATCATTCGGGAGGATCCAGGGAATGTCAGGGCATGGAGTCAATGCAGTGTGATGCTCTTTCATCAAAAACTTTGTAAGATTCTGCTCCTTGGACCTGTAATGGGATTTGTGTTGCAGAGTGTGAGTGGATCATCTGAGGAGATTATGAACCAGGGATGTATTTTCAAAGAAACAAAGGCATCTAAAAATTATTATTTGAGCTCTCAGAGCAGGTCCAGCAAAGGATGAAGATGATGAGGAGATGGGAACACCTCACTTATGAGGAAAGGCTGAGAGAGTTGGACCTGTCGAACCTTGAGAAGAGATAACCGAAAGGGGACCTCATCAGTGTCTATCAGTATCCAAAGGGAGGATGCAGAGGGTGGAGCCAGGCTCTTCTCAGTGGTGCCAAACAATGGCACAAGAAGCAGCAAGCAGAAAATGATGCACAGGAAGTTTCACCCTGTGGAATGAGGAAGAAATTCTATACTGTGCAGGTGACTTTTCACTGGAACAGATCGTCCAGAGAGGTGCTGAAGTCTCCCTCACTGGAGGTATCCAAGAACAATCTGGACACAATCCTGTTCCATGTGCTCTGGGATGACTCTGCATGAGTAGGGAGGTAGGATCAGATGACCCTCTATGGCCCTTCACCCTGGCCCATTCTGTGATTCTGCACTCATTTTAGCAAAGAGGACAGGACATGTGATAACATTTTCCTTGTAAGCCCTTTCTGAAAGGTGGCATAAACCCCTTGTCCTTTGCTTTGAAAAAGAGAAGCAAATGAGTACCAGTGCACAGAAGCAGACGTGATGAGGGAACAGACAGCTTCTTTTAGTGAGAGAAACATAAAAAAGTTTAACTTCATTAGATCAGCAGAATCAAAGTTGGAAGAAAAAACATTATTCACTGTAAAGTTATCAAGACCAAACCTCAAGGAAGGAAAAGGATTTTTAGATGACAGAGCAAGACATGGAAATAAACTGGCCATTAATATGTTTAGTCTGGAAAATGGCGGGGACAATAACTACCAGGAAGCAGGATTGTCTCCCACTAAAGGCAAAAAAAAAGCATATTGCAATTTTAGGACAGCAGGACTAATATAGAAGAGCCATCTGGTGCACCATCATCCTGCAGCAGGAAAAAAAAAAAAAGGGGGGGAGTCAAAAGGCATTTCTAGTTTGCAGCTGGATATACAGAAGCCAAAGGGATACCAAATTTCACAGCAGTTAAATAAAACCACTTCTCTCAATGGGAGAGACTGCTCTCAAAGCAGGGTATGTTAATTCTGGGATTAAAAGGCCAGTCCTACATTATGGCAAGCAATTCCACGGCTCTGGGGTTACAAGTGAAACTGGAATCATGTCTATTTGGCCCTTTTTGGACCCATGTGCTCCTGCTCCTAGAAGCAAAGAACAAAAAGAATGGCAAAAGAAGAGCAGCAAGCCCATAATAGGTAACTTCAG
The DNA here is from genome assembly GCA_013400215.1 of Cisticola juncidis. Taxonomy (NCBI): domain Eukaryota; kingdom Metazoa; phylum Chordata; class Aves; order Passeriformes; family Cisticolidae; genus Cisticola; species Cisticola juncidis. The sequence goes on along the minus strand of VXBR01009111.1, from coordinate 1,456,718 downwards.
CCAACATTCAGATCCACAACTGAAGCTGAATTGCAATGGCAGAGGGCTGGTTATGAATCCTCTGTGCTGGAAAGAGACGTGGGACCTTCTAGAAAAGCTTACATATATTTGTGCTATGAGTTCTTGAAACTCCAGGTAGGAAATGAACGCAATTTGAAGATGAAAAGATCTCTGGACATTACAATGGACAATTACAATGACATCCTGATGTGCCTTGCTCACTGTGCCTGCCAACCAGTAGCCTGCAGATCTGAGACATTGTTTTGGGCACGTGTCTGTCTGTGGAGCATCCTCTCCATAGCAGAGCGACTGGACCACTTCTCAGGGGGTGCCATTTGAGCCACCCCCCCTTGGCTGTGGCTGAGGACAAGCTGTTGCACTTCTGATTAATTCCCAAAGTAAAATTCACTACAAGCTTTGAGCAGACCACAAGATGGCACAGATGTAGTAACTGTATAGATCTGAATAAGGCAGCCCAGCATGAAAAGATTAGAAATAAAAATTAAGATAGAGTATAATATCAATTAGGAGTTGGAGTGGAGGGGAAAAAAATGTCCTATTTTGGTGAAAAAACTCTAATTTATACATGAAGCACGGTGTTCTCTGAGCCTATAAACAACAACAATGATGACATCTTTTATTTACAGTAAACAACTGCTTATGTATTTTAAATGAAATAACTGAAAGCAGAAATTACTTTTGAACAAGCTAATCAGTTTTGTTTGAGATCTAACAGAATTTTGTGATTTTAGATTATTTTCAGTCAAATGGTACAATCGTTATAGAATGGCTTATATTGATCTATTTTCTTAAGTGGGAAAAATCTTTAATTCCCACAAAGCCTGTCTATCCTACAGGAAATTCCATTTGCTACCATTTTGAATTTTTGAATAGCAAAAGAGTTTGAGAACAATCTCTAATCAGATGTCACATACCAATGACCTTTTGAAATGAGCCATTTTATGACACAACCATAAGGCAATGAATGCACTCCATGATAAAATAAAATTAGTGATATGGATTTATAGGTTTCAGATTCACTGCTCTGAAAGTGTGTCACAAGGGATAGGACATATAGGTGTACTGTCTCCAGGATATTTGTTTTTATTATCCCTTAACTACTGAGGACATTGAGGTAAAGAGAAGCAGACATATAACAAGAACTATGCAGGGAGAAGGAATTTCATTATATCTCTGTTATGTATCTTTTACACACACACACAAAAAAAAAGTGATTCATATTATTCACCATGAGTTTTACTATTTGTCTTGCAGCTGTTAAGCATCTAGCATAACAGATATTCCATGGTTAAGATTTTTAGGAACATCTGCAATAAAAATATTTACTTTCTATCTATGTGCTGCCGTGTTTGTCAATAATTTTCACGAATGTGAGGGATTTGAGGAAGTCTCTTTATGGTAGAATAATCTAAATGTAAACATAAAGTCATTTAAATACTGATATATAACTAACTATAACTATAACTAACTATAATTATAACTAACTATAACTATAAAACTATAACTATAACTATAACTATATATACACATATATGTAAATCTGCCAGAAATATCTAGATCTAGTCATCTAATCTATACCCAAAGAGAAGGAAAATAATAACTTAATTATTTAATTCTGTAGTAAATCAGAATTCCTGATTAGCATTTAGATGAAAAACTGACCTTTCCAAATTTGCTACATTTCACCTAGGCAAACTGTTCTCTGACTTGGACAGTGAGGAGACTCATGGAAGCCTATATATTTTTTAAAATGAGATCTGAAACTTTAATTAACATTTTTTTATTTGGGTTGACAGCCTTCCTTATGTAAGTAACTGGGAAATGCCTATGACTCTTGCTATGCCCAGGGTAATATTTATAAGGAATATCCTAGTATGTAAGTGATTTGTACAATCAGTCTCTGAAAGTTAAAAACATCTCTCACAGTGAAACACATACAATGTCCCTGTTGTTTATTGCATCCTTTGATGATTGTGTTTTGGCTTTGTAGAGAATACACATCCCAAAATCTTGTTACAGTTCCCTGTTTGTGTTGCACAGAGTGACCCTATTCTGAAATCATACGTGTATCTGTAGAATTTTGTTTTCTTGCCCATATCCTTATAGATAAATGCACTGAGGGGCCTTCTCTACTCCAGGCTGAAGAGTCACAGCTTTTTCAGTCTCTCCAGGTCAGCTGGAGGCCAGCCACTAAAGTGGGGCAGCACTGGGACTGATACTGGGACCAGCACTGTATAACATTAATGACCAGGATGATGGGACAGGGTGAACTTCAGTAAGTTGGCAGATAATTTGTGGATCCAGAGGCTTCTAGATGTACAAGTACTACTAAACTCTTTGTCTATGACCCTACATGGCCAGGAATTTAACCTAGCTTTTTTGGATTGGGCTAGCACTGGGGCATTGAACCAGCACCCACAAGTCTGGCACAAGTCTGGATAATGAAACAAATCCTCCTTTAACCCCTCCAAAGTTCCATTGCTAGTTCAGGCCTTTGAAGGCTTTGGAGGAATATTTCATGGACAGGATAAAGGACCCCAAAAGAGGCTCTGACCCACAGCTGCAGTTCAAGACATTTATACCAGGTGGTGTCTGGGGGGAAAGAGAGCGTGAACAGAGGAAGAGCATCTTTGCTTTGTTCCTGCTAGGGAGGGGCAGTTTGGGACACAGCCAATAGGGTCAGAAAGGGAAGGAAAGGTTAAACTACATGGTTGCAAGCTCTAGGGGTCCCTGAGGGGGGAGAAGCCATTCCCACAGGGGAATGTAACAGGATAATGGCATTAGTGGGATATGTCTGTCCAAATCTGCTGTTCTCAATCTCAAATCCCATCCGCAAGTAGAAATTCCTTGGGAGTATTTTAGGTAGAATTTCTCCAAAGAAGCATAATGTTCAGAAGCAAGCCCAAACTTTGACATTCATTACCTGAAATTATTTCAGTTTCTCATCCAGATTTGGATTTGAATGGAAATTTCTCCAAAGTTATGCTCTGTTCGGATTAAAGTTCCTGGTTCTATCAAGTGGAAGAAGTGATCCTTTAGTTCAAGTAGACATCTATTAATTTTTACATTAAATATTTAACTATTGATTGTATTAATTATCATTAAAATCAATAACAGATAAAATAACATCTCTCCCTCTTTTTTACATTTATTTGCATTATTCTCTTTAGCCTAGGACTGAGCATGATAACAGCTGGAGAGCTGACAGTGCTTGGCACTGAGTTCATTGGCAGTATAAAATTGCTAGAAGCTCTTTTTTTTAAATAGATGGTGCCATATTTGCTCTTTCTGCTAGAATTCAGTTTCACCCAAAGATCTACTGAAAGCAAAACACAATCTCATCTACTTGTAGCAATATGATCAAAACATCAGTCAAAAAGGCTTTGAAGAGCCGTTTGCTTTCCTTGAGGTAAGAAGTACCAGAGGATGTTCCACTAGGCTGGGAACAAAGCCCAACTGAGGAGAGGATTTTGCTTGCATATTGTGAGCTGTCAGCATGGCTGCAAGAGATGAAATCACTGAATTGGTGTAAGCCAGGAGGTCGTTTCAGACAGCAGAATTTCAACAACTGCCAGGATTTTCAAACTGAAAAGCAAAGAAAAGAGCTGGAATTATCACATGAGGTACTGTTTCATGGGAGATGTGTATCTGAGGATCAGCCTGGGAAAGGTAGGGAGAAAGTTCTTCAGTTCAAGACCCATTGGAATAATACAATTTTTCTTTAAAAATTTCTCAAATCCAGCTACAGAAATGAGTTTGAGATACTCTTCTCAGATCCATGATCTTTTTCTTGGATTCATGTAATCGAATCCCAGTTGAACAGGAAGGACAATGGACACCTAGAAAAATATTTGGGCACCTAAAGCAGAGCTCAGGCCCTGAAGCTTTGCCAAAGTCAAAATTATGACTCCATGTCACAGGTCTGAGACACTTTCCCAGACTGCTGTACTGCCTATTATATGTGTATATATGTGCTCATTTCTGGCCCAGATGTGAGGCACAAGGCCTTTGGCATTTTTGCCGAATGTGATTGCCTAGTGGCAACCACAGTAACAAAATATGTTACATATAGGTTGCCATTTGGCAGGAGGGCACACACACATGGAAGAAACTGTAGTTATTTACACACTCCAACTAGTCTCAAGACTTTGAATAAATTAACCAGACTCCTAAAAGTACTCTGTGATCAATGGCTCCTTCTGAGCTCTTACAGGACCAGGACCCTTACAGGACCAGGACCCTTAAGACTGGAATTAACTCTTTAGGGGAGACTCATTCCCATCTTCAGCTGTGTGGGAAACTGCTCTTCCAGGCTTGATAAGCAATTAATTAGTGACTAAAGCTTTGCTATACAAATAGTGACTAAAACTTTGTAACTAGTGACTAAAGCTTTGCAATAGCTTTAGTTAAGTTAGTGACTAAAAAAAAATGTGACTAAACAATCAGTGACTAAAGCTTTGCAATACAAATAACCTTATGCTCCCCCCTCTTAGGGGGAACAGAGCAGGGGTGTTTGGACTGCTCAGGACCATTGCTTATTCCTGAGCCTGACAGGTACTGTCTGGGTTTGGATTAAATATATGTCATGGTTTAGAAACAGTACTTCCAATTCACTGTCCCCTCGGAGACTCTCCAAAACCACACACCTGCTCCCCTTTGCCTTTCCCCTGTCCCGATTCACTGGGATGGCACTGAGAATTGGAGGCACAAAAGGCAAAGATCACTGGTTAAGGTAAGCACAATTTACTGGAAAAAGAAATGAGATAAGAAAATGAGCAGTAACAGCAACAATACAGCAACAATAATGACAGAGGTTATAAGAAAAGGAACGCTTCACATGGGGAAAAAAACCCCTGATAACAGAAAACACCATATTTTCTCGATTGGAAGGAATCCCTTCTCCCTGAACAAGTGTCCCTTTTCCCTGCCACCAGCAATGACATAAGGATGTTTGGAATAATCTCAGTGCCCTAGCCATGGCCCATCCCAGCTACTGCAAAAAATTAACCCTGTCCTGGCCAGAACAAAGACATTATGAAATCATTTTAGCTGCAGACTAACAATAGCAGTTTTCTTCTAATTTTTTTTTTTTTTTTTTGTGGGAATGTTGCAAATGCAAAGAATAAAAGCACCAGTTTTTCACTGTGCTTTCACATTGTTTTCCTTCTGACCATTATGCTTTGATCCTCTCCTTAATTCTTTTTCTCAGATCAGATGAGTAAATATCTGCCTTATCCACAGCAGGCTTTTTCTCAACATGAGCCACAGTCACTGCTGGGTGCCCCTTTACCCTCCCTCCTGCCCCTTGGCCAGGGGGTGCAAACCTGGCCTCAGCAAAGCACCCTGCTGCCTCCATACATGGCTGATTGTTTTGAGTCATTAACCACTAACATTTCAGTTTCTCACAATGGCTTTACATTATATTTACCTTCCTGGTAGTTCAGGAAAGAGCTCCAATCCACACAGACTGCATTCAGACTCACCTGCTGATGTTTACCCCTCTTGTTTGCACTGGCTTGCCACTGAACTGCCCTGTGGCTCCAGTATCGCCATTTCTGGTTTTCCTTTCCACCAGCATGTGTTTATGGGACCAGAAGGAAAGCAGGAGGGCAGGAAAGCCATGGAAACAGACTCAGGCCTTTTCCCAGAAGGGATCATGGTGAGGGTAGAGTGAACTCCCAGAGCCAGGAACCTTGAGGTGATTTTCATGCGATGAACTATACCTAACCACACACTCTTGTATAGGTGGCTGACCCAATGCTTTTCCAGGCACACCAACACTCCTTCTGGCATTTCATACATCTACCCTTGCTGTCACTGGCACAGTTACCATATGTTATAGAGGAGGACTGACTTCCTCATCATCAGAGTCCAATTATTAGGAACATCGAGCTGTAAAGATACTGGGTCCTCACCTGGGTCAGATTAGTTCATGTGTGAGACAAAGTGAAGGATATGAAGGTGGCCTCTTGCTTCCTCTATTTCCACTCATATTACAAGCCGTGGCAACAAACATACTAAATCTGAATTTTCTCTGCTTTTACATTATGACCAAGAAAAGTTACGAGGGACAGTGTTTGAGTACCCAAACCAGAAACTTGTTTGGGGTTGACCTACAGAGAATCAGGCCAGATGATAAAACCATGACAAAACAACAGGTTTTGAAAGCTGATGGGGGGGCTCTGTATAATACTGACTCAGCCCTTTGGATACATACCAGTCAGCTCCTGCAGTGAAAAAAAAACACCATAAAGCAGATCCATTCCCTTTGCCAAGTGCAAATAGTATTGTTCTTCTGCTGGAAAGGTTGTATTTTGACATAAGCCTTACAAAGTGTTTTTCCTGTCAGTTTGAGGCCACATACGTGTGGGATCATGGAGTGGTTTAGTAACTCGATTAGACACTTGGACAGCTTGCATTTCCTCAGTAAAAAGGAAGTTTTGCTGTTTATCTATCTCAGCATTGATGGCTCTTGTTGCACATCACAGTCCACTGCACAGTAACTGGAAGGTAGTTCTTGCTGCCAGCTTTCATTTGTTTGTTTTTCCCAGATTAAAGGGCAAAATCATTACACACTGGCTGACCATTTCACATGAGCAAAGATGCTGGTAAAGTAGCTGGTTTCTAAATAAAAGTTTAATGATCTGACACACAGCAAGAAAAAAAAAACAGGTTCTTTTAGGTTTTATCCTTGGACACAAATGGAACAACTTTTATTTCTTGCAATAGCTGGTGAGCAGCATGGGTCCGTGGCTGCAGAGGGGACCATGTCACTGAGTCACCTTTGCTGACCTCACCTGGGCAGGTCACAAGGCCATCATGCTCCCAGCAAGGCAGTACCTGTACTCCCACATCACAGGGCACCCCACACCTGCATTCCCCTCTCCTCACATCTTCTTGCTTAGAGACAGAGGGAGATCATTGAATTATTATGGAACCTAGTACAATTCAGAGCTCTGCTTCTGCTTGTGCCATTAAAATGATTGCTTCAGGTAATTTTAAAGTGGTATAAAAACTATCATCAATAAGTTTCACATATACTCTACTCACATTTTTTTCATATAATAAAAGTGTACTTTTGTGAGAAATTTTTGATTCTTATATTTTAATTTTTACCCTAAAAAGATCAAGATACCACAATATTTTTTCTTACAATTTTGCTGGAAGATTTCTCTAGACAAACAAAATATTCTTAGTGAATATTAGGGCTAATCAAAAAGGAAAGATAGTGGTTCTTCATCAAAGGTCTTTTTATTTCAAGATAGAAATCAGTCAAAAAAGTTAAATACCTAAATTATTAATGTTTTGTTATAAAAGTTAACAAAAACAAACCTCTCTATAGTATAAAGAAACTTTTTCTTATTTCCATTCACACTCCTGGCTCTTGAGACAACCTTTAGAATTTTTTCTTCTTTCCTCTCTCTGGAAAAAACTATATTCCCATACTTCCATCATAAAAATCAGATTAAATAAAAACCTTTCAGTATTATTAAAAAGCAAAAATAGCCTGAGATGATCTTTCCATCTCCTTTTCAAGCCATCTTTATGAATTGAGATAAAAATTGCTAACCCTGTGAAATTCCTTGTCTTTCCACTTGGACAGTTCTCTCTTCCATCTCTCAGGTTTTCCTCTGAAATGTAGAAAGGAAGGTTAGAGAGAGAAGCAGAAACTTTTAAGTCACACCACGGCAGAGGCTTTTCGTCAATGAAGGTGTTTTAAAACAAAAAACTTCACTCTAAAATTTGTGAAGCACAGTATCATATATAGTACTCAATAACTGCAGTATATAATATGTAACAGTGTTGTAGCATATAATTGCAAACCCATCTGCTCGTGGTGCGTGGTGGGAGCACAGTCAAAGCCCCTGTTACATGATGCCCATGCCATAACTCCTTGGCACGGGTCTGAAATTACCCGGTGTGAGCTCCCCTCAGAGCCGCTTTCCTTCTCCCTCACCCCGGGACTTTCTTCGTCTCCTGCCCTCACCCCGCCGAGCCGCTCCTGCCCATCTCTCCGCTGCTCCCTTGCGGAGCGCCAGCTCCTCGTGTCCCTGCAGCCCCTGCTTTTTGGCCACTTTGAGGGATGATATACTCAAGCACCTTGTTGCCCAGCCCGAGCGCCTCTGCAGAGCGCACTGCTGGCGGTGTGGAAGCTCAGACAGTGCCCATGGCCCTCCGCTCTGCCCAGACCTCATCCCCGCTCTGGGCTCTCGGGGCTTGCCGAGAAAGATCTCTCAAAGTGACCGTGCTGCAGGGGCAGGCAGCCGAAACGACGGGGCGCAACGTGGCCCGACAGATCGCAGCACCCAAGTCTCCTTCGTGGAGAGAAAGCAGGAGCGGCCAGAGCACGCTCCAAGGATGCAACAGGGTGTGTGCTCCCCCCGCTCGGCGCGGGGAGCGGCAGCCGCGGCCGCCTCTGCTCGGGGCGGGTTCCCGGGGCGGGTTCCCGGGGCGGGTTCCCGGGGCGGGTTCCCGGGGCGGGTTCCCGGGG
>VXBR01009111.1:1395656-1446749 GCA_013400215.1 Cisticola juncidis | reverse complement strand
ACCTTCCCTTCCCGCACCTTCCCGCACCTTCCCGCACCTTCCCGCACCTTCCCTTCCCCCTTTTCATTCGAATGGCTACATGGGTGAGTAGAGCAGGTCAGTGTTTGGGGGTGGTTGGGAGAGGTTCTGGGTGAAAACAGTCACCTTTCCAAATAAGTTGCTTCAAATTTTATTGTTTTTATTGGGACGGGGGGAGAGGGGCACTTTTTGCTGAGTTTCTCACCCTACAAAAGTGGGTTTTTTTACACTAACCATGCAGGTTCCTCCCATCCCTTTAGACCCTGATGAATCTGAGGTGCCCTAGGTCAACATGCAGAGAATCCTGAGCCCCTTCAGCCCTTTGAGGGTGAGCCCAGGGAGGAGCTCTGATGTGCATCTGGCCACCCAACCCCTGAGAGATGCTGTGCTAGACTGTCACCAAGGGCTCAGCATCTTGTAAGGGCAGCTGTAAAGGGGTTTTTTGTCTGAATTTGTGCAGCACAGAGCATTTCTTTGCTCCAAGGCAGATCCTGGTAAAAGGCAAACTCCCACCCAAAGTTCTTCAAAGATCTTCTCCCTGAGCTTGGTGAGAGCTACAAATCTTGAGACCAGCTCCACTTCCAACTCTGATCCGCTTCAGACCAGCCCTTGTATTGGCATTATTCCACAATATCAACTGAAAATGGCATATTCTCTATTAAAGGACTCAAAGGACTTTATCTACATGTTTTCCCTAATATGCCCACTTCAACTTCGTCAACTTTTCCCCTAAGTATTTCATCTGCTCAATTCCTGATTTGTCTAGCCTCCACAGGGAATTGTTTAATTAAGACTTTTTATTGACTTCTATTATTTCTATTCAAGTGTATATTGAAAATGCAGATTTTTTTTTTGTTTGTTTTTGTTTTTGTTTATGTTTTTTGTTTCAGAGATACCACTTGTAAAAGAAATGGGAGAATTACAGTCATACATCACCAAAACAGAAGAGAAATCTAAGTGGCCAGGAAAGAGAAAATATTAAATGGAACCAACTCCCCAGTTTAACTCAGACTCTGAGTTAGGAAACTGGATGTGGTCAGATTATCTGATAAACTGAAAACTTCTGGTTTCACTAAAGTAGAAAAGATAATTCAAAATAAAATTTGTTTCATTTTCAGCATTTTCTTAAACCAGCATCAGGTTCATATTTATAGGAAAGCAGATATCTTTCACAAACCTACAAATAGGAGGGAGGGAGGCTGTTTCTGTGATTCTCCTCTTATACCTGGAGGAAAACCTTAAATCCAAACCATGCCTGCTTCAAAGCACAGACTGGACCCTGGGGACCCTTCCTGCTGTGAGAGCACATTCATGTCACAGATATTTTAGATATTTGGGGGTGTGTAGGTGTGTAATTACTCCTCAGTGAAGCATCCCCCACCTATATAAGCACATTTAAATTAGACCAGGCAGCAAGAGGTTCATTCTAAGGCTGCACAGAAAGGGCAGGCACTGAGATCCTGATCCCAATGGGAATTATAGAATCATAAAATGGCATGGGTTAGAAAGGACCTTAAAAATCATTCTGTTCTAAACCCCCTGCCACTGGCAGGGACACATTCCACTTGACCAGGTTGCTGAGACTGGCCTCAGACAGTGCCATCCACAATCTCCTTGGGTCACCTGTACCAGTGCCTCAGCACCCATACAGTAAAAAAAATTTTCCTAACATCTAATCTAAACCTATTCTCTTTCCATTTGAAGCCATTCCCTATCGTCCTGTCACTAAATGCTCTTATAAATAATATCTCTCCAGAGTGAGAGACCTAATGAGAGTGCTAAAAGATTGCTAAAGCAACCTCCTCCATGGTCTGCTGTCAAACTCCCTCTCAAGTGTCTAAAGCATTTTAATATTTCCTTAAGGTTGGGGGTGGGGGGGGTGTTAATGAATTAAAACAAATTANTAAAAATAATAAATACATTAAATAATTTATTCTAAATCAATTTTTAAAATTACTTATGCAGAAACTTCTGCCATTCTTGAGTCATGGTTATGGGACATTTCTATTTGACTGAAAGTCCATTGCTGCATCCCTTCAAAAGTCAAATCTTTATACTGAAAATTGAGTGTATGATTTATTTGGATAAATATGGAGGGAAAATGTCATATTCTTAAGAATATTTCATATTTCATATTTTATGTGCTGTAAATTGGGTCCAATGCAAAGTTCAGCTTAGAAATCATCTGTGAAATCCTGGATGTTGGTCACAACTCTGTTGGTTCCCTGTCAACCACACCTTACACAAAACAGTCATGAAGGTGCTCCAACAGAGCTTGGCACTTGTTTAATAAACCAGAGAATGTTTTAATAACCAGAGAATGTTTCTATCACTGTCAGCTCTCAAAAACATATGTGTCCATTTTGAAACCCTTCACAGATATTCACAGCAGCAATAGAAAATACATTTGGAAGATTTGCTTTCTTCCCTTGCCTACACTTGTTGCAGCATTTCCTGGATGTCTCCTCATTGCAATTCAGGCTGAAGTAGCCTGTGACACTGAGTCTGATCCCTTTGTGCCACCCAACTCCTCTTCTGACTTATTCCTCTGCTTCCTCCACCCACCAAACCATGAGGCTTTCTCACCGTCTCAGATGCTCAGCACATCTTCCCAGCCATCATTCCTGCTCTGCTTCTTTTAGCCACGTCTCTCAAACCTGAATCCAGCATCATGGTAGCCATATGGTGTCAGGTTTTGTGCCTGAACATCATCCTTGTAATTTATAAACTAACTAGAAAATAAAGCTGGTTCTTGTTATGGTCTTGGTTTTTAGTGCACACAGCAAGGTAGGAGTTAAAAAAGCAATACTCTGAGGGAAGGATTAAGAACACATTAAGAACTTTAAAATCATATACACCTTTGTGAAAATATGAGGTAGAGCACAAACTATAAATGTGTACTAAGAAGAACATTGTTATTAACCCATAAAAAATGACTGTGTTTTTTCTATCTCTCTTTTTTGTTTAGATATTAAGAAGAGCAGACAAGAATGGTAAGATTGCTTGCATGTCTTGCCCCCTTCCTTTGGAAAAAAGAATCCATCATTAATTCAGCATTTTAAGTCATGTTTTAAACATCCTAACACAAAGACTGGACATCCCTGATGTCATTTTATGTTTCCTGCAGATTCAGTGCCATGTATTATGTTGTGGTCTGATCATCCCTTCTCTAAGGACAGATCTTATGCTTTCACAATGTGACATTTGTGTTTGATTTGTACTTTGGATGCATGTGGGTGTTTTCTAGTGACACTGACTCAAGAAGGTTTGAAATACTTGTTAGTAGTTCCATTTTACTACTTTTTGAAAACACCATAGGTTACATCCAGAAATCAGACTTGTTTTTGTATTTGTTTGGTGTGTCAGTAGGAAGAATAAACCCTTGAATCCAACTCACATATTTGGAGCACAGAAGTCATAAGTTTTTCATTAACAAGAGAAGCATTGAACAGTGTCAAACCCACAGATCAAACAGGTTTAACCCCGACAAGTAACTCCCAGTCCAGTCAATCCTCAGAAAACAGATACTGTGTGCATTCAATAACGGGAAGACAAATGGATACCATTGAGAAAATCAGTGATAATAACTTACAAGGAAGAGTTCTTGGACAGCAAGTGGCAACTGTACTGTTTGATTGTCTAACTAAGCACATTGGATATCTGTTTAGTGTTGCTGACAAGACATCTCACCTCCACAGCCCACTGCTGGTTGCTATTCCTGCCCCAGCTCACATGCAGCAACTGGCACTTCCCACAAGACCGTGGCAGGCTCCTTCAGAAAGCTCAGAAGCCACAGAATCTGTCACTGTGAGAGTTTTTTGGTAGTGTTTTCTTTGTTATCTCCCTCAGTCAGCTTGCCAGTGGTTTTCATGGGCAGTGATGGTGCAAGTTGAATTCCAAGGTGAGGACTCCATGCACCTGCAGTGGAGCATCTCTGGCTGATTTACCTGCCAACCACAGCAAAGCTCTGCTGGCATTCCCCTCAGAACTCCTCGTGGTGTTTGGAATGATGTGTGTGTGTCTGCCCTGAAGATTGATGAGGGTCAGAGCAGAACTCATCACCTCCCTGGAGTCTAAAAGAGACTCTAGAGCTTTGTGTCCCTGCCTTGGCCTTTGGGCTCATGCTGCCCCAGCCCTGGTAGATCTGCAGCCCTTTGGTGATTAGGAACACTTCAGTCCTCATGTGGGTTTCCCCACAGCTCATCACTGCTATGAAAACAGAGGGAACAGCTCCCAGTGTCGGTGACAAACCTGCTTGTCCCAGAACAATACAAAACCATATGAGCTCCAGAGAGTTCGGTCACTGGAATTCCTTCCTGTGTACAGTTTCTTTACAACATATTATTGGCAGAAAAGTGGCTAAGTTCTGTCACTTCTGTCACTACTAATTTGAGTCCATGAGCTTGAAATTATTTCCGCTTTTAGGCCTTAATTGTGTTTGCTCAACCATCAATTGCCCATGGGACTTCCACTTTGCTAATCTAGCAATGCGCAGGCTTGTGCCACATTGATAGGGAGATTTATTTCAAGGCTGTAAAGTTAAGTACGTTTTCAGAAAGGTTATTGGATATGTGACCACTTACTGAAAATGTTCACATTGTTGTCACCATAAATTACTAGCTTTGGTTAATGATGGGTCTACTTATGCTTTCAGTTTCACCTTTCTGTGCTACAGGAAACCTGTTGGATTTCAGTAACAATTACTGCATTACTGTCCATAACACAGCCCTGTTAAATTCTCCCATATACTTTTAATAGAACCTTCTCTGCTGTATTCATTCACTGTGTGAGATTAAAATACCTTCAGAGAAAATGTCAGCAAAAACTTTACTAGATTCTTGCTAGACAGCAGGGAAGATAAAATATCAGAAAAAGTGGATCAATCTGATAAATAGGAGTACTGTATAAGTATTTTTATTACGAATTCCTGGAGTGTGGGACTTCAGGTAAGCCTTCCACAGCAAGGAAAGACAAATATTCTTGCAAAGGCAATATAAAAAGAGAGATGAAAAGAGCCAAGAAATTCTGCTGAACTGCTGGTACTCAAAAATCTACAATAATTTATGATGTCTGTGTTCAATTAAGAAAGTCCTTTAGCAAACAGCCATGTGAATGAAGTCATACAAATGGCTTCTTTCTTTGCCAGCCCAGGTACATATATCATTCTGTTACTGTCCTGTTTCTGGAAATATCAGCTATGCAGAGCTTCATAAACTCTATCTGCAATTCTTATTTCATGGCTGTGCAGCTCTGCTTTTTTGTGGAGCTGATCCATGCATCTCCTATAAATGAAATGGTCATATGATTTTTTTAAAAGGAGATAAAGGTATAGAGAAGGATTTTTAAGAACCATATGGTTCATAATATTGACAAAAGCAGCAGAAAATCCTGAGGGTAAAAAAGCAATTTCATAAAGGTGAGATGCTGCACACTGACCTTTTTGGAAGGGAGAAGTTGCAGATCTCCATGTCAAAATGAAATTTTGGTCAGGTTTATTTTATGGAACTCCATGTGCCCTAAGGAAAGCACGTGGATTTCACACAGAAATAATTTTGAAAAAAATCCAGCTAAAAGGAAAAATCTTCATTTGTTTAATTTATTTTGCTGTTTAAAACAAATCAAACTAATTAAATTCCTCTCAAAAAGTAAAATCTTGTCCCTACCTGCAAGGGAGGGAGCTAAGAAAAATGGGAAACTGGAACTGCCAAATGCAATCTTTCCTAACCAAAAAAATTTTTACTTCCCTCATCTCTCAAGCAAGAGTGGTTGCCTCACGTAGGTGTGAGCGCAGCACCTGCATGTGCTTGTGTGCAGGAGGTGTCTTTTTATCTCCTGATGAAATGGAGCTCCTGTTAGCCTTGCAGTGACCTGCAGTCAGGTGAAACCATATCAGTTCTTGGTGAATGTCACCCAGGGGCCTCTTCTGACCACGCAGCTGTGACATAGGCCCAGTCAGAATTGCCTCCTGCCAGAATTCCCTTCCCTTAGCACAGGAATGGAATTTCAAATACAGACTACATTGCAGAAATCCAATCACAAACAGCCTCACTGTCAAAATAGATGGGGGAAAATAAAGGTAATAATGTACTGAGAATGCAACCCTTGATCTTGCAAGAGGAACAGTCTTCCTTCAGCACAGGGAAGGTGCCTCAACACTGTGGGAGGTGGGGAAGCTCCCGAGGAGAGCGACACTCTCCCTTGGAGGGGGAGTGTGTTGTAACAATCCCAAAAAGCAAGTTCTCCCATCAATTTAACTGTTTTCCCTATTACTTCAAAAGTTAGTTGTTCTTCTCCCTCCTATTGGCCAGAAGTTAGGCAGTGTTACCCAGTTGGTCCGAAGTTTCTATCCCACAGCCATTGGTTCAAAAGTTACTTCACCCTGTTCTCGCACGGGGATTGGTGCGTTCTTGATCCTCCCCCTGATTGGGCCGTTTCACAATCCCCTCCGTGATTGGAGAGTTCCCCAACCTCGCCCCCTGATTGGTGAACTTTTCAATCCTCTCCCTGATTGGAGAACTTCTCAATCCGCCCTGCGATTGGTCCTGAGAGGAAACCACACCCCTTTCCAACCCCATAAAAGCCCAGGGTTTTAGGCCCCTGGGGTCTTCGGTCCTGCTGATGTCGCCGGTTCCAGCCTCCGAATAAAGCATCTCCGGAGATCTCCTGGCTCCCGCTCCTCCTTTCTGCGCCGCCTTGGCCCCAAATCTGCAGGCCAACTGCCCACCAGCTTCGGACACCTCTGCCGGCACAGAGCTGCTGGGGTTGCCTAGGCGACCCTTTCACAAAAGAGCTGAACACTGTAGCGAGCCTGTGCCTCTGAGGCAGAGAGTGTCCTTTTAAGGACAACTCGCCGCAGAAGGGCGCGGCCCGCCGAAGACTCCACAGAACTGACCTCGGGTGGTCAGTGGACTTCGGCCACACACCCCCAGGCCGTGCCACAACACTGAAGGTTCAACACAGGCCAAAGGCAAGGGGCACCACAAAATTACTCGAGAAAAGTGCCCTGCCTTTGCTGGCATTGCCATAGGGGTCATTTCTCTTCCCGTTCCTCTGGGGAAGAGGGCCACTGTCTTTGCCTTTTACCAGAGTCTGTCATCTCCAGCTCCAGACCTCTTCTCCTGCTGTGGAAACATGGCATACTGTTTGAGACTTTGCGTGGCCCTTTTCAGTATCCATCCAGTCAAATCTGGAGGGAGTGACCCTTAGCTCTGTCCCTCAGGAGGAGGTGTCAGCCTCTCTCAGCTATCTCTCTCCTCCACAAAATTCAATTTGTATTTGATTATGGTCTTGTTCCAAACTCAACAGCTCCTGCCCCCAAGCTCTTGGATACCTCTAATTCCTGAGGAGGACAGCTCTAATATGACAGGTTTGGAAAAGATGTTTTGTATATAGATGCTTCATTGATTTGCTAATACAAGTCAGCTGTTATGAAAAAGCACTGAGTACAACCTATACCTCAGACATTCTTAAAGATCCTAAGAGGGAGATATTTGAAAACATCACTGGTAATAGTTGCTACAGAAGCAGACATTTTTGTAAAAACCAAAAGAAGCCTGAACTGTAAGGAACACTGTAAACAGTATGCTTCAGGCAGTCAGTAATGACTGCAAACAAATGAGAGAAAATTTTTAAAACTGGCTAAATAAAAGAAGACTAAAGCTCCAAAGATTGACAAACCAAAATATCAAACAACTGGCAGACTTGCAACAGAATCTTATTAATGTCAGAATCACTGCATTTATGTCTGGTTTAATTTTTTTTCTCTGACATTTCAAACAAGCAGTCACTGAAAGCTTTTTCCCCCCCCTAAAAATCTTTTTTACTGTATTTGAACTTGGATCTGTAAAAAGAAAAATAGATTAGACTATTCTTTGCATTTTGTCATATGCCTTCATTCAGTACCCCTGATGTCCATGATATAGAGCAAGGACGCCAGGCTTTTAAATGTAGAATTCTGAAACTGTATAAAATACTGTGATAATACATGCAATATGCTGATTACAATAATCTGGGGATTTCAGCCTAGTTCTAAAACTGTGCAAACGTTGGCCCAACAAAAACAGTGGGTCATAAATAATTGATTCTTTAAAATAAGGCAAGTGCAGCAGTAGGACCCTGTTCCTTTCACTGGTGTCAGTGACCAAAGGGATCGATTCACAAATCATAGGCTTTTGATTGACCCCACAAGGTTTCCAGAAAATAACCAAAACACCTCTGAACTACACCTGTATGGTCATTAGGAGGAAATCTTGCAATGCCTACTCCAGAGTCAGTTTTGCAGAGATCAGAATAGGTGGTTTCCTATTTAATATTTAATGAGAGTGCCATTGCAGAATAAACACTGACTGTGCAGGTGAGTCTTCTACCATCTGTGTCGGCTCATGTGTCTGTAGGTGAGCTCTGGCAGGTTAAAGCTGTCTCACTGCAGCAGTCATCAGAATGTGACTTCTCAGTGGCTCTAGCTTGTTTACCAGAGTGCCAGTTTATACAATGCTAGAGGATTAAGGTAATATGCCTCTGACAGGCAGGGAAAGCATGTTGAGAAAGGGATCTTTTGAATCTTCCCTGAAGTGAACTGTCTGATTTGGTCTGCAGACTCTCAAGATTGCCAATTATTTTACTGAGAAAAATTTTGGAATTATACCAAAGCAAAGAATGCCAAGTCCTTGATTTCAGCATTTTTTATCTAGGCCAGTATCTCCTAACCTGGGGCTATAACTTCCTGACATCTCATGAGGTCTTCAGCTAGCCCAGAGACTGCCCCAGAAGCTCTGCTCAGTGGCACCTGAATCAGTGCACAGGCTCTCCCCTCCACGTGGGCCAGAGGGGTCACAGCATGACAGGGTGACATCCCTTGTGTGACCTTCCTGGAGAAAAACAGCAACGTGCAGGAACCCCTTGGGGAAGTTCTGTGAGCCATGACACCCAGAAGAGCCACATCTGAGTGGCCCAAGGTGGCCATGTTTGAGGTACAGATTTACTGAATGAATTACCAGAGCACATTTTCCAATCAGAAGCCAGAGGACAAATTCTCTGAGCTGTAACATCCCCGATTTAGGCTCCCGAGTTACTCAGTGAATAGATTAGTAAGGCAGAACCCTTGCAGTACATCCCATGAATTCTCACCACATGAGAGAATGTGTTTGCTGTTTGCTTCCTGACCATCTAGATCCACTGCAGACATCACCCTGCATCCTATTTCAGAGCCCAGGATCAGCCTGGGGGGGCATTCCCCATCCCACCCCCCTGGGTCCTTCAAGTGCTGCAGGGCTGGACTATGTGCTCCAGATCCCCAAAATATTTCTATAGAGATAATCTAAACCTTCTCCCTGTTAGCCTTGGAATTATTTGCTTACTTATGCTAAGCTTTCCCAGCATAAGAGATGCTCAGTGGTGGCTCAAAATCCTTATTTCTGATTGTATCAACATAAAGTACAGATCAGAGTCAATAAAAGCTTAGTGCATTTGCCCAGACTCTTTTCTTTACCTATGTCTGTGCTTTTTCTGATGCAGCCCCTTATGACTGAGACATAGTGGATATTATTAGCAAGCTCACTTTGGCACACTGAAATTTGTTATTTTTGGCAGATCTTTCTTGATCTGATTCCAGCCCATGTGTCATGTGCCAATAAATCATGTGGGTTTCATCTTTTTTGCATCTGGTTCAGTCCCTCTATGTCTGTTGGGATGTGCCTCCCCACTATCTTTTTTTCCTGTGTATGGGGCAATATCTTATAGCACCCAGGTACTCTGATACAAACCTGTTACAGCAAGTGTGGACTTCCAGCTCCTTGCAAAGGACAAGTCCCACAGCAGGTCCCCAGGAGCAGGTGAGCTGGGAAGAGGCCCCACGTTCACACTGCCTTCCCTTTAGGTTCTATAAAGGCAGATTCAAAATTCCATAAAGGGCTGTCACAACACCCACAAGATATTTAGAAACTGAGCTCCCACTGAGAATTGTGAGGGTCTGGATGGGGCTGTTTTGGCCCTCAGCTTTCCCATGGCAGAAGTGACTGCTTCTTTTCCTAGTCCCTGATGTACCTTCATGGTGAATAATCACTTTCTGCCACAGAGAATTCTTCTGTTTATTGCTTTCTCTTGTTGCTATCTCTTCTTCCTTTGCAAATTGTTGGCCTACAAGGTCAGAGATCTGTGCTCATAGAGCCCCAGACCCTAAACAGACCCCAGACCCTCACTGCCCTGGTAGTGTGCATGCTGCCAGCCTGGAGGCAGGCTGGACACTGTCTGGGTGGGCCAAGACAGTGCTGAGGGCTCCACTTTCCAAGTCACATCCTTCTAATATGAACCCCAAGGATGAGCTCTAGCCAAGTGTGGTTCTGTTCTCTGCCATAAGCTCTTACCTGTGGCTCTTCCCTAGGGCTGCCATTCAGCCATGTAAGCTCCATCTGATGTGGCCCCTGCTATGAAAATTCTGCTTTTTACCTGCCGAGAATGGCTCACAATCCTAACAAGATGCCCAAATTAGGGGGCAGTGGCAGTGGTTTAGTTGTCCTCTGGCATTTGCTGGCATCTCTGTGAGACATCCTTGTCTACATCACTGTACCTTCCTTCACTGGCTGCAGTCTCACATTTGCCATTGTCTTTGTGCACACAGGCTCCAAATACATCTGTGCCCTTGTCCATTGCTTGCTCAGTACCTTCTGACTCTGAAGCCATCCTTCAACTCAGAGAGTGTGTGCAACCTTCCTTTGTCAGATCTGCTGTTCTCTACTGAAGTCATCCAAAGCCTATCCTGCAGATTATACTGGTGTTTTTGCAGTAGGCTGGCTGGGGGATATCCCTTGGGCAAATTTTACACAGAAAAACATCTATTCAATAGACAGGTGAATTTTACTGAAATAAATGTGAGAATGCAATAATAACCTGAGGGAAGGCTCCTGCAAACCATTATGTGAATCTATTTCTAAATTTGCAAGTGCAAGGTGGGGAGATGTATTTTATTGTTTATATTTTCATTTTTATTTATTTGTCTGCCAGCTGGGAGACAAAGGAGAAAAGGTGACTATGCCTGAAAAAGCTCTTCTTTTGAAAGATGTCAGAAAAGACAGACAAAAGCAAGCAAGTCTTGCAAAACAGCTTCTTAAATAACATTGCCAAGGCAAATACAGCTGAAGGTTGATTTCCCTGATGGCTGCCTAGCTTCAGAGAAGTTTTTCTTTCATTACTCATCTTTCCCCTGTCACTTTGCCAGTGGCAAGGATTGAAGAATCTCTAATAGAAGTTTCTGCTCAGTTATTCTGTAGCACTTAAACCAGATAGTGTTTATCTGGCACTCCAAGGGCAGTGAGGTGTGCCCAGGGCAGAGAAGCTGAGGACACATGACACAGCCTTTAAAATAAAAGCTATTCTTGACACTTGGGGGAAAAAAGCCCAAAACTGCCTAGGCAAATGCATCTTCAGTTTAACAGCACAGGGAGCACTTGTTCAGAGTTGGGTCTGAGCTTCATCTGAGCTCTGAGGAAGCATAAGGATGGCCATAGGCAGTGGAGCCCTCCCCAGCTGCTCTGGCAACACAGATACACTCACAAAATCAGAGAAGTGCCCTGGATAGTCAGAGCTTTTTTTAGCAAAAGTAACTCTATGAAGACTGTAAGTACCAAACAGGTTCAAAAGTCCTTGTGTTTTGCCAGAAACAATCTCAGTGATTTGTCACTCAATGTCCAGAACATTCAGAATGTTTTTAAGAATAAGCAGCAATGAATCTAAAGGCAATGTCTTCTACTGGATGACAAAAATTAAAAGAAAATAGCAAAATTACCCAATCTGTTGGTGGACCAGTGATTTCCTGGATTGAGATAAAGCCAATGATCCTGACCAAAATAGATTTATTTAATATTTTATGTCATACCCCAGGCTGTTCTATGGGTAAACTCATACATTTATTTCAGGAAAGTTGCCAAAAGTCACTAGTTTCTTGAGTATGTGTATAACTTGCATGAAAATCAGCCTTCCCAGCAAAGGATAAAGCTGCAGAGGTGGTTTGATTAAGTAATTGATTGTATCTGTAAGAGCCAAAGCAAGCATAGCTGTGAGAATACTTAGCCCAATACACTCAATATTTGATATTCATTCTCTGTAACCAGTGCTAAATGGCAAATGTATTTAGAGTCTCAGCTAGGTAATCATTGCAGTTTTGTGCCATCTTGGTTTCTGGCTCTTGAAAATCTTGACATTTTGTTTTGATTGTAACGATGATCATCTCCAGATACAATCTGTCTTTTCGTATTAAACATTTCAAAATGGTTTTGTTGAAACCGACATTTAATGTGTACAAATTTGAAAGCTCTTTAAGATATCTGAAGCCATACATTCCAGTCAAAAAATTATTGAATAGCAAGAAAAAGAAGAAGGAGTCTTCTCAGCTCTGCTCTTTAAATCTGCCTGTTGTAGTGGTGCATGCAATTACAATGTTTAGATACTGCCTTTATAATAGATTCTTCACCATTATAACATGAAGTCACAATACACTGTAGATTAGTCTGATGCTTAGGACATCTTACTCTTATCCTCTAGAGTTTTTTAGTGCCCTGTGAGGGATTCAGTATGTTACTGAAGGAAGAGAAAGAAACATGTGTAAATTTAGTGCTACTTAAAAAAGAATTATGAAGTGTTAGGCTATAAAAATATTCTTTATGCTTCGTGCAAAGTCTCATTCAATTTAGATAAATTATTACTTGACTACAGTTTAATCTTTAAAATTTCTTATAATAACAGGAAAAGGTGAATCTTTATTTGACTTTTGTTTGCTGATTATCACCCTTGCATTTAAAATGTAAAGTTTCTACATTTAAGCTGAAGGCCTAGAGGCTTTTAATACTTTTTTCTTCTACTGCATGAAGTAAACAAGAAAAAACTAATGAAATTAAGTCAACTTCCATTTTTTCATTTTTTCAGATGATGGAAAACTGTCCTTTGATGAATTCAAAGCCTACTTTGCTGACGGAGTGCTGAGTGGAGAGGAGCTGCATGGACTTTTTCACACCATTGATACAGACAGTACTGAGTAAGTGCCCCCTTCTCACAACTCCAGTGCCACTTTCTGTACCTGCAAATGGAAAACAGACCTCAGGCTGATTTTAGGAAACAAGTTTATGTAGAAAGCTGCTTGAGGGAAGCCAGGCTGTGTCATACGGCTGTAAACTATGTAAGTGTTTTGAAAACTTGTGGAAATATTTGCATATTCCAATAGATGTGATTTGGGTACTGAGAACACAGGGTGGAAATTGGATTCTTTTCTGTATTCCCCCACCATGGAAAGAAAAGGAGCTGGGGCCTTCTTCAGGCTTAAATATCCTCAGTTCTCAATTCCATTGACTCATACTGAGGTGAATACTTGGAGCAGATGTTGAGAAGGAAATAAAATAAATGAAACAATTATCTATAGCAAAGAGTTGAAAAAGCCATCCTGTCTGGCGGCATGGTATGATGGTGGTGCAATCCCTTGGGATATTCCCATCATGGCTGGGTTTAACAAGGCCACAGGGCAGTAAAATGACAGAATCTTCATGAGGTTCAGTAAGGAGAAGTGCAAAGTCCTGCTTCTGGGGAGGAACAAGCCCCAGTTTTTGTGGGAAATGGAGTCAAATTAAATGCAGTTCAGTAGTAGAATTCACAATATTTTAGGTTTTGTCCAAAATAATGTCTTGAACTAAGCAGAAGAAATGGTACTCAATCTGTTGGACTTGTGGGGAATAAAAAATCCCCTACAGGCTTTATAAGGTGATTAAGGGATGGGGTGATGGAGACACAGAGGGGGAATCACCACCCTGGAGGTATTTGGAGCATTTGGTAGTGCTGGGTTAACAGTTGGACCCAATGGTTTTAGAGGTCTGTTCTAATCCAAACAATTCTGATATTCTATGGTTTCATGCACCAATATTTGCTGAGGCTCACTCAGCTGGAATGCAGCTTGGCAGAAAAGGAAAGTGGGTGAACACCAAGCTGAACATGTGATAACAATGTGCCCTTATGGTCAAGAAGGCCAATGAATGGTATGAATGACCCAGGAGCAAAAGCTTATTTCAGAGCCAGACCCATTTGTACAGCTTTGGACTTCCTCATATGTACTACATGTCTGTATAAGTGGTTTTATTTTACCATAATTCCATTTGTCTGCAAGCATCTTGATAAGGGCAGAAATTCTTGGTACTAACCAAGATTTCTAAGAAAAAATACAGATATTCTACATCTATTTTCCCTTCTTTTTTATTAATAAAGCTTTTTAAATTCCTGAATTACTATTATTATTATTATTATTATTATTATTATTATTATTATTATTACTANTGAATTACTATTATTATTATTATTATTATTATTATTATTATTATTATTATTATTATTATTATTACTATTATTATTACAAAATTTTCTATTTAACAGAGAATATATAAGCCTGAAAATAATGTAGAAAAGTGAGGATAACATGTTTTTCCTCCTGGTAGATAGGCACACTTGAAGAATTGGTGCAATTGCTGAATACTGCTGCTATTAACTGAAAATAGGTAATTAAGCTGTCACAGCAGCCATCTGAGAGAGAGATCATTCTCACTGTCCAGAAAAAGCCTGGCAAAAATCTGGGCACAAAAATCACAGAGTGTATACTGCAAAGGGTTTAGTTTTCTTGTATTTCAGGGAATGGAGCAGGTGGAAGATTAAGACAAGCTACTAAATTACCTTTTGAACCAGAAGAAAGGGTGCTTTGTATTGATAGATTAGCATTTGTTACAGGAGGAGAACCTAGCTATGGTTAAGAAAACAGACTTGAAACTTGGATTTAAGACAGGAACAAGAAACTTTCTGAATGTTTTTTCATAGAGTCTTTAACTTATAAAAGGCTTTAGGGTGACTTTGCAGCTGGGAAGTATTCTACCAGGCTTGATATTTAACAGGCAAATCCATTTTAAAGGCTTTCCCTTACCCCTTTGTAAGCTTTTGAGAAACCTGTCAGCAAGATGTCACAGGCCAAATATCAGAGAGATACACCAAAGAGAGACAGCTTGGCCAGTATAATGTAATTCCCTTTTTAGCATGTCTTTAAAAAAAAAAAAAATCACATGCAGCAGGTATAATGAGGCAAAAACTTAACTTACTGGCATTTCCTGAAAAGGGCAGGTTGTGTAAAATGTCTCAAATTATTGAGCTAGCTAAGGAAAGTAGCAAAATGTTCATTGAACCTTGGGAAGTGTTTTAATGTAAGCATTAGGAGAATCATGTACATATCAAACAATACCCAAACCATCTATTTTTAGATATTTTCACTTCCAAATTAATCCAAGGGAATGAAATGGAAATGATGCAATTCAGAGGTAGTTGATGGCTGGTTTTCAGTAGAGGAGGGCAAAGAATTCTGCTCAGTTTTGTAGCTAGTGAGAGATTTGCACAGATTTTGTCTCTCTTATCCAGTTAAAATGCAGACACTGTCAAACTCTGGGCAAATCTTTTATCTTCTCTCTGCTTCATTTCACTATGTTCAAATTGCAGACTGTGCTCCCTATCCTAGTGAGATTATGCAATGATTTACACTACATGTAAATGCCTAGGGCAGATGTCTAGGGAAACATGTCATGATCTCTTAGTCATTTCTCAGAGGTGCTCAAGATTTTGTAACCAGTTTGTCCCAAGAGCAGACTTTGGGTTGTTTTCACCTGTGTCAAATCCTTTAGCTCTGCCAGCATTCAAAACCTCACTGTCTCTGTGTGTGCACAAGTCTTTGTGCTTTAAAGCCTGAAGATGAAAAAGCAGATGTGTCCTTGGGGTGATAGCCATGGACCACAAACTCAGGCAATTTGAATTCCCTTCTCAGCTATGCTGCAGCAATTTTTCAATAAAATATTCAAAGCATGAAAGACTTACACTGGCTTAACACTTATAAGGGAACTAAATTAAACAGGTATTAAATCCCACTATTACACAGGCCCTAATGTCAGTCTTGTTGAAGTGAGATTTAGATTATTAACTTTTAAAAAGACCAATCCAAGTTAATGCAACATGCTTGCCACAAAGCAAATAGTCTGTGGAAGACTGCTGAAATGAGTAATTACCATTTCCAATGTGATAGCAGGGCAAATAACAGAGGGTTTAACTTCCCAGTAATTCAGGTTGTGTCTGCCTGACTGACTAGAAACTCTACACCTTGGTGTTTGAAGCAGTCAGGTGTTATCTTCTTACAAAGTAAAAAAAGAGTCAATTAGTGCATAATCAGCAGGAAAATCAAATAGATGAGTAAGAATTAGTTACTGTCACAAAGTTTTCAAGACATAGGTTGAATAGGAGTTTATTATGACAGGATGAATTTAAATGTACAATTTTTCTAGACCCTAAAGTACAGGTTGTTCATTCAGGAGAGATCATTGCTTTTACTGAAAATTTGCATTAGCAAAGGGTATTTCCTCAGTACTTAACTTGGACATATATTTTGCAGTTTATGAATGCACTTACATAGGTACTATTTTTTCTTTCTATTTTAAAAAATCTACCTTACCTTTTTATAGCATTTGAAATACTAAATAAATACCACTAAAGACACAGTGTACAAATTGCCTAAATTTTTTAACTTCTCTTCCTTTTTCCTTTGGATACAGCCAGAAACAAATGCATAAGACAACCAAATTAGATAATGTATCCATGCAAAGTGAAGTAGTGAAGTAGTGTATCCATGGAAAAAGGGATTTATTTTTCCAACTTTTAGTACTGCTGTGATATGTTACCTTTCTTGAAGGTAAGCTTTGATTAGGCCATGCAATGAGCACTCCTGACATGTAGTTAGTACAATGTGACTGCTTTAGGGGGTATCAGTTAACCAGCCTTCTGTAAGTGAAGTTTCCAATATTGTCATTACTTCAGAGTGAAGCTAAAAGCCAATTAGGCATTTGACTGCACTAAGAGTCACTTCTATTTGTGCTTTCCAGGATCTCAGGAAACTTTTTGGCAATCACACACCATTAAATGGTATAAAGAAGCAGCTATAGAGGGTCCACACTCAGATGCCCTCCCTCTGCCAGTGGAAGGAAAGACTGCATTGATGCAGAAGGGATCAGGTCCAGGCTGTTCCAGCCACATCTTCAGGTTCTTGCTTCCTAGTGTCCATTTTCTTCTACTGCAAAGTAGTGTCTTGTATTTAAAGACCCTTAAAAAAAACCCAACCAAACAAATATAGGCAAGAAATCAAGAGCAGTGACTTAAGCTGAAGCTTACCTGGAGTTGGTACAGTGATTCTCCTCCTCTTTTTCATGATGGTTTAAGTGTTTTGCAGGTAGTCCCAATATAAACACACTCTAAGCATCTGGGCAACATCTTAGATTCTTTTTAAGATGTCAGGAGGCCAAGGTAGATGCCCACAGTTTCTTGAGTAGAAGCCAGGTCCCCAGAGTCAGACCAGCATGAGTGCATGTCTGTGAGCAGGGAAGGGGCAAGAGGAAGAACTTATCTTTGTGTCTTGCTTTGACATGTATTTGACATGACATCCATGTTATACATCCGTAATGTCAGTTTGGACCTGCTCAGTGCTTGTCCTAACACTTAAAAAAATCTCAATGTACTGTATTTGAAATGTGGGTTAACCTTTTAGGAGGTTTGTGAGGGTGAAGGAAACCCAGTGTGGTTCCTCACCCCTCTCTCCTTCCCCAGTGTAAGCTCCAAGCTCCACAGTGCTCAGTGAGGCTCTGCAGGGCTGATGGCAGCAATGGGAAGGGTGTTGGAGCAAATCCAAGTGCTGCAAGACACCAGAAGACTTTCTCTGTGCTGACAAGGAGGGTCATGGAGAACATGGTCTGCAGGCTGTAGTAATTATGGAGCTGAAGTAATTTCAGAACTGGAGACTCACATACTCAGCTGTCTCAGAGCATTCTGGTTATTAACTAAATGCAAAACATCCTTCATGTAAAATAGTGTTGAAGCACAGTTCAGGAAGGTCTGCAGAAATACAGCTGTTTTGTTTACATGTGTCATTGCATGAATAATTGTACTGAAACTAAAGAAAGGTACCAGAAGCACATAGAGAGAAATATAGAGGAGAAGTTTGAAATTAGTGCTTTAAGGGATGAAGGCTGTTACAACTAATTTCTTTGGTAAATCATCACCTACCTCATTTTAATGTCAACTCTGAGGAACTTGAGTTTCAGCAGAGCGAGAATCCTTGACATGGTTAATGGTTTAGCAAATGAGTCTTCACAAAAGCCATTACAAGTGTAACCTCCCTTTTACTCTTATCTTTTACCCTTCCCTCCCCCTACTCATGACTTCCATGGAAATTGTTTTAGCATAATGGCATCCTCTGGGAAAAGGTGTCAGAAGATAATGAGAATATTTGGCAAAGTTTTAAACTAGGAGATATACAGAAGGTCTCAAAGGAATTTAGTCTGCAGCACTGCTGGAGAGATAGTGCAATAAATGCTTCACTGATTACTGACTCACAGGAATCTGTGGGGAATCAGACTTAATTTTCACTCTTTACTCATTGGTAAAATGAAGTCCTTAGTCAGGACCCTGGTTTCAAAGTAGGGGGGAAGCTAGAACTGTTGAGGGGCCTGGGCACAGGCAACCTCCCAAAGGTAGGGACGTCCCATTAAACCTTTGTGTGTGGCATAAGTTAAACTGTGGACAAGCCAGAGATGAGTTTGGTGAGGATCTGAGAGCCCTGGCCACCTGCAGCACTGAGCTTATGGCAGGCATTTGGGGAGTGTGTCCTGCTGCACGCACAGAGATGTAGGGATGGGACAGGGCATTATGGAGACACATCCACACCTGCATGCCTGTGTGTCAGCAGGGTGACTAAGGTCCCTCATGGGCAGGGAGGTCACTGGCACCTCAGACATGACACAGTTCACATGGGCTTCAGCTCAGCTGCCCAGGCATTAGGCATTTAAGATGCTCACATTTGAAAATAAGCCCAAGGTGGAAAAGATAGCACAGGGTGGGAGAAATGCTAGAGCCTTTGAAGCAACACCAGATGCCTGTGTTCTATCAAATTAGTTCTGAGACCCCTCCCAGCTGTCTATTAAACCCTCCCAACTCCACTGAATACACTGGGGCTCCTTTGCCTGGCAGGGGAGGTTGGACAGCTGGTGCACATATGCACATCTACATTTAGGACTCATCCCCAAAGTGAATAAACCTTCCTCCCACCTGCCCAGGTCTTCGTTAGCAGAGGCTTAGTTCCTCCCTTGGGTCAAAAGAGAAATGCTGAGATCATCTGCCCTAGCAGCAAACTCCAAAAGGTGACAATTGGATGCTGAAAGTAAGAGGCTGGTTGGCAATACTTGCAGGCCTGGGAACCCATGGGCCTGGAGCCCAGTGCTGTGCACTGAAATTAAAATGAAAGGCATGTTTATATGGACCAGAGTGCTTCCTTAAAGGTTTTGCTTGCAGACTTAATAATGACAAATCCTCAGTAGTTTAAGGGTACTCTAAGTGTATTAATTCTCTCTGCCTCTCCTTTGGTTTTTGTTGGAAGGCACATTTCACATTTCACATTTCTCATGCCATTGCTGATTTTTCACAGTTCAATATAAGTACACAGCAAAAAATAATTAGCTTCTAAGTAAAACAGGGAAATAAAAAAAATATTAAGAACAATATGACATACAGACAGGATCTTTAATTAGGTGAACCCCAGGTGAGTCTTTTTTTAAGGATTTTTTGACTGCAAATTTGCAAGTGGAAAATAATATATTGGGTTTGACCATTTTTAAAAGACTGGTTCTTTTAGATTAAATTAGAATTTCAGGCACATGGTGCAACACTGGCGTCAGAAAGGTGTGCTTGTTAATATTTAAGACATGCAATTGCATCAATTGGCTTTCACACAGATTTCTCAAGACCATAGCTATAGAAATCAGTTTGGAAATGAAGCACATAGACAAAGGCAAGATACTGGCCAGAGTGAGCTGATTATACATTTTAGTATTTCACAACTGATCAAAACAAGTTCACCGAGAATGATTTACAAAATCCTGATGCTAACAGATCCTCTGGTCAGACAGACAAGCTGCAAATAGAACTTTGCTTGGAATTTTTCCATATGAATGGTTATTTTTAATGGGAAATTCAGCTTTCTGCAAAAACAAATGGCAATCCCTCTCAGCAAAAAATCAAACAGTAATGACTATTTTCAGTTGCTTTCAACTAAATGGAGCTGACTGAAAGTTCTTCATTTCAGTCCTGCAGTAGATAACACTGGCTTCCCTGCAGTAAGCTCGTTGCTTAATGGTAGGTGCAGTTTGGAGTCCTGGTCCCTTCCAGGATCTGGCTTTCCCAGGGAACTGCAAGAGTTTTAGTACTGCTCAGAAATCACCAAGAGAGGTTTTAAAATGACATCAGATAGCTCTGAGGATTCTTAGGTGAGTCCCACCAGGCCCCACAGATTTTTAGGGATCCAGCTGAAGCAGCAGATCCCACAATTTCAGTGTCTACTGGGAGTCAAACATTCTCACAGCCATAGTCCTCTAGCTCATGGCAGTGAGAGCCCTTGGTCCATCATCTGTATTGAAGGCAAGGCACAGAATGCATTAAACACCTCTGCCTTGTTCATGTCTCTGTTTGTAAGGTGCCCATCCTCATCCTGTAACTAGCTGATGTTATTTCTGTGCTACTTTTTACCATTAATATATTTTAAATCACTTTTTATTTTCTCACACATTTCTGGACAGCATCAACTCCAGTTGATCTGTATGAATTTTTGCCCTACACCAGCAAGCTGCATCCCTGCATTCTTCCAGCTCATCTGACCTTGCTAACACTGGGCACACACCTTCCTTTCCAAAAGAAGATCCCCTGTTCAGCAAAGCTGACCTTCTGCCTTGTTTGCTTGATTTCTGACATTTTGGAATTGCCTGCTCCCGTGCATTTCCAAGGAGTGTAAGAAACCAATGCAAACATACTTTGTTATGAATAAATAAATGTTAGAATAAATAATCTCAGGGTTTGGGGTCTTTTTAACAAATCATTTTGTGACAAAACTGGGAATAGCAACATTATTCCCTCCTGTGTGGTGAAAACTCTGAAATTTGCTCTCTGTGGCAAAAGAGCCACCGTGATGCAGCATCTGATTTCCTCATGTAGCTTTGTGTTGTTCATTCTCTGCAAAAAAAAAATCATAGCTCTGCAGCCCTTGTAAGTGTTGGCATACAGCACAAGTTTTAATAGCATTATGAAGTCTCTTTTAGCAACACAAAGGTTGTTATAGCTGGGATGATGAAGGTGACTTGTCAACTGTGTAGTCATGGCATGCCTGTGAATCACTGCTGAATGCAAAGCACTAGAGAGTTGTTTTTTCAGATGAGTTCTTAGTCAGGGGAAAAAAACCCTTTTATTCTGTCCTTCAGTCCTGCCACAGGCAGAGCAGTAAGTGGTGATTCTGAAGTCATCACTTAGCCTGGAGCTAAGCAAACTAGGCAATTATTTAGTGAAGTAAAATGTTGGATAGCGAAAGGGCTGTGACCCTGCTGCCCACGTCAGAGCCCAGGGAGCCGAGCTGGCTGCTGCCCTTGGGAGCCCAGAGGGAGCACAGTCCAGATGGATCTGGGGCTGAAGAGCAGCAGTGTCCTGATGCAGCAGGGAGTTTGTCTCCCCAGGGACAGAAGCTTTGTCCCAGGTCTGCCCCCTCTTCCTCCTCTCCCTTTTCTGTGACCAGAGGCCGACACCTGAGCTTCTTGCAGCACTGCTTCCTACTGGAAGCAGTTTGGCCTCCACTGTAAGAAGCCTTGAGCAAACCTGAACAAAAGGTGTTGTTTGCTGTTGCAAAGGAACTGTGAGGCAGAAAATCCTTAAAATGGAAATGTACACATAGGTCTCCTTTGCAAAACACCCTCGGTAGTGTTGCAGCAGTTACTTCATTCTGCTGACTTGAAGTGAGATGGTACATAGGCTTTCTTGTTGCTAAGACCTTACAGCTTTTTGCCTGAGATTGTCCATGGATGCCTATTTAGCTACCCTTGCATAATTTAAGTAACACTTAATTCCTTTTACTCACAAATTATATGCTTCTACTTAACAACAGGCAATACTGGCTTCAAACTTTCATCCCTAAAACCAAATTTAGCAAAAAGACACATAAAGGGGACTGAAAAGATAGTTAATTCAAGCTTTTGAAATAAATCATTCTGATATCTGAGAACGAGGCGAGAGCTGAAGAAGTAAGTGTTCTTCTCCAGCTGTAATTTGTGGCAATGATTTTCCTAAATTAAGTTAGTTCATGAAGTCTTTCATATAGTATTGGACTCTTCAAAAAAGTAACTGCTTTATATTTCATACTCCATGCTCTGTAACATATTGCCTCTTCCTGTGGTCCAGGGAAAATATGTAGATCTTCTGCTGGTTTCTCCTCCTAGAGGTGCTTTCTGTACCACAGAACAGTGGATCAGGTCAGTGGATGGACCCATGGACCCACAGCAGTGGACATGTGGAATAATTTTAACATTCTCTCCTTCCTGGCTGCCCCCAGTCCACAGCTACCTGTAGTGGGCAGAACAAGAGCACAGCTGCTTTGCAATGCTACATTTTGGACCACTTCCAGAGGTACCACAAATAAGCACTTTTGCCACTATTCGTTCAAGTGAATTTCCTTTTTTTTCTGTCACTGACCAATAGATATGATCAACTTTTCAGTGACAAGGACTGTTCAGTGATCAGTCCTTTAAAAATAGCTCATATTTTATAACTAGAGAGCATTTTAGACATGGATAGCTAGAAGGACTGCATCTAGTAGTCAGAAAGCAAATTGAGAATTATCATTTTTTCATGATGTGAATGCATTTGCCTCACTCTATGCTTTGGTTGCTTATGATAAGTGGAGGGCTGGTGCCTGGATGTGAGTCATTCAGCAAATATTGTTAATAACATGTTCAGCATTGCCAGATTATAGGTCTGAACAGAAGTATCCTTGGCATATGTACCCACTGAAATGAGGAACAGGTGCCTGCTGTAAATCTGAGTATGGAGCTACAGAAACAGCCCTCACTCCTGTACTATTAAACACTTGCCAAACTTCTTTAATTGTTTCTGTAGCATCTTGCAGGGAGCTCAAAATTGTTTGTATTCAGCAAAAGAATTCCTAGGTTTGTTCATAACTGTTTTTGAAGAGGCATGTCATTATTTCTGAGAGAACAAAATAACCACTGACACAAAATTATAGCTTCCCTTCCTAGAACAGCATCCCCTTCAAACAGGATGCAAAGAACGATGCAGCCTCCAAGGGTATTTATAACAGAAGGAAATACTGAGTATGCTAGACAGAACCCATGTTCTTTATGTATTTTCTGTGTTTTTTCACAGGCTGCACAAAATGTTTTGGATAATATTATCTGGTTATTCAGGTGTCCAATTCTATCTGAAAATGAATTCAGCACCTGAATACTTTTCCATTTTCACTGGTAGTCCATTTGCAGATGTGCCACTACTTTCAGTAGTACAAACAGCCTGTTGAAAACAGGGATGCTGAAAGCCTCTGAGCCACTCCCTATATCACTAACATGGTGCTGAGGATGTTGTAAAAGAAGACGGACCAGAATGGATTTAAATATAAAATTTTAAAAGAGAGCATGGATTTGAGTGGTTAACAATGTGAAAAGCTGTTTTAAACACAGTTATCAAGCTGTGCATTAAGAAATGCAGAACTGCCTTTTGCATTGAGTCATTAGGGCAGATGATGTGAAGGAGCAGAAAATGCAGGACAATGAAGGAAGTGCAGGCACTGCAACAGCAAACTCCTGTCATTAACCACATCATGGCCTGTCAAGGCTCTTTGACTCAGACAATTTTTCAGCTTTCAGGGTTTCAGTTTGCATTTAAAAGGTGAACATCCGGGTTGTTCCAAAATGACTGCTGAACTGCAGAAGTGCTGGCCAGACACATTTGGTCATAGATACTGTAGTGATCTGTAGTAAACAGCCTTAGGGAGTTGCAGACCCTTTTCCCCATCCAAAATCAAAGTTTGTTTACCTAAGAGTTGAGTGTCACAGCTTCAGCAAGTGTTCTTACAGACTGTGAATTCCTTTATACCTGCCACCAAGGTCATTGGAGAAATCAGGTACAAGTCTCGTTTGCAGCCGTCTAACTTGGCCTGTTCAAATGCAGATAAAAATCGCCTTCAATGAACAAACGTTGTGTGAAAAACTCATTTACATTATCAATTTAAAGTGTTCAGAATTTTTTATAGCCCTGAGTAAGCAAGTTTGTGATAATCCAGAATCCTGCAAATTCTATCAGTTTCTTTCCCTTGTAAAATAAAAGCCAG
This sequence comes from Cisticola juncidis, assembly GCA_013400215.1. Classification (NCBI taxonomy): domain Eukaryota; kingdom Metazoa; phylum Chordata; class Aves; order Passeriformes; family Cisticolidae; genus Cisticola; species Cisticola juncidis. The sequence continues at coordinate 1,422,478 of VXBR01009111.1, read as the reverse complement.
ATGTATGGAAGTTAGCAGGGGAGAAAGTGATTTTAAGATAGTACTGTGTCATCATTTTATTAAAAGGTCAATTAAAAAATTCTATTAAAAGATAAATTAAAAATACTAAGTGCAATCACCCATTCAATATTCACCCCTCAGAATAATTCTAAGAGTACATTCATGCTTGTAAAAATCTTTAATAATCTGTTTCTTTTCCTCCTTGGAAGAAAGGCAATATGCTAACTTTCAGTAATGAGCTGTAGATCAAATATTCTTATTTTTTTATTATTAAGGCCTTGCCTATGAGAGAAAATAGCACTTTAAAGTTGCTCAAGATGAGATCTGCTTCAAGTAAACAGGTTTGAACTGAATAGAATACTTCCCTGCATTTATGCATTTATATAATATTGGCATGGGAATAAGGCAGTACATCTATAATTTTCACATCACTAATTTTGCCAAAGTTAGTGGTGAAATGTTCTTGCATGGCCAGAAAGTCTTAGGAATGATGTGTGCTCATGGGCTATGTCTGGTTTTATCCTCCTTCTGTACTGTCTCTCCCACAGAACATTATTGCACAGCAAGGACTGCAAACAGGAGAAAGTTACTGGGTTTTTCCCTCTTTAGCATGGAAGGCCAAGCTCTCTGAGCCTTGTTGTCCAGCATGACAGACACGGAAAAATACTGGCAGAAAGCTGGGGGAAAAAAAAATCCAACCCAAACTTTTCTGATGTTTAGATGGAATCCTGACAGAATTGGGACCAAATGTGTAAGGCCTGAGGAGCAGTGGCTGCATCATAATGCACAGAGGCAGAACTTCAGAGTGAGTTTGCAGTGAGCAGGAAGGTGCCAGTGGGAACGTGCTCAGGAACAGAGGCTGCCCTGCAGCCAGCTCCAGACAGGCTGCAGCACCTGCCCTGAGGCAGCAGAGCAGGGCCAGCAAGAGCCAGGCACTTGCATCTGCTGCTGCTGCCCAAGCAGGGGGGCTTCACATCCCAGTCAGACTAATATTTGAGTTGCACTATTTACAATACAACAAAAAAAATTACTAACCTCGCTAACCTTTTATACTCTTATCTTTCCAGCAATCTTGACACAGAAGAGCTCTGTGGTAAGTTCTTTTTCTGGAGAAAACATAATCTATGCCTGCAGCAACCCTGTGCAAATAAACATGCCATGTGATTTTTTTTTTTCTGTTTAATCTTTGTAGCTCAAACAGAAAATAATTCCCACTCAGAGAACTCCTGGGAAAATGCAGATGGCTGATAATCTTTTCAGACTCTGTCATTCCCCTATGTGCAGAATTTACTTTGAAAATATTTTTCCTAATCAGTATTTCACACTCTCTGAGATTCAAGATCTGTTCTGACATAAAGATAGATACATAGATGATACATAGATAGATAGATGATACATAGATAGATAGATAGACAGACAGATGACTTTTATTTCCCTTTGGTGTGAGACATTTTTTTCTAGTTAGTTTCTCACTTTAACGCTTGTCATATACCCCTCTAAAAGAAAATTTATTCCTTTCTTCCTACTTTAGCCAAGTAGAACAGCAAGTTTGACAAGTTCTATGATCCTTTGTCACAATAAAACTTCTGCAAGGCCTAGATTTTGGGCCAATTACCCATTTCTGTACCTCATTCTGAGCTGTGAGTCATTTCCCCAACACCCTGTTGGCTCTCCAGCTCATCTTACAGCACCTGATTTAGAAGTGCTTCTTGCAGCAGAAAACAATTTACAAAGGTTTTTTCAAGTTCTCCCACAAAATGTCAGGAAAAAAATTCATACTTGTCAACACCAGCCAATTTGTGAGGGAAAGATGGCAGCCTGAAAAGTTTTCCAGTGGTCAACAGTGCTGAAGACCTTTAAAAGCTGAACATATTGTAAAGTTGAATACCAGCTTGTTTACTCACCCACAGGGTAACATGGCCAAGAACCCACTAAAAGACACCTCACCTTGTGGCTTATAAATATATGAAAAGAGGCTTATATGAAGTGAACTGAGCTGTGACAACTTCTGCTGGTTGAGCATCTGACCAAAACTGTGTAAATCTGGCTGAGCAAAAGAGGTGGTTTTGTTCCACAGGGGATTTACTGCACAGGTGTTGCACTGGAGGCATCCAGGCTTGCTGGCTGAGGGGGTGTCAGTCCAGCACTGACTCTGTCTGCTGTCTGTTTTAATTAAATACAGGCTGCTTCAAATGCCTTTTAAGTCTTTCAGATGTTGCCACTAGGATATTTCTCATCCATGATTCTGGTACTGAGCTTAACACATGTTTAAGCCAGTGATTATACAGCTCTGAGTTACATCAGTTCACCTCACAAATGAAGCTAAAAACCATTCAGGATACTAATTTATAATGTTTTAATCCTAAATAATTTCATTCAACCAGGTCACGTCACAGTGCTCCTAGTAACTTATGATTTTATGATTCCCCTGAGAAGCTCATGCTGACCTCTTAAAAGCCCCAGAGGCTTGCTATTTACTATCTCAAAAAGCTATCTCATCTTGTTCTTCCTGTCTGCCATTTAGATGCTCATTTTTGTGCTCTTCCAGGTGATCTGATGTCTAAATGCTTTGTCTAACACAGTCTCTAAGCTTTAATGTAATTTTATTTATTTATTTTTCAAACTTGTTCCTTCCTGTGCTTCCCTCTATTGTACTTCACCACATCAACTAAATGGGAACTCTGTTCATGATTTCCCAGGTTTGCTTCCTCTTTTTGCTGTAATCCCTCTGATTTTACATGAGCTCTTTCTGTTAAAAAAATCCTTTGCTTTGGGAAGTTACACAAGGACGTCCTGCGGCTTATTATTTCCATGATTTTAATTTAAATGAATTTTGCATGCATCGTATTTGTTGAAAATATCACAGCACCTGGCTTAGAAGCTTATCTGGCCAACTCATGGTCTCTTCATTTCTCAGAGAAGCAACTGCCCTCAACCAACTCTGCCTCACAACAGTCCCCACTTGATATTATCTACTCTAAGGGCTTTGCCAGAATTATTAATTTTTGTATCAATATAATAAATTTCACCATATACATATGAAAACTTAATTTCCTGCTAGTGACTGTAGACCCTTAGAATGAAAATTCAGTTTATAAAGGAGATGTAAATGGTTTGAAAATGTTTGTTTCAGCTGTCAAATTGATATTTACATTTTTTGTAAATTTGGCAACTCATTTATTGAAAAACATTTTGAAATATTGGTTTAGGTATTTTAAGTACATCAGGAATGGTTTTGCCTAGAAAAAGACAAAATTTAAAAAGAAAATGATTCTTTTCATTGTAATTCCTTTCCATTTTGTATTTAGATATTTAATAACGCAGTAACTGAATTCAGGCTCGATAAAGCTGATATTCAATGAAATACTGATTTTTCAGGCCATTTGTAGATGATGTGGGATTTTGTCTTCTTTCAGATTATTTTTCAAAGCACTTAGGAGAATATGAAAATGTTTTATCTGTCTTGGAAGACTTAAACATAACCATACTGAAGGCAATGGACAAAACAAAGAAAGTAAGTAAAAACTGACATCTTCTTTTCGTTGTATGTTTTGTTTGTTTGGAGTATTTCCAGTAGTTTTCTTATCTGATTTTACTAAATCATCTTTAAGTTCTTCCACATAGACATGTTTGTAGCAAACTCCAGTAAGAAAAGGCTTGCCAAATGGTTGTATAGGAAATATTTAAAGTCCTGTCTGCAAACTGTTACAGTTTGGATATAGCCAAATTTGTCTTTGTGAATGAAGAACGTTCCCTGCATTGTTGTAGGAAGAGGGTTCTATGTCCCCTGCCAAACATGGGTAAGTATCAGCACCAACATTTGGAAACAGACCAAATTTGAAAAAATAACCTGGTGGGTTGAGCAAAACCTCCTGGCCAAGAACAAGATTTCATTTCCATTTGAGGCATTTTAAACAAAAGCAGTGGCTGCAGAACCTGCCAAGAGGAGGTGTTAGGGCTGTTGCCCACCACAGCACAGCACAGCAAGGCGACCTTGGAGCCAGGAGAGGTTTCTCAGGGAAGAAGGTTGGTTTCTCCACCCTCACATCTGACCAGGAATGTGCCTCTGCTGCTGGACATGCTGGGCTGCTGATCCACCTGGCACTCAGTTCATTATGGCTGCACCTGCTCCTGTGTTCAGAACACATCCCAGCTCCACATCTGACCAAAAGTGCCTCAATACAATGGTGATTCACTCCTCTTCCCTGGCTGAACAGTTAAATATCCTGTGCAAGGAACAGCTTCAAAAGGGGAGGGAAAGCACAGACCAGGAAAGTGAACCCAGATCCTCCAAACCCAGCCACAGATCCACACCAGGCTAGTCATCAAAACCAGAAATTCCAGCAAAACTATTCAGTGGGGTCAAAAAACTTTTTTTTTTTTTTTTTTTTTTTCCCAGTCAATCAGTGGCGAGATCAGTGTGGAGAAAGCTGTGCTTCTTTAGTGAAGCTGTTATCTTTTGCATTTGGGTGTTTAAAGGAGTAAAGTACTCACACATTTTACATAACTTGCCAAAATAAAAACCCAAAAGTGCAGCTTATTTATTTAGAGCTTGAGCCACGAAGCTGAATGTCTCTTCATTCATGCTGTGCATCTTCCACTTCTAATGGGTGCTGAATGGGTGCTGACTCACTGTCCTGTCGAGCTGGATATTAAAAAGCAACAGAATGGTTCATTGTAGCTATGCATAATTTTTTTAAAATAGTCATCTATATAAATGTTGCTACTGAAGGGCAGGACATCATCTCCTAACAACTGGAAGTAAATAAAAGGCAGCATTTAAGAATTACTTAAGAAGTTAATTACAAGGAGGAGTCCCAGCAGAGTAATGAGATTATAAAATATATGTACTGGCCTGACTAGAAATATGGATTAAAAAATCTGCAGTATTATTGTTTCATTTGTCTTCTTGAAGAACCCATCTAAAATATAACCAAACCACAATTTCTTTGAATTTTCTATTCTTAACTGAAGATTCAAGCCTAATGGGGTTTCTGTCTTTCAAGAGTGCTTCAGCTGATTATTTGTTAGAGATGGCAGAAATACACAAAGCTAACACTGGAAAAGCACTTTTAATTCCATTTAGCAGAAACTGTTTGTGAACGCAGTCAAACAAAATAGATGTCCTCAAACATTCTAAAATACAGCTTTCTGCCAAGGATAAGTTCAGCCACCACAGCTTTGGAAATTAAAATTCTCAATTCAATTCAATACAATTCAATTTTCAATTCAAAATTTGGATTGTTTTCAACAGGAGCTCAGTTCTCAGGAAACAGGTTATTTGACCTCATTACCTGATAAATCATTGCAGTGCAAATATTAAAATTTCTATCTTAAATAATTCCAAGTTATACTTAAGTTTGTGATCTAAAATCTGGACTACAGCCAGCTAAAATCAGAGCTGGAGGTGCAGGAAAAGTTGGTTAGCACATTGGGATAGCATAATAAATGATGTTCCTCACCAGTGACACCCAAGATGCTCATAGCTCGAGCTGACTCCCTGCTCATGCACACAGGTGCTCAGAAATGGCTGGTCTGGTGTTAAATGGCCATTGTCATGCATCTCAGGCAAGACTTAGCTTTCCTCTCCCAGTGTAACATAAAACTTTGTCACCATTCTGCCACTGCAGCCACTGAGTCCCTTGAACAGTCACTGAGTAGTAGCAGCATTTATTACTATCTAAGTATTATCTATCTAAGTAGCATCTATTACTATCTAAGTGATGCCCTAGCTGGAAAATTCATATTTAGAAAATAAGTCTGGAATTGGAGACCTGCACTGTGAGACCCAGCTGCACATGGTGTATCCACCATGGCTGAGTCAGTGTCCAATGACTCAGACCAAATTTCCAAGGACTAAATTGTCCTGTTAAAAACCAAGAGTAAAGACTGCAGAGATTGAATCTGAACTCTACCCTGCAAAACATGGGACTGATTACAGTCCCAGTCCTCAGAGCTGCCATGAGCTTTTCATCCCCTCTGACTGTGGACTGAACAAAACCCTGCACCTCTAACTATCAGTCTCTGCTCACCTTCTCCAGAGTGTGTTCCACTTCAGGCAGAGAGCTCACTCCTCTTAAATATTTAGTGGGGAAAGGAGCGACTTGGTAACTTATTGATTTATTGATTTTAGAATCAGACATAAAACCACCACTCAGCCTTTCCTATAGAAAATCCCTATCAGTCAAAGCTGCCCATATTCAGTAAGTATTTTGCACAAGAGGCAGCTGCAGAATTTAAGCCCTAAAAAAAATTCTTCAGGTCCAGTTTTCAAGGAAACCCTTGAGAAGGAAGATGTGTCAGTCTTCAATGAAAACCATGGATTGGCATATCTGAAAAATCTAGAACCCTAATCACAGGGTGCAATTCTTCAGCAACAGGCTGCTCCAGTATGGGTACACTGCAGGGTCATGTCCTGCCAGCAAACCTGCTCCAGCATGGGCTGCTCTCCATGGGGTCACAGGTCCCAGCCTTGGCAAGCTTCCCACAAGATCACAGCATCCTTTGGGCACATCTACCTGCTCAGGTGGATTCACCTCCAGGGGCTGCAGGTGAATCTCTGCTCCATTGTGGACATCCACAGGCTGCAGGGGCACAGCTGCTTCACCACTGTCTGCACCAGGGGCTGCAGGGAATTCAGCTCCCGTGCCTGGATCACCTCTTTCCCCTCCTTCTGCACTGACCTGGGTGTCTGCATAGATCTTTCTTTCACAGATTCCCACTCCTCTCTTCTCTGCCTGTAATTTGCTTCTCTACAGTAACTTGTTCCAGAGGCAGCCCTGATGGGCTCAGCCTTGGCCAGTGGCAGGTCCAACTTGGAGCTGGCTGGCATTGGCTCTATCAATCATACGGGCAGCCCCTCACAAAAAACAACCCTGCAGTCCCTCCCTTCCCCTCTCACAAAACCTCACCAGACAAACTGAATACAATATCCCACCAAGAGCAGCTGGAACTTGGCTTGGCTATGGGCTCCTGAATTTAAATCAAAGTCAACCAAACTGTCCCCGTTATGCCAAATGATTTCCATGTATAGACATTTTTCCCCAATGGATTAGCTGGAGCCTTGCTCCTGCAAGGTAATTTCAGCATGATTTCTGTGTACTTTATTGCCCTCTGTAGTTCAAAAGAGCTGTCAGCACACCTTTCTTGAACTGAGTTTTCTCCAGCCTTGCAGTCCTCTGCCATCTGAAAATGAAACCATCATCCTCTGTGGCAGAAAACATTCCAGAGTGTTAGCAGGTTCAAGAAGCTGTGACTTCCTTTCACTGTTCTGAGGCCAGATCCCTCCTGCCAAACCAAACTAAACGGCACCTGGGAAAAGATGAAGCCCTCGGAAGGGCAGGAACCATTCATGCTCCATTGCTTGATGGAAAGGTGATAAGCTAAAACTGCAGAGAAATAGATTTCTCCAAGAACGTATTTCAGCAGGGAAAAGAATGAGTTACATTTGCAAGCCATATACTTCAACACAAACCCCATCTAATCAGAAGATAGTAGGAAAGCTACAGAATTTCTGTTTGGGTACTGTTTTCCCTGAGTTTTATCCTTGCAGCAGGAAGGAAAAACATCTGAGGAGTTTCAGAAGGATTTGTGGCATTTGCTATATGGTAATTTCTCTCCTTGGGATGGAGAGCCTGCATGAGTTACCTATACTAGAGTGGTGAGGACAGGTTAATCTCTGGCGTCCCTCTGTTTTCTTGCTCCTGCCAAGTTTATATTTTCCAGATCAAAGTACTATTTGGATAGCTCTGTTTATTGCATTTCTTCTTCATCCTATATACAGAAAGCAGTAAAAATCAAACACTCAGCAAAACTTTACAAATGCATTCTTTAGGCCTTTTTTTCTGAGATCTTTTATAAAGCATATTTAGTTAAAATACTTAATCATTTTATTACCCACATGAACATAACACTTCCACCAAGCTGCATTTTTATTACATTTTCTAGCTTGCAGTCACATATAGATATAATTAAGAAACATTTTGCAACCCACAGCTCTGAAAATAAAATATGTCACTGAGTAATGATGTAGATAGGTGAAACAGACCATTTGTTTAAGGTGCTCAGCACCTCTGTTCTATTGATTTGTGAGTATTGAAAATTAGAAACTAAGAGATTAAAGAACATGTCTTCTCTAAATTACCAAGCTGTAAGATTATTGCTGTTTGTCAGCTGTTCAGTAAGAATAAGTTTTGCTCTATCATTTTGATTTCTGGTGTTGCTATAGTTTATTGCAAATGCAACATGCTGCTGGTGAGCTATTTTGTACTCAATAACCTAGCAAAAGCTCATTTAATCATCAAAAATCTATTTTCCATATGAAGTTAAATTGACAATATAAAAGTATTCAGAGGTTTGAATAATTATCTAAAGATATTTTAGAAGATCTGGGATATTCAAGAATGTCCAAGATGTCTCCACAGGCCTGACAAATAGCACACAGGACCTCTAGGAGACCCAGGGGCAGGATGAGACCTCCTCCTGGGGCAGCAGCTGGAAACCAGGTGGGTCTTGGTAGGGCACCAACTCCAGTTTAGATACTTGAATAGCTCTGAGGTCTCTGAAGGGTTTTTTCCCTGGAGGAACTGTCTCTCAGAGGAAGAGTAGGTGAAGCTCAGCTCATCCAACAGTATCTTTTATCAGTCATTGCACCCATTTGAAGTTCACTTTTTCCTTGGCTGAAGAGCACCCCGCTCTCTGCCTGGCTCCTGCCTTCCGTTTCACTGTTGGTAGAAGTCCAGGCAAGGTGGGCTGGTGGCCAGGTCACTGAGCCAGGGGGATTTCAGGGTGGGACACACTCCCTGCTCCATCATTTCAGTGCCTGTTGGCTTGAGCCTCACCTGCTAGTCTGTTGTGGAACTTGACACAGAGAGTATCAGCTCTTAACTTAATGGAGCAACAACTGGAATGGAGACTCTGCACTGGCTCTGTGGCAAAGTGGTGGGAATCACTGGGAGCGACTGAAAGTGGCAGAGCTGCTTCCTCAGGAGAGCAGCACTGGGGATTGTGCACTTGTTTCCTTTCCTTGCAAGTGCAGGGTCTGTTTAGCTCTCACACTCCCTCAGACTGTGACCTGCTCAAAAGGGACTTAAGACCATCACAGCTGTTGTAAATGTGATCCAGCCTCCAACAACAAAATGCTTCACATCTGAGCTGCTGCTTAGATTATATTGGTTATATTTATTACATAGTGCATTTTAATTTCAAAAGGAAACAGTGCTATAGAGTGTGACAAAAAAACCCTTTGAAACTGGTTTTGACAGTTAACACTGCTAATAAAGGTGGAACTTTGATCCAGTGAGTAGCAGTGTAGCCTGACCTGATATAACTTTTTATCTCAAGTGCAAATCCAATTCCTACAATGCAGTAGCAATCTCCTGGATAGACTTGGGCAGGCCTTTGAACAGCCAATGGAAAATATTTCTTTTTTCCACAGATGAAAGCCAGAAGGTGCTTTGGCTCCAGCAGGTAATGCACACTTTTTCAAACGTGATGACCTCTGAGTGCACACTAACCCTGTAAACTCCGAGGTACCGTTCTTCTTTTGGAAACACAAGCACAGCAGACTTGCATGGAAAGGAATGGCAGACAACACAGGAAAAGAGGGATGGGACACTACAAATTTTCTTCTTTTCAGACTCTCCAAAACTGAATTTTGCTTCTCTACAGTAGAAGGACCTTCTTCCCTCCTTTGCAGCTCTTTTATGAAAGACACCTAACAATCTATCTGTGATAGCAAAGGACCAGACTAGGTGAACTAGCAAAATGCATTTGGGCAGTAGTTATCAAAACTGGTTTATTTAAAACAGGTTTTCATGCAGCATTTACATATGCAAAACATAAGCATAAATTTTAGGATAAAAACAAGACAGTGCTTCAGTGGAGCCATGAAGTTCTCTAATAGCCTTTCAAGTCTTTTTAGGGGAAAAAAAACCCTAATTTCCTTTTACATATTGCTTGCAAAAACATAGAAAGGGGGGTGTGTGGTGTGGAACAGCAACATGATGGCTCAACACAGCAAGTCTAATTATCTGCTTCTATGAAATCATTAATTTTCTGCTTTGCTCAAAAAACCCAAAGCTCAGCAAAGTCAGTGCAGCCTTATTATTACTTGAAAGTTTCTTGAATAGTCTGAAAATAGGAGCCAGTAAAGAGAAGATTATAGGAGCTAAGAGAATGACAGGGCTTGAAATTTAGTTACTGATGTAGTATTTATAGTAATTATGTAAATCACTGCATTCTTGAGTTGATAGCCATTACAAACTAGAATATCTAGATTTTTTTTTACTTGCATATTTGACTAATAGTAACAGTAGCATTTATGTAAATGTTATCACAAAACAAATTTTCTGGGAAGAAAGTTAGATAAGCATTTGTTGACAATGTTGTTCCACAACTAAGGTTCTGTTTGAAGAAAAATGAAGTTTTAAATTGCTTTTTTGTTTCCGCAAAAATGGTGTTAAATTGGCTGACATCCATTTTCCGTCAGGTTAGAATTAACATTTTTCATAGAATCTAGTCTTGTTCTCTTTGAAACTGTACTTTTTACAAATGTGCCTCTCACAGAATTAATGCAATGAATAGCTGCTGCACAAGAATAACAGGTACTGCTCAGTTTATCTTGAGTATTAATTTTTATGCACTGACTTGGAAAACAGTTCATTTGTTCCTTTAGATTTATCACTATTTTTTATGTCAAACAAAAATTGTAGAATCATTAAGGTTTAGAATCATTCCAGTTGGAAAAAATCCTTAAATTCATCAAGTCAAACCATTAACCTCCTGACACTGCCAAATCCACCACTCAACCATGTCCCCAAGTTCCACATTTACACATCTTTTAAATACTTCCAAGGATGATGACTCCCCCACTTCCCTGAGAAGCCTGTTCCAGTCAGTAACTGAACTGACTGTCTCTCAATTGAAGGGAGGAATGCTGGTGATAATGTTAAATATATCACCAATTGAATCCTGCTACAAAGCAGAAAGCATCCTATGAATAAATCCTGGTTTTATCTCGGAGCATTATTAAATTATGTTTTGAAATTTTTATTTTTAAGATTGGAACGGTTAGGGCAAGTCAAATCAAAATAAGATGAATTCAAAAAGTTGCAAGCAATTAATTCTGAGGAGTCATGCAAGGATATTCCAGAGATTCATGCCTTTCCTCTTCTAGCTCCTTATCAGAGTAATGAAAACTCTTGAACACTTCTTTGATTTTTTTTTTTTTTTTTTTTGTGAAAGTTTTGTACTTATTGGGTCAGAAAGACACAATGCTCGATTTTTTGCCAGTAGCAGAGAAGATGTGTTTAGTCAGAAATGAAGATAAAATGAAAACCCCCTTAATTTAGTATTCATGCCTCTAAATAAGAACTACTTCACAGCAGGAAAATAAACATTTAACTAGGCATTCTCCTCTTGACATCTATCAAAACCACCAGTGGCTTTGTTGTTCTCTATGCATTGTTGCAAACTTCTCCCTGGAGCAATGGCTTTACACAGTTCCCTGCTACCTGCTAATATCAAACACAGCCAAAATAGGTTCTTGTCTCTAGCCTATGTGATGCACCTAATAAATGCACCTTAAAGGAGATTTTATCCATGTATGGATTTTGTGCATGCTATTATTGCAATATCAGTGTGTTACTCCTTCAGTAATCCCAATACAGGAGAGGGATAGACTGCTCTGAGAGATGCTATTATAAATGTGTGATGATCCACTTTCTAATCAGCCATGGCTGCTTATTTTATCTCACTGCTGCTATGCCAACAATGCAGAAATTGTCACTATTCGAGTTTTCTAGGTAAAATTTAAACACATAATTTATGCTGAATATGATACTTGGATAAACTTATAAAACTTGTGCCATATTCAAAGTTGAATCTAATAATTGGGCACATCCTGCCTTTGATCACTTTTACAGTGAGGATGCTGTAAGAGGTACATTTGTGTGATGTCAATACATTGAGCATCTCTCAATATGGCTTCTGGTGAAATTATGATTTTATTCTGATACTGTTTTGATTTCTTCCTACAGTCTGGAGAATTGGATCTTAGGGATTTCATTTTAGTGAAGCTATTTTGACTAATTTTATATTCTCAATTTATAGTTTAACCCAGGGCATTGTCCCTCTAATCTGGGATCTAAACATACAGGGCAGGAGACATTCCACAATAAAGAGAAATTTAAATAGATTATTCCTTGCTGAGTTCTACTCAGTGATAACTGCTTTTCAGTTGACTTAGAGTATTTTCTGTAAAGATAAGCATAAATATTTTTGTGAAATTATGTTTAATATTACATATGAATAAGAAACAGAAAATTGCTAAGTAATATATCAGTAAGAGGTGTCCTACTCCTTCTCCTGAGAGCTCCTCAGGGAGCTGCTCTTCTGACAAATGGAGCAGCACAGTTAAGTCACCCAGGGGAGAGGGCTGAGGCTGGCACCAGAGGCTGAGGGGATCAAGAGCTGCTGAACTTTGGTAACCCTGAGGTGGGGACTGCCCTAGGAGATTCCTAAACCCTGCCTCCTCTGCCTTTATACAAGGAGAACCTCTTCTGCACTTTCTAAGAAAGCCTTTAGACACTTTTAAAGACCACAGTGACCTTTTCCACAGCAAAATTACTAATTATGTGCATTTTCAGTTGCATTAAAGGAAAGGCAAATCTTTGCTGCTCACAAAGGTCACAGTTGCCTCTTGATGAGGAAGATGTGGAAAATTACCCTCATTTATTCACCCTCAGCTAAACTAACAAGAAGAACAATATGTTAACACAGCCTCTTTTCATCTGCACTGCCCAAGCTGTGGTGCAGTGTAATGTGTGTGTTAATGAACAGTAACTTACAGCTAATGAAATTCAAGAAAGGGGCCATTTTTCTAGTTTATGTACAGACACCATCCGTGGGACCCATTACTGATTGGTGGCACAATGCACTGGCAATACAAATGCTGGGCATCTGTATTGGAACCAGCATTTGTATTTGAACCAGTTAAGATGGTTCTACCATAATATAAACTTCATAAATTGGTACAAAAATGTTGTACCAGTGTGCCTTCAGTAAAATAAAGTACTTTTTAAAATAAGGTACTCTTCGAAGGAAATAGAGTGGTGAAATGATACCAAAGCATGGCTAATAATTCCTCAGTGCTGAGAGCTGGGCTTGAGGTTTAAATTAAATTGTAATGGACAATCTTTTTTCCCTCCATGACTTAAACTGCAATTATTTAGATAATTTATATATGCTGAATACCTTCTTCTGTGATCTTTGAAGAACTTTAGAAAGACTAGTAGTAATTATTTTTCACTGGGCAGGAGTTGAAGTTGCCCAACATTGCCGTGAGCTCAGAATTTCTTGACTCAGCAATTCTTTAAAGAAAATAGTAAATAATTTGTAATTATTTGCTCAACCACATGCATTAAGAGAGTTAAGTAATTCCACATAGAATAGGTGTAAGCACTAATATTTGGGTAAAATATATATAAGGAAAGAGTCTTTGATAATTCTATACTGTCACAGATGATGTTAGCATCCTGCCTGCCTTTCCCATCTTTACAAAAATAGCTCTGTAAATCTGAGATGGTAACTCTAAGACATATCTAAAAATAACAAGGAACTTTTCCATAGGGAAGCCTTTAAATGTAGAAATTATGGGACAGGAAAAAAAAAAAAAGGACTAAATCCCAGTGCAATGCAAAAACTTGGGGCAGTTCTAATGAAAAAAAAACTTATTAACTTTCAAATGCAGGAAAGCTTTGCTAGGTAATTTTTTTTTCTGAAGAAGCTAGAAAGCAGTAACCTCAGACAGCAGCAAGTATGACACAGCTAATATTTATATGATAAAACAATTTGTGAGAGCCCACCTGAACAGTTTGCATAATGAAATAATACTGATGTACATTTATGTTGTAATTCAGCATGCCTGTATCAGATTTATCGTGAGTATCAGCAGGAAGCAATATGGAGATATCTGCAATATTTACTTTCTGAATGCCCAGAATCTTAAAACACATTCAAAAACTTACAAGAAATGGTTCATTCTGGGATGATTTGTTCACTTATTTCCAAGAGCAAAATCTGGGAAAAAAAGGAAATATACCCTGGATTTCTACTATAGGGATTTAATTATCTGTCCATGCTGCACAGATTCACACATGTTCCTTTAACATGCCAGAGAATCAAAATTTTTGGAAATTGATCTTTGGAAACTGATTTTTGGAAAATGATCTGTTGGGTTCACTGAGATTTTCAATTACAATGGAGACAGCCTAGAAGAATAAAATAACAGCTTTCCTATTGCACAAAAAGATTAAGTAATCATAAAAGGTTGCCAAAATCATTATTTACAGACTGGTGTGAGTCCCTCAGGTAGATAGGCAATCTCTTACAAGAATCTATTTGCAAATTGTATCAATGGAAAATTATTTTTTGGAAAGTGACTCACAGCTGATTAATCGGAAGCCATAAGAAGTAAATGTAGAAGACCATGAAGCTTCTGGCTGCAAAAGTAGCTTTTGATGATTCATGGAAGGTTTAACACCACCATTGAGATTTCTGTGGCAGAAGTCTTGCAACAAGAACTAACTTGCTAATATATATTGTGAAAAGATTTTGCTCATTTGAGAGCAAAATGCTTTCAAAGCTATTATCTGACAATCTTTCATTTTACATTCAAATTTCTAAACATCTTGTATTTGTGTTCTGATTGCAAACACATATATGAAAAAATTCTAAGAGAAGTCTGAAAATCAGGAAGGCATCTCAGCAGCAATTCACATTGGAAAGAACATGGAATACCTTAAAAATATCCATATGCATTGCCAAAAATATTCAAATGGGTTCTCATATAGGAGGCAATGACATTGAAGTGACAGGTCTTTAAAGTTTGGAGGGGGACCATCATCTCTTGTCAGATGTGGTGACTGAAGAGATCTCTTGTTGAAGGCACCTCAGATTTTATGAAACTGTTTTAGATGCAATTGTGCCCAAAGGTTTCCAAGATCAGCTGAGTGAGGAGCCAACAAATTCATTCAGAGCTTGAGATGTAAACCTATTTTCTATCTCTGTTCCTGATGTGACCGCAACACAGTAAGTTCTAGGGGTCTGTTCTCTCATCTCTGTTACACTTATTCATGAGAAAAAAAGCAAGAGGGTGTTTATATTATTGCAAAGGTGACGCCCCTCACAAAGCATTACCAACATATTAGTGCAGAACTGCCAAATCACAGAATCACATAACGGGCATGGTTGGAAGGGAACACACTTGGTTTTTGCAGATCTGGGCTTGCCAGAAACGTCAAATTTGACCCCAGCCATGGAAATATGATTTATCAGGCCAGGGAGACAACAGGCATAAAAATTGATTTCTGAAATTATCTACACAAAAAAAGCATAAATATTTTTTGGTACAATACATTTGAAATATCATTATTCAAAGAACCACCACAAATTGCTAAGTAGAGGCGTAAATTTTTATAACAACCAAACTGTCTTTTAAGTAACATTTGGATACATTTAATGAAATAGTGAAATATACAGATATATGGTTTCAAAAATAATTAAAAAAATTAAAGGAACAAAAATCAGTCGAAGAGTGTTGAATTCAGAAGGGACCCTCTCTCACAGTCCTTCAGCCAACTGCCAGTGGGATTTTTCAGGGGAGTATCCTAAGCGTGTGCCTGTGGAATTGCATTTTGTTGAAATGGTATGAAATGTTATGCTCTAGCTCACCCCTGGAAAGTGTATGATTCATCCCAAGTCTGTACCCTCCCTGCAGTGTCTGTAACCTCACTGGCTGTACCGCGCCTCCCTTGAACCGCTGTGATCAGAGTGCAGGAGAAAGTGAGCTCCCCCTCTTTTGGCTCTTTGCCCTTCTTCCCCCTGGAGGTCTCCGGACGCTCCCCTTCCCTCTCCCCCCTTCCCCCTCTCTCCTTCCCTTCCCCTCTCCCGCAGGGACCATGCTGCCTCCTTGGAATGTAACCCCAAATAAACCTTCACCTCAGCAGCGTCTGAGTCTCTGCCTGCCAGCACACGAACACCCACGACCCTGGGACCCCGGGGGGCTCCCGGGGAACCCTCCGGCATCCCCCCCCAAAATTTAAACTACAACATGTGCCCTGTTCAAAGATTATTCCCATAATCTGAGACAGGCCAGTGGGCTTGAGAAACTTCTTTTCACAAGAGTGGATCTGAATTAAAACTTTAATTTCAGATCTGCAGTTGTCAGTCTTATTCTGGCTTTTCCACACTTCAGAATTAATGTGGTGCTGCCATCACCTGGAGCTAATGATGTAAAGAAAAGGATCTTTTTGAGTAGAAACTGTTGTGTCACTGTGTACTTGGGCCTCAGTTTGAGTGGGGGTTGTGTCTACACCTGGAAATTCAGAGGTCTTTCTGTCCATCAACAAAGGTTGCTTACGTGGTTTACATGTATAAACATGGAAAGATCCAACCTGCTTCCTTTCTGAACGAAGTCTGAACCTTCCCTCACACATTTCTAACTTAGTCAGCAAAGCCTGATCTTTTGTGGCTTTGGTTTTATTCATGTAATTCTTAGGACTATCAGGAAGCTTCCAATGTGGAGCAGTTTGTGACTCGCTTCCTTCTGAAGGAGACCCTGAACCAGCTGCAGTCCCTGCAGAGCTGCCTGGAGTGTGCCCTGGAAACCTCGGAGCAGCAGAGCCGGCAGGAGAGGTGAGCAGAGCCTCTGCAGCCGCAGGAAGGGCTGAGGAGGGAGGGCACTGCAAACCTCCACCACTGCTTTATGTTTCACCAGAAATCTGATAGAGGGAATAACAGGACACACTTTTTATTCCCTGTAGGAACCCACTAATAGGAGTTTTCCTGAAATTGAATGCATCTGATCCTGTGTTGGGCTGCCTGTAGGACAATCATTTTGGTACATGTTAGGCTCTTCTGACTTCTTTTTAAATCCCTGGACACTTTAACATCAAATGTAGAAACCAAATCATTGCAATACAAAGGGCTTTGAAATTACTAAGGTGACTGACTGTTTTGTTTGGTTTTCCAGCTTAATGATTTTCTTTTCATGCACAATGATCTCCATGTGAAAAGAAGAAACAGCCAGGCTTTTGCTTGTCACAGCTTCTTCCTAGAATATAAGGCCATATTCTTGGTTAACATCTAGCTCTATAAACTCTCAGTCACCTGGGTAGCCTTCATCCATCCAAGGGTTTTAGCTGAATTTAGTACAATGATCTCTGTGATAAGGGTTTGTAGAATCAAGGATCAAAATATTTTTGAAAAGTTACTTAGCTATATGGATTTTTTTCCTCAGTATGCTATTGCTAAAGACAATAGGTAAAGCAAAATGCAAGCTGTTGTATTTTATGGACAAAGAAGATCTTAAAACCTTTCTGTTGGAAATGTCATTTCTTTTCTGTTAGGAATGTCATTATCTTGTTTGTTTTGCTGTTGTGTTTGAGATCCCTGAAGTACAGCAGTAATACTCTGTGGGTTTGTGCCATCATCTTGACTAGTAGAAATCAAGCAGGCTTTGAAAATCTGAGGGTGCATCAGGAATGCAGAGTCTGTGTTCCTCTATTCATGCCAGTTTCTCTGCAGTGATGCTTAGAAAACTCCTGTTAAGCAAGAAACTGGGAATGATTACTTAGGTCAGATCAGAACCACTCCATGGACAGATACTGACCTTGAGATTTGTGTCCCTCAAACATTTAGGTTTACACCAGCTTAATCCTCTTCTTTTTTATATTTTAACTTCTTAATTGACCTAATCACAACTAATGAGTAATAGGGAAAATCCAGCAAATAATTCAGCGCTCTCCAAAGGTATTCCTTTTTATTTAATTCAAAAGGGATTATAGAAGCACGTCTTTTGAGAACAGAGGGAGAAGAGCTGTGCCACATATTTTTCCTTGAAAAGTCTCCTGTGTTTCTGTGCAGAAAAGATCAGACAAAACCAGAAGTGCTCTCAGTTCAGTGGCCAGGAAAACACTTAGCTCGAAGGCTTCAGAGGAACAACAGCCTGTCATCAAATAACCCTTGTTCTAGCACAGGTATGGCATCTCACCCTTCAGAGCTATTTAAAACACGTGCATACACACATATACAGAACAAACATACACATATCTTCTTCTCAAGAATTTAATTTAGACATGTAACTAACTCACATACTTTAGTGACAGAAGACAATTTATAGAAAGTATTAACTGAAAATTTAGGAAAGTGAAGAAAATTAATGCATATCCATAGATCTGAAATGATAAAAGATAAAATTTTAATTGTGGGCAAAACTATGTGTTTTGGATTGATTCAGCATTTTTTAGATAATCTTTATTGCCTAAGATATGAATGAAAAGATGAAGGCTGTGACAACCAAGTTCTCTGCTGTGACTCACATCTCAGCTGAGGAGAATAAATAATAAACAGAAAGGGAAAATACAAAATCTGAAAGAAAATAATATTTAGTTTAAGATAATACAAAGAAAAGTCTGCAACAGCAATTCTGCTTTGGAAATTGATAGAGTACTCTGGTAAATGGGATTCTTTGGAAGCAATGACATTAAGCATGAGGCTGCAGTGAAGAAATCTCTGTGCTTAGTAGCATGTCCCAGAATAAAGACATAAAGAAAATCATTCATAGAGTTGAATTATGCTTTCCTTTAATTTCACTTAAATGAACATTGAACGAGTTGCAGCATAACCTTTGAGAAGGCAAATAAATTGCAGGCTAATTTTTTTTTAATAAAAACCAGGAATGCAGTATGTACCATAAACTTAGTAACATTTTATAAATGTTTATGATTTATTTTTTCCAAAGGTTGGATTGAGGAAGACAGCCAGTGGGTGATCCAGATAAACAGATTGCAGAAGCTAATTGATAGACTGGAAAAGAAGGTGTGTGGGCTTTTTCACCTGTTTCTTCTTTCACTTTCAGCAAAGCAATCCTTAAAACACAAACATTTTCAATGCTCCAGCTGCAACATTACCTAAGAGAGCTAACAATCATTAAACACCTACATTTTTCTTCCACCTTCCTCTTTCCTATTCATGACATTGTTTTTCCATGCTTCCCTTTCGCTCCCCCATCACCACAAGTTCAACTTTTCATAAAGATATGAAAACTTGTATTATTCTGTGACTGGAAGACTTTAATGTATTTAGTTATATTTGTTTAGGGGAACATGCTACAACCTTCCCCTTTTAGGATCTGACATTTTTCTGTTCCTCTTCAAATTTTCCAATGAAAGCTTGACAGAAAGTTTTGTTTCCTCCTTTCCAATCAGAGAATACTCATTTATAGAGATTAAAGTGCTTTCCTTGTCAGTACAGTTCAACCAAAATCTGATGCAAATCCTTCCTGAGAGCCAGCTGCAGCAGCTCCCAGAGCCCAGAAACCACCTGTGGATCTCACACCAAAGCAGAGCCCTCCAGGAGTCTCACAAATGACTCGTCTGATCCAACAAAGCCAGGGCTTCCCAGTGCTTCTAAAGTCCTGAGCCACATCTGTCAGTACAGAAACTGTCTATTCTTCTTGATTATTATTCAGACTTGATTGCTACCCTGGTGTTCAAAAGTTGTCTTATAATCTGTGTGTGATGACTTCTTTTTCTTTGGAGAAGAAAATACAGCAGAGGAAAACATTAGATTATAAATTCCTGAATTGTTTTCTGCATGAAGTTACCCTATGGAAAGACAGATAATTTCAGATAGGCACCAGGGGAGTGGCTGAATTCAGTGGATTTTGAGACTCAGGGTGTTTCTTCCTCCTTGTCCACTAGAGGTGAGGTTTTGGGTTGAAGTGCTCTCAGGCTCAGGAGTAGCTCCAGTGCCAGTGCAGCTGATGCTGTTCCTCCCCACAGGTCAGTGCTCACCAGCAGTCAGACTGTGCCTGTACTCCAGACACTGGCATGGGTCTCTTCACCAGCACCCACACAAGGCAGCACTCACAGGGACATGAAACAGCCTGATCTTGCTTTTTCTTTTTAGCTGATTGGGACATTCTCCCGTGAATACTGTCATCTAGTATTTGTGGTTAGACCCATAACACTTACCAAGGCACTGGCTCAGACCATGGGTCATGGCTCAAAAATGTCTCCTGTTATTCAACCAGTACTCCAGCTTGAGTTCAGTAGCAAGTTACACATACAGAAAATAGTGAAGTAAGGGATTTAACAACAACAACAACAAAAAACAATAAATGGTGGTGACTTGGCACAGAGGTCTGCAAGAGAAGCACACTGACCTCTCTCTGCTGTTCCTCCCTCCCAAATGAAAAACTGCCACTGTCCCTAATTACTTCTCCCCTTTGGTCCCAGTTTGGTATTTCTGTTATCTCAGCCTTATTACTGATTAGCTGCATGGGGCCACCCCCAGCACTGCTGGCCTTGCTCCAACAGGAGTCCAGTATTCCCTTTGGTTATCCCTGCAGTCTGACAGTCTCGCATCACTTCTCCTTAGCCAGCTGTGAAATTCAGCCATTCCTTGTGGCACTGTCCACGACTTCTGTCAGCTTCTCACTCTGCTCCTTGCCATGCTCAGTCCAGCCAGCTCTGCCAGGGAATACCCCTGAGCCTCTATCCAACTGCTTCCTCCCAGAGGTCATTTCTGCATGGGAAAAGCAATTACACAGCAGCTGCCACATAAATTACGTTTTAGTAGCAACTTGATCTTTTTCTGAATAGATATAAATTGGATTTTGAAATGTCAAAGTCCACCATGAAAGGTAAATCTGGCTTTACTCCCCACTCTGCTTTGGAAACAGCAGCTCACTGCCACAGTTGCCACCTGACATGGACTGATACCAAAAGAAAACATTCAAAAGAATGTCACTTAAAAAAAGAAACAAACCTGGCATTCAGCAATAATACAATGCAAACGTTAAAGAAAGCAGCAAATGTTTTGTGGTAAATAAACTTACAACAAGGATGTTTTAAAATGATCAAATTTCCTACAGACAAATGACAGAGAACTTCTGTCTGAGAAAGAGCTCAGTGCCAAAGGGAAACAATGGCAGGGCACAGACGTCCCATAATTACCTCCTTGTGTGGGCCTGATATTTTTGGGCCTTAGAGATTTTAGCCTGCTTGTGGCTGCTAACTCCTTTCCCAAGGGAAAAGCTTCTTAGGAAAGCTTCTTCCCAAAACAATTTTGGCAAAACCACTATCCTTTCCCAGGTAGTGTAGTAGCCAAAGTCCCTGCCTACCACTTGGCAGGGCCAAGTTCAATTCTCTCTGAGAATCAGAAAGGCAAACACCACCTCAGAAAAAAAATAGTTGTTTTTCCAAGATTGTTTTGGGAAGAAGCTTTCCTAAGAAACTTTTCCCTTGGGAAAGGAGTTAGCAGCTACCAGCAAGCTAAACTCTCTGAGGCCCAAAAATATCAGGCCCACATCCTTGTCTATATAAAACTTGATTAATAAAACAGTAATTACATAAGTCTAATTTTTCCAATAGACAACCTATCTATATCCGCCTTTGCCTAACTTTGCACCTGCTTGACTTCATATCTCACATTAAATATCAGCTGCCTTTCAGCAGCTACTAAAAGCCCTTTTTTTTTGACTTTGCCCTGAAACAGATTAGAAAGGCTTGCACAATCCTGCTAAAAGGCCATCTCAGGAGCCACCGCATCTCAGCTGAGGTGAGGTAGGACGGCAAAGGCATTTTAAAGCCCTAGCTCTGAGCTGCACCCTTTTTGACTCCAGTGTGTAGTCCTGGGCTGGCAGGAGCTCTGTCCTGCACACTGAGCCGTGCCCACGAGGCTCAGGAGCCAGGGCACAGTGCCCGGGTGCTGTCCCCACGGCGGGGCCGTGTGCTGGAGCTCACAGCTCGGAGCTCACACAGGGGCTGTGCTCACCCGCCAGCCACGCTCTGCCTCATCCACAACACCACCAAAGAACCACCAGGGAGGATTTTTAACTCCCAGATGGGGCTAGCACATTATGAGTCAGTGTTCCTACTGGAAGGTTACCTGGAGAAGGGTAGATTTAGTGCTAAGCCTTCTGCTGTGTTCTGTCAAACAGGAATTTGACAATGAATCAGTAATTTGTCTATTTTCACTCAAGTTCTAAATTTACATATACTATAAAAGAAAACAATTATTTCTTGCTACATTTAGAGAAAATTTGTAGTACTCCCTTGAGTCATTCCTTTCCTCTCTTTTTCCATATGTTTCCTGAGAAAAAAAATGGCAGTGAAAGTGAACCTTCACTTCGGAAATACACGTTTTCCCTCAGTTTTTTTTTTATCTGAAATGTCTGCACTGACAATAAAGCTGGCTGTCTTTCTTTTCACACACGTTTAATGACTTTACCCACACAGCATCTGAGGCCCTTCCTTGCTCTGCCACCTGCTGCTTGTGGAGGTCCTCTGTTCATTTGAATTCTACCTGCACATCTCTTGCTGGCTTTTCAGCAAGTACAGAATCTGTGCTGGCAGATCAGCTGCTACCTGAGGTGAATCAATCCTCACCCACGCTGGGAGTGGAAGGAAATCTTTCTCTTTGTTGCACAAGAACCGTGTTCATTGAGAAGTGAAGCACCACTAGCAGAGTGGGTTTTGCTCCAGCTGCTTATTGCAAATCAATCTGCTTTTTTCTTTTTTTCAGGCATGTGGATATTTTTCAGAATATCATAATGGCACTGGGTTAGGAGGTACTGCATGTGCCTGGCAAGTAAAGAATGATTTTGTGTGTGCTGCTGGTTGGTGTTTGTGTGATTCACTGATTCCTGAAGCACACATCCAGTTTGTGTACCAGGTACTCACATCTCTTTGCTGCTGCCCAGCCTGTCCTCACAGCAAGGGCAGCAGTTCAGAAACCTGACTTGGACCAGCATGCACAGCCCCCTGCAAGCACAGATTCCCTGCAGGGAAGTTTCTTCTGTGTAAAGTTTTATGATTGCACAATAGTAACTGATAGTTCATTTCAAATTACCATTCTTGCTCATCTCCACAGTCCCTGTGACAATTTGAGAGGATGTCTATCTTTTCTCAATTAAGTCCAACATATATTTGGGAGCAAGGAGATTTGTTAAAATGAAAAATCACCTGCCAAGCACTATAAATAAAACTTTACAAGACAGCCTGAGCTGGAATTAACCACTGAGGCATGCAAGATCTTGTAAACACTTGTGTTTGACTTAGAACTATTAAAGAAGGGATTTAAATTCTTGAGGTAGAACAGAATCTAGTTATTGGAATATTTTGTTAAAAATGTAAGAGCCGAATACAGCTGTAATATTGACTTCTTACAGTTTCTATTTTCTTTTCAATTGCCTCAAAGGACTTAAAGCTTGAGCCACTTGAAGAGGAGGTTTTGGAAGAAAATCCAAGATCTGTAAGTACTGTTCAAGATAATGATTTTGACATTTTATTTTTTAACTCTAGGCATTGAGACCACACCTGGTCTCTTTTGTTAAAAAATAATCTAAAAAATCTTTATCCTCACTTTTTCCAGTGATAAGAATCCATTTTAGTTAGCAGAATACACTGTGCAAACAGCAACAGAACAAAACTTAGAATATGGGGACAAAACTTTTTTTTTTTCTGCATTGTTTACAAAGAATAGAATGAGCCAAAACCTTAACACATAAGGAAAAAAATGTATCATTAATACGATTTATCACATTTGGCAATAATTTTTACAGGGTGGTAGCTTCTCTGCTCCAAATGCTGCATGCGTGCTTTAACCATTGTTGTACAGCCTCCCTCCCTCCCAAAACTCTTATAGGAAATCTTATGAGAAAAACTGAAAGAGTATCTCATGCTCACTACAACCTACAAAACCAAAATTATGACCAGAAATAAACTTACTGTTAAACAAGTTCATGTCCCAAGATTGATATACTAGCATTCCTAAATTCAGGAACCTAACATTCATTCATTTGAACCTAACAAAGTGCAAACCAAATACACATGAAAAAAAAAAATTAATCAAAGGAGCTGCATTAGATTTTTTTAAAATGAGATTATGCACTATAACTTAAAATCCATGATATAACAGTATTCATAAACAAGGCAGTCAGGATTCAGGATAATAGCTCAGGATAAATAGGCCTTCTGCACTGTTGATTTTTTCCATAGTCTTATTTATAAAGACATTTCATTTTCCTGCAGAATTATGCAGGGAAAACCCCCTCTCTATTCATCACTTAACCTGGGCTATCTTAGGCATCTCACTCAGGTGAGGGTAAGGGCTCTAAAAGGTAAAAACTATGAAAGCACCTTAACAAAAGCAACCATGCATCCAGTGCAGGTTGTGGGGCTATGCTCTTAGCCCAAACCTCACACCTGCTGGCATCCAAGGAAACACACTGACTTATTAATGAACATCTCAAAGATTGACCTTTGCTTTGCCCTCTTCTGAAAAGACTCTCTGCTCCAGAGTTAGGACAACTCTCTGAAATGGACACTCATGCCTAGACATAAAAGCCTTGATGCTTGAGCATTTCTGCTTCTCCACTCCAGATCACTAAAACAGGGACTGCAAACTTCAAGGGAACTTCTGTGGGTTTTCTTTTATGACTGTGATTTGTATTGTTTCATGATAGACTTTTCTGAGTTTAAAGCACAATGAATTCAGAGGAGGATGTGGCAGTAATATTGTAATGGTTTTGTATCAGCACATACTGATTGTTCAGCATTAAATGTCTGTGATAGAAGAAAAGGTGGAGGAATTCAGTCTTGCTCTTAAGCAGTACGTGGGATCTGCTTCTGCTCAAGGTGGCTGCCTGCAGTAAGTACAGTGTTATTGTCCTTGGGCTGATGGAAGAAATGCAGTCTTTTTTCTTTAATAACTCAGACTATTTATGAAGAGAGAAGCTATGACAACTTCTTGGTGGGTTATGTGTGCAAGGCAGAGTTTTTCAAAGATACCTACAACTAGAAAGAGATGTCAGAATGTGCAGATTTTAGGTACTGTCACAAAATGACAGTACATCCCAAAGATGCGGAAAAATCTTTTCAGGCTTGTTAGCTCTGCAGGTCACCAATTCATGACTTCTGGAAGGTCCTAGGCTGACATTCTTTATTGGAAAACTAATTTGCTGTTCTTCATTTGTGCTCACCTGGCAAAGGAGCAATTTATCAACTTGTTTTCAGTTCTCTGCTTGGAAGCTTTCAGAATCTTCCCTTCAGGCTGTCATTGTAAAATTTGAATGATTTCATATTATTATTATTATATTTCATAAAAAAGTACTGGAAAAAATAACAAGCCAAATTTTCAATTAAACTGTGTTTCTGCTTTGCTCCTTTTAGAACTAATAAAACATTAGAGCTGGGTTAAGAATAAATTTTAGTGTCTTACCACTGTACTTAATTTCTGAATTTAATATAGTGGAGAGGTCTACCATCATACATACTACAGACCATTATGAAAAAGATTTTTTTGTAATATGTACACAATACAGAATCTCTCTATATAATCAAGGGCTTCAAAGAATGCCTATCACATCCCTAATCCATGACTCTTGTTGCTATGAGATTATCACATTTAGGATTGTATCAGTAGTGTTCACACAGACCAGAAAAATTAGGCTGGAAGAGTGATCTTTCTGCAGTGGTTCACTTGTAAAGGCAGACTGATGAGGAAAATAAAAATTCTCTTGTTGGCCAAGAGTTGGAAAAAAAAATGAGAAGTCCTCCTGGCCTGCTCCCAGAAATGAACATCCAGCAAAACTCTGTAGTGACCCCAGGCTTGTCAGGGAAGAGAGATTACATTATTTCAGAATGCAAGTTAAATGTTCCTTTCTTTCCCAAGTTTACAGCCATTTGGTAAGTCTGTAATGCCACCTAATGGATGGGCTTTGCTGTAGCTTTAATTGACAGTGACTTGTTTTTTCCAACCGCTTTTGATATTTTTGCCATTTTACCATGCACTTTCACATACAGTAGGAGAAAACCAATAAATCATCAAACATCGCTGACTACATTATGAAGCATAAGCTGAGACCAGTTTTCAAGCACATCATTAGTGAGGTCAGCAATCTCACACTTGGGCTCAAGGAACAATCTGTATATATCTGTGTTATTTCTGTGTTATTTATCTAAACACTAATTTGAGTGCTCAAGTTAAAATTACCCTACATGCTATAAAGCTTTTTATGCTCAGGCTAATTCTGTGTAGAGGATTAACAGATATTCTGTGAGTCATTTTTCACTCTTGAGAAACTGTTACTTGAATAACTTAAGAACAAGTAACTAGTATGCAAAATATTATTTTAAAAGCATACCTGCAGCAGATATCAGCCTATCTGGCCTTGTACTCCATTATAGCTATACTTCATTTACTCCATTTGCTTTCAAAGCACCTAAATTCTATGACACTTTGATGCACCTCTCATACAAAAGGATAACTTCTATTTCTTAGATGATCTTCCCTGAAACAGCTGTTTGATTAATTTTCTGTCTAGCATTTTTTTAGATAAATTACACTACTGGAGCAATACAAAAAATTATTTCCATAAAAAATATTAATTAATAAAAATAGATATATAAGGGTTTTTATTTTTAAAAGCTCAGATAATTTGCAGTATATGATCACTATGATCACTCATTTGTTGGGTTAGTTTTGGGTTTGGTTTTCTTGTTTTGTTCTCTGGGTTGTTTTTTTTTTTTCAAAAATCACTGCATTTTTTCCTACTCATAATGAGTTAAGAATTGAATGTATAAGTCCAATAACTTTTTGTTTCATTATATTAGTTCTATTGTGAAATTTTTAGTGTTTCCATACAGAAGCTTCCAAGTAATTTCCACTTCATTGTTTATGAATTCTGGGAAAACAGCAGTGCCTGGAATAGGTAAGTGGGTAAGTGTCAGGGCTTTGGTGGCTTTCTTCTTTTT
>VXBR01009111.1:1377529-1395613 GCA_013400215.1 Cisticola juncidis | reverse complement strand
TTTTTTTTTTTTTTTTGGTAAGAAATAAAGTTTTGAAGGTTAGAAATCAGTTGCGTAGAAAGACTTAGTACAAATTACTATAAATATTGCTAACTGATCTTTTGTTAAATATATCATAAGTAATACTTCAGAACAATACTTCCATTGCTAAAGACTTGAATATATTGAAACATAAATAAAAATGCCAGAAAGACAACGGTGATTATTCAAAACACAAGAAGTCTGAAACTGAGTACATAAAGATATAGCATTGGATGGATGTTGGATGTTTTCTGTCAGAGACAGAAAAGCAGGAAAGCAGCAATATCACCAGTTTCATGATAAAGGAGAAACAAAAAGACACAATTATTGAAACAGACGTGCCAGCCCACAACCCACCTCAGCATGCAAGTAGATATGGGGAGCTCTCCCAGAACTTCCCAATCCCAGTCACAGGAACCCATCCAACAGACTCCCTGAGCATCTCTTTTGGGCCCAAAATAGAAATTATTAAACATCCTACCAGCTGAATTCTAGCCTCCAGCAGGCAGATGACTAAGGAATTGAGTAGAGACAAAAGGAACGTCCTTATCTATATTTAGTTAAAACACTCAAATAAACCAACCCTATGATCCTAAATCTGTAGAGAGAACCTGTTCTTTGGGAGATGGAGGTCTCTTGCAGCTTTGCTGCTTTCCTTTCAAACAAACCCCCAGCTGTACTGGGTTTCCTATCACAAAGACTCAAGAACACTGGTAACACATGTCAGCACTGTACTGGGTCACAACCAAGAGATGAGCATCAGACTGACAGCGAGCTGCACAGCAGAAAACCTGTGTTTATTAGAACATGCAGGCACTTCATAGCTTATCTGCTATGATAAGCCACTGTAAGTTTTGAAGCACAGAATCTCTGTATGGCATTAATTGTGAAATTTCTAATGCTCATTAAAAAAAATTGAGCCCCTTTAAAAAGCCTGTTACATTTTTTTATTTTTTACAATTATTTAGCCACCTTCAAATGAGTTACAGCAAGGCATTCCAAAGAAGTAACATGGATTTCTTGAAAACTCCAGAGCTCATCACAACAATGCTAGTCCCCGGTAAATATTAACTTTTCACATTATTTTTTTTTTGTTTCATGTGAAAGGTTCTATTACTGTGTTCCATATGCAAGACCATTGCGTAACATCACCCTTATTCAGATGTTCTTTAGTAAAGCATAGAGGAGAAAAGGACTCCAAATGTTTTTATTTTAAACACATAAATATAAAATGCATCAGCAAGGAGAAGACCCACAGTTCTTTATCTTTACATAATGTGAAGTTACACTAACAGACACTATATAAGAAAATATCTAGAATAAACAATACTATTTGTGAATGGTAAAATAGGCCCCATTTAAGCTTTTCAAAGAAAAAATGCTTTCTGATCAAGACTTCAGCTTATTCCTACCTACACTGACTGAAGGGATCCTTAGTTACTAATAACTGATATTTACAACCCACTTATACACACTTCATACTATTTTTTAAAAAAAGTATAGTGATAAAGATTCCAAATTATTATTCTTGACACAAACCAATGAGCATGTAACATCTTTCTCCTAGAAACAAGAGTTAAAAGATACAGTGCAGGTGCAGGATGAAGCAAAGAAAACATCAGTCTCATATTTACAGAGAGAGGACAGTATTTTTTTTTTTTTATTTTAGAGAACACAAATCTATTACAATGAAGCCCTAATTTCCTATGTCTCTGACTACAGACTAAATATAAAATAGACTAAATTTAAAATAATAAAACTACTTAGTAGAAAAATAAATGTAACCTTGTACCCAGGATTTGTCCTTTAAAAGAAACCAGCCAAGACGTCTTCAGACCTCATGAGCTTGATGTAGACACAAAATTATATACCAGGGATTTCTGCAGAATCAGAGATTGAAGTCAATGAACCAACTATCTCTGTAAATCTTGTCTCTTACTGGAATACTGCTGGATTTAAGACAAACTTGATTATAGGAAACAATGAAGCCTTTTCCCAAAATTCTTTGTGTCCAAGACACTGCACATGATCCACCAGTGTTCCAGGGTAGTTTACTCACGAGTAAAGTACAACTAACACAAAATAAAATGAAAACACTGTTTTAAGTGCCTAAATATGGAAGTGTCTGAAATTGGATTCCAAGTACTCATTAAAGCATTTAGTCTGCCTGCTAAGAAGGATTTCAGTCTGCAGCACTCTGTCCTGGCAGACAGTTACCATAGAAACAGCATTTCTCACTGTGCACTCCTTGCTGGGGTTGGGGGGCAGGCAATGGGAATTAATGTGTTCACAGTTCTTTGTACAATTTTATACATTACCTGTAATTGAGAAACCTGTGCAATGATTTGAACTCTGTTTCATGGAAGAGCTTCTGATCTACACAAATCATATTTGTGTTTGAAAGACAGAAAATGATCTTGAAGTAAAAAATGATGGCTGCAATCTCACCAGTACACTTTACAAAAGAGTTTTGGACACCATAAAGTGATATCACTGTAAAATCAGAAGGAAAACCCCTAAACCTGTCTGCAATTAGAACACCTATCAGCTCTATTCTAAAAATAAATTTACCCTAGCTAAGAAACTTTCAAACTTCTTTTACACATCTGGGTAGCTAAAAACTGAATCAATTGCAAATTGTAATCTGAATCTGATCCATTCAAAGTTTACAACTCATAAGCCTTTACCAATTACCTAAAATTAGTAAGGATACACTTATGTGGCCAAGAATGATTCAGGAAGACAAGTTTTCAAAATGTTTCAATCCAGTACTAGCCTAAAGAAAATCAATTTGCCATCTGTTAAGGGGAAACACAAGCAATTATAACCACTCACACAACTGTTAACTCACCAGGTTGCTTCAGCCAACCTACCAGGATGGCATGAATCACTCAGTTCACATTCAGTGAATGTCTCATTTTTATACAAGATCTGGACCTGAGGACTCTAGAGAACCTTTGGGCAAAGAAAACAAGCTAAGGGGAAACCACTGGACACTTATGACACTGTAACCCATGAAATAAATAGTTTAATTGGCATCTTTAGGGGGTGAAATGCATTAACTCACTGATGTTTCAGAGACTACTAGGCTCATAGCCTGAATTCAGGTAGGACTCTTGAGTATTTTCTTATCATTTTTCTTAATGAATAATAATTTTCATTAAAATAGCATTAATGGAAGCATTTATGGATACATACATAAAAAATAAGTTCTGCTAATGAATTTGTGTACTGTGAAAACTATGTGGCCTAGAACACCTCTCTGCTAAGGGCCCTTGGCATCTCAGATACAGTCACAATTCCTTTCCTTCCTTCCCATCTCTCTCCATAAATCTTGTGGTTCCTCTCTGCATAAGGTTCCATTTCAAAAGGCCAAAGGCTAGAGACTGTGGGGAAGAAACACAAATTGGTTTCACCCCAGCACTGCCCACAGTCTGTTGATTACAGAACTTTTTATGGGAATGACATTTTACAAGTCCATCAATTCTCTTACTTTTGAGGACAAAAAGCTATTAATTCCTAGAGTTGCGTAAAAAACCCATCAGATTTGAATAATGTCACCAGGAATGCAAGTCATTAAAGCTATCACAGCCACCCAGGCAACATAGTGTTCATCTTAAAAACTGACACACACAGCAGCACAGGACTGAGGATTTATTTGGTTTGCTCTCGGGGATATGGGCACTTAATTTTATACAGCTGCACCTATGACACATTAATGCTTCTTTGGATGTTATTATCAAAAGGAGATATAATTCCTGTGATAAAGCCACCTTCCCACCACTTACACTCAGCCCTCCCAGTATTCTGAGTATTTTTCTCACAAGTATTAGCTGCATATATAAACAAACATTTCATTGTAATACATTATAGTTATTTTATTTAGAATTTTTACCAGAGGTCAAAAAAGAAATGCAATTTATGCTAACAAATAAATAACCTCTGCTCTCTTTCAGCATCGTGGTGGGTCCTCAATAACAACTAGAAGCTGTGGTTCCAAGTAATGTTAATGTTGTATTCTCTTTCATTACACTAACATTCATATTTCAGTGTACAGGTGAATTTATGATGTGATAACATTTGTTATTATGGATGGGATCTTTTCCACTTAATCCATTCTAAAATCTGGAAAACTGCACATTTATTACCTTTTCTTCTGACAAGTTCAGTGAAATGATGCATTCTGAAAACTGAAATAAGACAACTGTGATAAACTATTTATTTGTGATAGTCCACTGCATTAATAAACAACCATTACTTAATGCTGCTGTGTCTCCTTTTACAAAAGAAAGAAGTGTGAACCTGAACACACATTTTCATACATGTCTGCAGAGAAGCTGTAAGTCATTAATGAATGGCAATTGCAGTAATGACATAGGGACAACTCTTTGTGCTAGTACAGAACTTCCCCCAGGATATTTTCTGCTCACAGCAGGACAAGGCAGCACTATTTTCTCTTAACAGACTCTTAGCCCTCCCTCATAAGAGTAAACATATCTGCCTATCTGTTGTCACTACAGGTCCCCAGACTGAACATAGCACAACCTCTATGTTCTGACCATTCAGAAAACATTTTCTTCAGATCTCTGGCAAGTCACAGCAAAATCATTAGAGAAACTGCAGTTACAGCATTAATACCTATAAACCTTGAGCTTGTTTGGAGGCTGGTTCTAGCAGAAGACAGGGCTACTGTGTGCCCCTGACCAATGAACAGTACCATCTCCATGGAGAGATCACCCTCTTCAACCAGAGTGCAGCTTTGGTAGGGATGCGCATGGAGCGTTGAGGAGGAAGTGGACACCCACTGAGCCAGCCAGGTCAGCCCAATCAACCTGCTCATCAGTGGGGTGACAGAGGCTGCAGCCAGACTGCCCTCACAGCCAGGGGACTGGGGGTCCTGGTTGACTAAATATGAGCCAGCAATGCCCTGGCAGGCAGGAGAACCAACCCTGTCCTGGGGGGCATCAGGCACAGCATCACCAGCCAGGCAAGGGAGGGGATTGTCTCGCTCTGCTCTGCACTGGGGTAGCCTCACCTTTTGGGCACAACAGTATGAAAAGGATATAAAGCTAATTAAGAGTGTCCAAAGGAGGGCCATGAGGATGATGAAGGGCCTACATGAGGATGATGAAGAGCCTACAGGGGAAGCCACACAAGGCGCTGCTGAAGTCACTTGGTCTGTTCAGCCTGGAGGAGGCTGAGGGGAGACCTCATTGGAGTCTGCAATTCCCTCATGAGGAGAAACAGGCACTGATCCCTTTCCTCTGGTGACCAGTGACGGGACCCAAAGGAGTGGCATCAAGTTGTATGAGGGGAGATTGAGGTTAGGCATTAAGAAAAGGTTCTTTACCCAGAGGGCGATGGAACACTGGAACAGGGAAGTGGTCACAGCACCAAGCCTGACAGTTCAAGCAGCACTTGGACAATGCTCTCAGGCACAGGGTGTGTGCAGGGCCAGGACCTCGATGAACCTTGTGGGTCTGTTCTAAGTGCGGATATTCTGTGACTCTGTAAGACCTGGAAGTAGCAACACTTGATTCCCTAGCAAGTCACGGTGTCACTGCCTGCATCTGAGGTGTGTCCTGCAGCCCAAGAATGGGCAAGCAGCCACTGTAACCTTGCACCTCCATAGCAGTCTGACAAGCTCCACATGCTACATGACTGCTCTCTCCATTCACTTAGTAGTCTGACGTTACCAACAGTACCCAAAGAGAAACTTAAAAGCCATGTTCAATAAAATACCTTCATGTCTAGTTTTATTTCTTCGCAACAAAAAATACCCTATGTAATTGAAAGGGGGGAATTTCAACTACAAACAAGCAGTGTTCATTGCAGTAAGGTCCTGTATTCCAGAAATCATGATAAGGTCTAAGCTCAAGATTAAGAAAAGCGCCACATTTAGGTTCCTGCATGTGACCAAGGCGGTTTGGCTCTTATTTTATCAGTGGAGTTCTGAGGTGAGTTATTTGCCTAAACAAAGGCACATGAGTTACTGTAGAGGACACCAGCTGGTCTCCAGCTCCCAGCTGAGCATGACATGTGTTACCTATAGTTTTTCTGTCATTTATGCCAGGCCCATGCAGAAAGTGGACTGGAATTCCAGGAGTCTCAGACGACACCAGACACCTACCTTTAGGCAACTGAATCAAGCCCTTTGCCAATAAAGTTCGTGAGGCTTAGTCCTCCACACAAATGTGGATGTCAGAGAGAGATATATACACATCTGAATTTATGAGTCCATATTACTAGACAACTTACTTACTCTGTTACAGGAACTCAGTGAAAATGAATGCTTTTAACACTGAAATCCAAGGCTTTCCTGTTCTGACATGATCCAGCTACCAATCTGTCCATTTTTAAAAGGGCACTGAAATTACCCTCAGAAATGACATCAGTATAAGTTTAAAGTTTTCTTGTCTTAATCAAAATAGATCTACTCATACTCCTGAACAACTGGCAGATGTTCTTCCTATGCCAAGATGATAGGCTAGTGTATAGCACGGGGTTTTTGGTCACTACTGACCTACCAACAAAGGAAATACAGTGACATGTGACACAGGTTCAGGGAAAATTCTTAAGTGAAAAATTATATACTACAGCACTTTCCCCTTTTCACTGGAAAAAAAAAATATTTAAATCATTCTTCAAAGAACCTGCTTTAGAACTTCATGTCAATTAGGTGCTGGAAAGGTGAAAAAAGTTGTAACTGTCCTTGTAACAGTTACTCACCTTTGCATATTTACTTCCATGAATCATACACAAGAAGAAGTTTGAGAAGTTTCACTTAGGAGTTTTGAAAGCCACACACAGAAACTGTCTTTGACACATACTGCGAAAAAAGATCCATATGACCCACTCTAAGAAACTCCCAGAGATTAAAAACTAACCAACAAAAAGATTTATTTTCATCATTCAGGAAAAGAAATCTTGTGCCGATCCAGTGCAATTTGACAGCTTTTTGCATTACTGCAATTGCCATTTAATACATCTTTGTTTAGCTTTCATCATCATTTGGGACAGAGGGTAAAAAATTGCCTGCAGTACCCAAATGATATTATTATAGGTCTAAATACACATTTAGAAGTT
Organism: Cisticola juncidis; assembly: GCA_013400215.1. Taxonomy (NCBI): domain Eukaryota; kingdom Metazoa; phylum Chordata; class Aves; order Passeriformes; family Cisticolidae; genus Cisticola; species Cisticola juncidis. The sequence continues at coordinate 1,388,506 of VXBR01009111.1, read as the reverse complement.
AATTATATTCATACAAATATTTATTATTGATGTCTGTCAACTGATGGATGCTTTCAAGAAGTACCTGAATTACTGCTTTCCACTTCAGTATTGGATGCTATACTCATTTAAGGGGAAAAGAGAGAATTAACTCTGCATTGGTACACCCATTTACTCATATAAAACATAGGATTAAAATCTGTCTTATTCCTCAGTTTTTTCCCATTACTTTCACTTTTCAAAGTCATTGGACAATTATTTACAAAGAACTTTAAGGAATTCAGAGCATTGAGAGGTCTCCTGTTCTGATACAGGATGAGAAAAAATAGTGAAACTATTAATAGTAAGAGACCTCATACCTTGAAAGAAGGCATGTGTATCCACAAAATTTTAAGGAATATCTTGTGTCAAGATGAAGATTTCAAATTAGGAAGCAAGTCGAGTTTTGTCAAAAAAACCCCAAAAACTAAGGAGTAAATACCCTAAGACATCTGAGATTTGACACAGCCAGTATTTCTTGTTCCATTTTTATTTCTGAGGAAGGGAGTTGGGAGCAAGCAAGAAGTCCCAGTCAAATATTTATTTTGAATATATGGTCAGGCAAAATATATGGCTACATAACACAAACAATTCAATGACAAAATTCTGCTACACCAATATGTAAAATTATGTATTTTCACTTTAATCATATTACCATTTCAGGCATTACAAATTAAAGGTTTGTCTCTTAAAGCATTCAGGCAATTACAGGAAGAAACAGGCATTTTCATATGTTTCACAGGGTCGTACTTCCATCTGCAGGCACCCAAGTACCTTCAAAAACCTGGAAGACCTACATCAAATGTAGCTCCCTCATTGATGGACTTCGGATCTTCCAAACAACATGTCACTTCTTGCAGATGTCAATGAAGGGTTTGTTCTTCACCTGTAAGACAAACCAACCCTCAGATTACTTCTGTTATAACAGATCACCTAAAGTATTAATTTCAGTCTGCTTGTAACTCTTTTCTACTCCATGTACATTTCGCAATTTGGATTTTTTTCATTATGGCAAACAGTTCTATTTTCATTAATGATAGAGACTTCATCTAAAATTTTCCTATTGTGTGTCAACACAGTAAAATCTGTTCAAATGCTGAGCTATGTATTGGTAACCCTGATCTCCACATCTCAAAAATCCCCAGTGTCCTTCGGGACAAGTGCTCCATTACAGCCCACCAACTGTAATCACTGCATCTTGCTTGTACAAGTCATTCCAGGAAGACTTCTTCATCTGAAAATACAACTTTTACTCATAAATGGGCACATACTTCAGCAGTGGCTTCAAAAATTCAGAATTAGGAAGGTCTTAAGATAGGCATGAACTGTCTGATTACTCACTTCAGCAGCAAACTATTGAAAAGCACCTGCTCCAAAATAGAAGCTCACTGACACAGTAGGATTGTCTGTTTGTCATTAGAAATTTATTTGCAGACCACCTTCTGTCACTTTTAAGCATCATTCATTTAATTTACACATGCATCCCATCAATCCCTCTGATTTCTCTGCAGAAAAACAGATGATGTGATCAATCAACAGGCTGGAATTTTGGGTGAACTAGGTGATCTCACTGATTTCTGTAGGGAGCCTCCTTTTTTCCCATGAATGTAAACATCTGAAAGCATACAGATTATCAAAATTTGCCACTCTTAGAAACACAGGTGGTGGGAGAGGGGGGAAATTGAGGAAATTAAAGAGCTGAGACTTCCAAATCTGAAAGTAGGTTTGGAAGTCTATAAATATAAATATACATAATACATTTATATAAATATATATTTATATAAATGTATTTATATAAATAAAGCTTTCATCTTGAGGGTAAATAGGAAGACAGAAAAGGTAAGATCAGGGAAAGCTGATTATGGTCATATATTAGTTAATGGTTTTTTTTCAAAGGACAGAAATTTTAAAAGCTTAAAAATGCCTCCAAAAGTGGCTCACACAGTATCATGTGGACATACTTTTCCATAACAGGAATCCTGTTTCTAGCAAAACTACCTCCCAATGGTCCCAAAAGCAGCCTAGTATGTCGCCTAATTGGATATGATGTTTATACATAAGATTTTCCCACAGTTGGGGTCTGGAATGTGATCCAGTAGATGTTTTCTCCTAGCATGTGAAGTATTTGATGATTATTTCATCACAAACACTAAGGTAGCACACATGGATATCCTTCATATTCATCACCCATTTCTATTAATTTCTCCTCAAAACCAAAGACCAAAGATAATGAAGTACAAACTGCATTGAGCTAATTAATGGTTTTGCAGTGGACACTGGTGCAGGAACAACTCAGACACTGGATTAAGACTTTTACAAAGCTGATTATTTACCAAGATTGTTCTCTTATATTTTGAAAATGTGCAAACATATCTGATCTTTTTTCCTGAAAACAAATTAAAACCCCTTTCCCTTTATATGGTACCATCCAAAGTAAGATGTCAAATACCAACCAGAGAAGTTACATACAAAAGTTGTGCTGAACTGCACAATCTGTCCTTTGAAGGTTTTACCAATTCAGCAGGTCAGTTTGAAGGAAAATCAAATAGTTACCAAGACCTTTTCCCAACAAACGGCTTATCAAAACCTCCATGGATGATTTTATAACTTCACTTACTACAAAAAAAATGCACTTACTGGCTTTTCCAGTACAATTGGGTGATCAGGAAGAAACTCTGGTTTCTTCTGAGAGAGAGAAACATTAGAAAGCTTCAGAAGGAAATCTCTGCTGTATTGGATCCTTTCTGTGAATATACAAAATCACAAAGTTCAACATTCTTGTTCAAGGGATCAAGAGTGGCAATTCAAAAAAATTAATTGGCTACTTATAGAATGGTAGAAATGCTACACGAGGAATATAAAAATCAGTCTTAAAAACAGAAATAATTTAGGTCTTATCTTGCATCAGGAAAATCTGAATTAAATCACAGAGCATTTCACTTTAATATCAAACTGACACAGTAAATCAACACAAAAGAACAAAAAAGGTGATTCCAACCAACACCAGACAGACTCCCTGTATCTTGTTCTAATGAGCAGAAACATCACAAACTGGTCTTGAAACCTACAAGAAAGCCTGTCACTCTAAAGTGGCACCAATTTCCAAGGGACACCTAACAAAAACAGGGTGTCTCTCTTCTTGGAGCTAATAATGTCTTTCAATACCTAAAAGCAATGGCAAGATCTGCTGCATGTAAAATGGCAAACAGATTGACAGCAGTGAAATACTTCTGAGGGGTTATGCTGACTCAGCAAGAGTCAGAGCCTTTGCTCAGAACATGAAGGTTTTTTATTTGAGTTTATAGCACTATCTCTACTACGGCACAGCTTTGGATACAGTATGTCTAGCAATGTCTGTGTTTAAACTGATGTTCTCAAACAAGAGCACAAACAATAGGAAAGGAATTAGGCAAAGGAACAAACTTCTTCTCTGGTCCTTGACAAAGAAGCTTATTCCTTTAAGAAGTATGGGCTTCCTGCTAGATTGTTACACTGTCACCTGATGGACAACAGTTTTTGTTTCTCAGACTGCAGGATGGTGAAAAGAGAGAAGCTGATACCAACTATGACGTGATTTTTTTTTCCTGCCTTTGAACACAAACGATGCAGTAACTGGTGAACCTAAGGGAGGGTATATGGCCAACTTTGAAAAAAGCAGTTTAAAGCATATGAGAATACTTGAAAACTTACGGCTTGTTGTTTCCTTCCCTTGATTAAAAACCTATGAAGATGATGACTTCTGTAAGGCCTTTGACACAATTCCCCACCACATCCTTCTCTCTAAATTAGAGAACTGGATTAGATCAGGGGACTGTTCACTGAATGAGCAACTGGTTGGACAGTTGCATCTGATCTCATGTTGGAACAAGTCTAGAGGACAGACCCTAAGGTGATCACAGGGTTGAACACCTCTCCTATGAAGATAGCCTTATGGTTGGGGATGTTCAGCCTGGAGAAGAGGTTTGGGAGACTTTGGGGCAGCCTTCCAGTACATAATGGGGGCCTAAAAGAAAGCTAGAGAGGGACTTTTCAGAGGCATGTAGTGATAGGAGAAGGGGGAATGGCCTTAAGCTGAGGGACAGAATGGAATTCTTTACTGTGAGGATGGTGAGGCACTGGAAAAAGCTGCACAGAGAAGTTATGGATGCCCCATCTCTAGGAGTGTTCAGCATCATGCTGGGTGGGGCTTTGAGTAACATGGTCTACTGGCAAGTGTCCCTGCCCACAGCAGGGGTTAGAACTTGATTATCTTTCAGTCCCCTACAACCCACACCATCCTATGATCCAAAGAGCAGTGGTCATGTCTGGATGTGGATCAGTGAGTGACGAGTGGTATCCTTCAGGATTTCACATTTGCACCAGTACTGTTCTGGTTCAGTACTGGTGATGAAGATGTTCAGTACTGTTGAGCATCTTCATCAATGATAGACCGTGGGATCGACTGCACCCTCAGCAAATTTGCAGCTAACACCAAGCTGAGTGGTGTGGTTGGCACACCTGAAGGACAGGACACCATCCAGAGAGATCTGGAAAAGCTGGAGAAATGGGCCCATGGGAACCCCCTGCTGCACTTAAGAACTGCTGAGACAGATAACTGAAAGCACAGTACTGCTGAAGAGCTATCAAATGGAAATTATTATCTGGAACTTAAAGTACAGCTGAACATAAACAGAGTTCTAGAAGAAATTTTACTGTGCAAGGAATAAAAAAAAAGAAGAAAACAAAAGACTTATTTGTAAGCAGTAGCTGAATAGTAGGACCTCTGAAGTTGTGTAACTCTGAAGGAAAATATTACAACAATCAGCAAACAAACAGAAGCCCTTTGAAAACAAGCGTGAGAAAAAGTTTGATAGTGTGAAGAATTGTGGAGGAGACTCAGGGCGGCATGACAGAGCAATTAACCACTGAAAGGTTTATACAGGAGACCAGGATCTGATGAGAAGCTGTTTAAGACCTTGTAGAGCAAAACAATCTCTACCCACCACAAGCAGAATTGATGAGAAAGATCACAAAGACACCAACAAACAGGCAGGACTTGTCATCTAACTAGATCCAAAAACTACAACTCTCCTCTGTTTATCAAGATCAAAAATAGAAGAAATGAACCTGAGCTTGAAAGGAGCTACACGGAAGACATACTTTCAAGTCAAGGAAAGAACAGAACTCAGCTCATGAACCTGAGAGAAAGTAACCTCAGACTGACAAAAATACAAAAGCCTCATTAAAACCTAATGGAATTCTTTCAAATGTTGAGTTCTAAGAGCAAAAGAACAAACCACATCTTCAGAGATTACTTAAGATAGATGCCTGATTACAGGCAGACACAGACAAAAGAAACTGTCTCAATAAACTGGTGACCTAACCTGGATGCAGTTTCTGTGACATGTTTAAGAATGAAGAATTAGGTAGGAAGCAGGGCAGAGAAGTACTGTGAGAATGCATTTGAAATCTGAGATTATCCTTTATTGAAAAAAAAAGGGAGTAAAATTTTGATTTGGTTCAATTACCAATTGTCTATGAGTACAGTGGCAGGCAGTACAGAGAGAAAAGCATAAGGAGCAAACCTTAAGGACAATACTGACACAAAAACAAATTGTCCAGGATTAATAATTAAAAAAAATCATACCTAACCATCCAAATGTTACTATTATTTCTGAAACACTGCAGTAAGAGCAGGACAAGGAAGCCAAAATGCTGAGTTCTTAACTTGTTTACATTCTGTCTGTATGCCACAACTGAGCCCTGCAACAGGCTAAAGGATGCAACTCAAATCTGAACATCTACACACACAAGAAATCCACACAAACCCAGGATTTTGTGTGAAGAATTGTTTTTATGTTTGGGGTCTGTTTTATCAGGGGGTTGGTCGTCGATTTTTTGTTTGTTTGTTTTGTTGGGTTTGTTATTCAGTTATATCCCTATACGCAAGCAACTCTACCAGTGGAAGTTTTCCATGTCACTTAAGGTCAAATTGACACCTTCTCTAGAGTGTTATGTGAAAGGCAGAAAAGTTTCATATTGCTCTCCAAATTATCAATGCACTGGCTTATTAAAGAAAAAAAAAAAGTGCAATCTACATCACTTCAAAGTTCAGTTGTCCTCCAGCCAGAACATATAATCCTGACACAACTCCTCATGCAGTATTTTACCTTTTTTTGTTCCTGATTCATGTTGTTTTGGTTGACAGAGCATCACAGTTTGAGTTAAGATCTTCACTTCAGTCATTTCAGATGACTAAAATAGGAAGGAAAGTTATGATGCTTATCTCCTTTAAGCATATTAAAACAAGGATACAAGTTTCTTAGTTGTAAGTAACAGTTGTAGCACAGTTTAATTTGAACCTGTAGAATGTTACTCTTGATTACATACAATAAGGAAACAGTTCAATAAAACAATACAGACGAACATACTGGAGAGACTTTTTTCACACAGAATGTTACAGTGCTATTGCTAGGTTTTAAAAAGAAAACATTTATCCTCTTCTTTTCTATTATCCCACCTAGAAGACAGCCACAAGCTGCTACATATGGGAATAATATAAGCAGAAAGGACTTTCTTTAAGACCAAAGGATGGACCTGAATACTCTCACTTAGCAAAATGGTTTGCTTCCTCCTGTTGCCAAAACCTTGAAGAACACTTTCTTCAAGGTTTTGGCAGCAGGAAGAAATGTGGTATATTGGGTTTTGATGCTTATGAAGCATGTTTTGGAAAGTTGGAAAGCAGTTTATCCTCAAGAGCTTGTCTTAGCTCTGAAAAGGCTCTACAGGTGTGAGGACTCACTCTGAGTCAGATGGGAAGCGGGCAAGAACTGAAAATTGCTCATCAAGCAGGGGTTGATAGGGCACTATTCAGATGGTATTTGGGGTACTCATGAAACAGTTCATGGTCAAAAGTATTATTAAAAATTCTTTTCCATATGTTATAGAAAATATTCCATATGTTATGTATATTCAATTCTTTTCCATTTCAAAGAAGTTTAAAAAAATATAAAAAATACATCTATACTCATATCAAACAAATGCAATATGCAGCTACATGTAGCTAAACACTGATGAAACTGAATATTACAACACTGATGACCAGAGGCTTATTTAAAAGGGAGTGGTTTGTTCTCCTCAGTAATTACTGCTCAAGAGACAAGTGTAAGTGTTAATTTCTCTATGTCAGATCAAAGATAGGCTCCCAAGACCTTGACTTTTTAAAAAAAAAATTTAAGTCAAAGGCAGTTTGAAGAAGCTTAATACAATAAAGAAGGACTACAGGATTACTAAAACTCTTCTAAAATAATTTTTTTTAAAAGTAAAAATTAAGGAACAGGCCTTTGTTCTAACAAAAACCCCATCTATCAATGCTCTAAAAAAAATTCAAATCAGAATCAACTGAAAGTCAAATTCAGGCTATGGAACATAAAGAATTCCAGTTGGAAGACTTCAAACTTCATTTTCCAGCAAACAGCTACAACCAGTTTTAAGTCTGAAAAACATATCTGTACCATGTCCAAAGCTAAGCACTTCTAGCAATAAAGCATAATAAAGTTTTATGATGTTTGCTGTCTCAAATGAATTTGTGCATGTGCTAACAACAAAAAAATTTCTGATTTTATTATTTACATATAATAAGTGAAGACAGAACACATACACTCTCAGTTTTAAAAAGCTAACTTAAATTCAGTGAAAACCAAAGAAATGCCACACAGATTTTTGTAAGAATCTTAAATTCCTAAGCTGCATTTTTCAGCTACCAGTGCATGCAAATACTAGGGAAAGGCATCCCAGAAACTCATAATTCTTTGCAACAGTTCTGACACTTCTCATTTAAGATACTCAGAGTTAAGGGCACTCCTAGCTGGAAATAGTTTTCATTTGGTTACATAACAGATCAGCTGACCTCCAATTTATAGACAATTATATTTTTACTCAATACTCACCCAGTTAACCTTACTCTGCAAACATACTTCAGTACTGTTGGGTAATTCAGTCCGAATGTTTAATGCAATGGGTGATGCTGGTGAGCATAAAACATGAAGAAAAAATAATTTCAATAGACTCCACTGTATTATTTTGTGATACTTGCCCCAAGAACATTCCTTGCTCCACAGACATTACATGAGCATTTACTCACAACTTAAAAGCTCTACATCACCACCCTTTTCAGTTTATTCCATGAATTTTATATAAAGTAAAAATTTTATGATGTCACTTAACTTCAGTCCACATCAGCACAGCTGGTGATTTTCTAGCCACCAAAAAATTCTAACTTAAAAATAAGAACTGTAATACTGCATAATCTAGGCTTTAATCTACAGAGGTTTAAAATTTAAACCAAAATATTCACTCCTGATACAAATACTGCATGATTTCTTTTTCTTAAAGGTTTTTGGGTTTTTTTGGTTTGAATTTGACTGAAAGCTAGATAGGAACAATGCAGTGCAGTGTACTCTACTTGCAATATAGTAATCTGTTAAATTATGTGTATTTTATGTTTTCATTAGCAGGAGTCAGCAACTCCAAGAAATCCAAATTTAACAAAGAAGCCTGATCCAGCTTTCTGAAGCTACATTTCAGATGTCAAGCTAGAAGAGCAGTACCAAAGAGCTCTACATAAACTTAATATAATTTAAATTCAGATTTTATCACAGACATGATGTACTAAGATCAAGACACAGCAAGGCATTTACTCACTGTAGTTCAACAAAGTAATTTAAAACCAAAACAAGACACTGTACACATTCTTGTTACATCCCTAAACATAACCCAAACTTCGGCAAAGGAACTGCACCTTAGCCATGCTACTCACCTTGTTTAGAAGACAGCTGATGCACAGGTCGTGCTGGCTGAAGGGATTTACCAATAAACTTTTTTGCTTCTGTAACATTTTGAAACATCGCACTTCAAAAAAGCAGCTGAAATCATTAGCATGCAGTTTCACATGTAAGCAAGAAGAGCAATCTACCTACTCCTTGTTAGTTGCATTTGACAAGGCAATATTACATCTGGGTAGGAAAAAGCAGAAAGGTCTGATGCATAAATTTTTTAGATTACTGAACATGAAATGGATAAAATTTGCATAAAGACAGAATCAGACACTTCTCTTATTTTTCCTTCCAAGTGAGCTACCCTAGCTTCTTCTGAAGAAGATTCTTTCCCTGTGTGTCTATGTATACATTTGGAGAAAGGAGATGGGGACATGATGGAAATCAGGAGGTTTCTAATATTTTAGTTCAATGGGGTTTTAATTAATTAGCATCAGCATACTCCTTATCAATCTGTGGTCTGTATAGGAGTTCCTTACATATCTACATAAACTGACAGGACTGTTTTTCAGTAGCTCCTTTAGTTAAATTAATACAGTTTTTATCTTACCACTCAGTTTAGCCACTATAGAAGCATCAAAACTGCTAAGGTGGTGCTGGGCTGAAAAATCTCACACTTTAAGTAAATGATCAGTTGGAAAATGTTAATTTTTAGTATCTGTATCTTAATGTATCTCCTTTTCACCATCTCTTTTGTCAACTGGGAGACTTTATAATTTGAAGGAATTTCAGCTTTTTTTAGAGAAAAAGAACACCAGAAAGAACCACTGCCGCAATAAAAATTATGCTGATTTTTTTCTCTAAGAAAGTTGACAAGACAAGAGAATAATTGTTATAGCAAAAAAAAAATCAAGAAATAATCATGACTACAAGAGTTACAACTACATTATCCATTTTCAGTATGAAAAAGGAAGAGAAGTTAGGCTATCAGACCCACTATCATACCCAACTTTAGTTGGTCTTTGTACTACAGGAAGAAAACAAATGTCATCTGAGAACTGACTACAGTATAATTTTTTGAACTCTTCTAACATATTCAAATAACAATTTCCCAACATGTGAAGTTTGAGCCCACCCAGGTCTCGAAACCAACTGTTTGATGGTTACTGTCTGAATAAGAACAACTTAATTAAAACTAGGAAAAAGAATTCTGGTTTGGTTCTCTAATTTTCCTACCTCCTCATCTTAAAAAAGGAAGACTTCAAAGCTGTAGTCAAAAGCAGCAATGAAAATTCTGCAGCTCAATTAACTAAGACTACAGATATGGATGGCATATTTCATTTTACCCAGATTAGGAATGCTTGTTTAAACCGCATTTATCCTAGATAGTGAATTTCCACAGAAAGCAGTGCAGTAATAATCCATATTTGCATCAGAAGAGTGAAAAAAACCCAACAAACTGGCAAGTTTTCTTTCATGCCCCGATGACAATATTCACAATTTTTAGAACCAGGAAAACCTACTGAAGAAGCTGGCTAGCTTCTAGACTGCAGCACACCCCTATTTTTTGTAATGTTCTGACAATAAAAACAAGCTGTGTGGTGACAGCAAAACAACACATTTTGCTGCTGTGCCCTCACCCTCCCTCAGGTGTGTGAAGACTCTAGAAAAGATCGCAATAAGTTATCTAGCCCAGCCTCCTCAATTAATGTGCTCAGTGTTCTTTTTGACCAGTATCAAGGAAAGTCGAGAAAGATTCCTTTTAATAGCTGAGAAATAAACTGCTTCCATGAGGGACTGCTGCAGTAGGGGTGGCATCCCAAGAATTCTCCCCTCCAAGGCCACACGGCTTGTCTGGAGTCATTCCCATGGGAGACCTGCCCAGCAGAAGGGAAGCCTTCTGGCACCAGCAAACAGGCCTAGAAGCAGTTCTGCAGAACCCAGGATTTATTTTTTTTTAATCTTAACAAGATGGCCATTAACAGCAGCCATCTTCCAAGAGCCCATCTCAAGCGTCTGGAAGGCTCTTTCCTAAATGCATGAAGGGGATTTGACGCTATTTTCGTGAAAAATCCCCACGAGTAACCAGAAACTGACCGTCTCCCCTCGCTCACAATGACACGGTACCGAGAGCCCCAGAGCCCCCCAGAGGCGAAACCTCCCTCCGCCCTCGCCCTCTGCCCAGCCGCCGTGCCCTGCTGTGGCC
>VXBR01009111.1:1321483-1377424 GCA_013400215.1 Cisticola juncidis | reverse complement strand
CCCGCGCCCCTCGGGATCCGGAACTGCCCCGGGAGACCCTGCCAAGGGGCAGGAGAGGCGCGATGGGGTGCCGCTGCCCTGCCCCCTCCGGGGTTAGACCTGAGGAAATTGATAAAGGTGGTGTCCTCCTCCCTCCCGCAAACGGAGTCACGTTCCCTCAGGGCCTTACAGTGGAAATTGGGAGAAATAAGTGACTTTTAAACGCAACTGTGAGGCTTCAGCAGCTAACCTCATGCAGAAAGAAAAGGGCAATTTGAGGCCTTGGAAAGCTGTCAGTGAATACTGCCCTCACCGATGTGGCCCATGGCACCGGGCACAGGGACCAGAGAGCAGCCTCTGGCTCCTCAGTGACAGAGGTGACACACCCTGTATGCTTTGGAAAGTCAGATTTTTTCTCATTTTTTTTTCTCACAGCATGTAATTGACAGTAGCAATGAACTCACCCTGCTAACTCCCAGAGGAGCACACTAAAGTTCCCTGATATGCTAGGCTTCACCTTACTGAAGTATCCAATATTAATTAAAAGTCCTTATGGTTTTGCTGATTTTTTTAACACATATATTTCATATCACCTACTAAGAACTCCAGAAGTTCAGAATAGGAAGGTAATACCAAGTACATAATCACATAAATAACAAGTAATTAATAATATCCAATATTAAGATTTATTAGCCCTGGCTAGTTTGTAAAGACTGTTTTATTGTTTCCATCAAGCATGTTGGCCCTGCTGTGCTATAGTCTCTGAATTTTATTAACTTAGGTATTCAGAGATGATACTGTCCCTGAAATAGTGGCTATTATGTACAGATGTCACGTTCTTACAATCTTCTCTCCTAACACATCATCTTCCAGTTGGTTTCCTCAACTGTTCACACGCGATTTGCTGTCAGCCTTCTCTTTGCAGACACTGATGCAGCACATCTGCATGCTCACTAGCCCATTTGCTGCTGTTTAAGGTCTGATTTAAAGTAATTTCTCCCAAGTGAATTAGTTTATACTCAGACATGTCCTGTTTCTTCTGACCCTCCATCCATTCTCACAAGACTGTCATGTAAAACAGTTGCTTTCCTCTTCTTATCAACCATTCCCTTAGCTATATAAGCACTAATTATAAATTATTAATATGTAAGTGCCCATAAATATTAGATGTCTCTGGCTGTTACTCCAGAGCTGTTAGTGATGGGAAAGTCAATAGGGCAACTAAAGTAAAGGCATGGTTTTTCATGGGGCTGTTGTGCTTTTTGAAAGAATTGTATCAGGTGCTGCAAACCAGATTTACACAAGATCAACTGCCCTTCTTGGCATATTGAAATAGTATCATGTACAGACATAGAAGTGCATATTCTTCCACTATTATCGCATATTTAAATATGATAAGGATGAATTAAACAGTAAAAAAACCTCACACGTATTTTTCATGGGGGCTGTAAACTGGGTTGCTGCTGGGTTGTAAGGCAAGGAGAAGGGGCAGGAACAGAAACACAGCAAAAAAAGAGTGTGCCAGGTAATTTGAAAGCTTGTTGCTTCTGGGCCTACTGGGAAGATGGGAATATTAGGGCTGGTAATGGCTGTTTTTCCAGGCACTGTCCATCCCAGCAGGAATAGTTATCACCTCACACACTGCTGCCCGTGAGCTGGCAATGCCAGCATAGCAGCCTGAGGAGGGCTGGACTGCAGCCACTGCACAGATCCCAGCAACCTGCTCTCCTCAGCAACTTCGCCTGTGCTTCTGGCTGTGGGAAATGAAAACATAAAGGGGGAAAAAATATCAGCTTATCAGTTTTCTCCCACTTTGTCTGGTGCTGGCAATTATACAACTGAAAATTTCTATTCATTTGGTTGGTATTTATGTTCTTACATTAATTAAATGATTAATGTAATGATGGTATTACATTAAATGATGGTATAATCTAGTATTCTCTCAAATACCTGATATATACAATAATTCATTTGAAGGGCCAGTGACAGGTTTAGCCAAGAGAGATTTACTATATGTTGTAAAATATAAATAAATATTAAAGGGTTTTGTAGCTCTTTGAACAAAATGTTTATGTGTAGGGGAAAAAAATCCCAAAACCAACTGTTTTTTCTATTTGGTGAACTAATCAGGAAGACTATTTCTTTTTAATATACTGATTGTGTTCCCAAAGGCTGCAGATTGCAGAAAGTGACACAGTCACATTTGCTCCCTGTACTAGATATGGTTCAGGAAAGAAGAAAACATTTATTAAAGACAGTATCAATATTGCACGTGTAAAAATGAGCAATTGCACATCTAAATGAGCGTGTAATTGTAATTGCATGTGATTTCAGGTTTGTAATGGATGACACTTAACAGCAAAGTAATGGCTTTGTGCTGAAATGAAAGGACTCTTGGGTCAGCCTGAGGGCAGACTTGTAGTTGCAAGTTTAAAAAGCCATTTTCCGTGTAATTTGATAATCAGTTGTGCAGCCAAATGTAACAGCCTATTTGCATATGTAATTGTGATTTATTTAGCAGTACTTTTTTGTGAGAATTTTTTTAAAGCCACTTTCAAAATAATTCATTACAAAGGAAAAACAAACAAACAAACGCCCAACCAAACCAACCGTCCCTGCAAACCATTATTTCCAAGGCCGCATGCTTGCATGCTTTATTAAGTCAGTCAACAGAACAAACACCAGGAGACAAGAATGTTCATGTAAATGTACACACAGAATACTATGGTTGTACTTTGGTGAAGTGGCTACTTTCAGTTAAACTAGTGACTTGCCCTGTGGGGGCAGCCCAGGGAAACAACACAAAAACTCTTTTACCCCGACTGTTCCTGAAACTGAGCTACTTAATATATTGAGGGGTTCATCTTTCAATAGAGTTGAGAATAATATTATACTAATGTTCCTATAAGAGTTTGTTTTGCTTGGGGAGAACTAATATTCTGAAATCACAACGTAATAAATTTAGAGAAATTTTTGCACTTTTTTCCTGGGCCAGAATTTCACCTGTTATTTGTATAGATTCCTTTACTCTGAATTCTTACACCTGATGCATCTCTCATAGTTGAATTACAAGACCTTTATATATGCTGGAGTTAGTCTCTAAATCTGAAAAAAAAATCTTCAAGAGAAATCTCACTTCTTTTGAAATGAAGCTCATGCTTCAATGCAATGAAGAATTCTGCTTCCCAGTATTTCAGTCATGGGAGTTTAGTTTAGTTTTTAGGCTGATTGAGATTGTTGTCATAGCTTTTAATACCACTAGTATATATAGAGTCTTATTATTAAGACATTGCTACCTTTAGATTCAGACTCAATCAGCATGATTCAGCAAATGGCACCAAAACCTCTACTGATAAATTATAGTCAGGACCAAGAGCATAACAGGAAAAAACAGAAAAGACCAAAATTTGGAATCTGACATAAGGAAATGTATTAACTGTGCAAAAGAATAGTGATTATAAAAAATACACACAATAAAACTGTGCATTCATGCTTCTTTGGACTGGGATAATTGTTTGCATCATAGCTGTGACATGGTCATAAAACTTGACAACTTTAGTTTACATGCCAAATAGGAAATATAATTTCAAGTTAATACAATTGTGTGTTCAGATGTATGTATATACATGAGATTAAGAATGACCTAATTAAAAATCAATTCTTCTTAAATTAATCCATTTTTATGCACCCTGGGAAATAAGATTTGCTTTTCCACCTTGAAATATAGTGTAAAATTACTAAATGCTATTTGTTGGAATAATTATGACCTCATTTAGCTTTTGCTAGATGTGAGGTATAGCTGGTTTTCAAGGAATCAGAATAAAATTCCTTACTTATATTGCTTTTTAAATCATTTATTTACATGACAAAGATTAATATTTCTATAGCTGTTAAGCTAGTTCCTGTCTTACATCAGTTCACTGTTCTTCTATGCAGTGAATATCTAGTAGCCTGCAAAGATGAACTAATAAGACAGCAGCCAGTGTAACTTCAGTGCGTATTTGATCTTTCTGCATTGTGAAATACATCTCCATTTCAGAAGAGGCAGGGGACAAACGTTAGTCTTGTCCTAAAACAGAGTTTGGAGCATACACCCACACCCTGCAGAGAGATAATCTGGCTGCTGTGTGTGCTGTTGAAGACACTGAAAATGTAAGAACAAAATTTTGTGCTTCACTTCACTGTGTGGAACTGTGATCTCTTGCCATGTGAACCTGCATGAGAGAACCAAGACAGTGCATTGAAGCACTCTGAGAAATAGCAGTTCAGAGGAGTGCAGAACAAAGTCTAGCAAGTTTTGTCTGTCTGCTTAGCAGCTTCTTTTCCTCTGCCAGAAATAGCAATTTCATACACTCAGGGAAGTAACTCCTGCATGTGCAGGGACTCCTTGTGACAGAAACTAATTGCCAGAAGCAGGAGAGCTCTGTCGAGAGAACACTTGCACTGGGTGCACTAGGGGAAAATGAGTGCATTGTGTGCCTTGCCTTGGCATTGCCTACTGCAGATCATCCTGCTAAAAGAAGCCAGAATCTGCACAGTTTATGCTCCAGTGCACCCATCATTTACTGACTCTCAGCTATCTAGGCTTGCCACTCCATTGTGGCAGCGGACCCATCGCATTTGGGCTCTCTGGTATCTCAGGGCAGCAGGTGATTCTGGCCAAGGTGCTTTTTCCTCGCCTAAATGCTCTCGATCATTTATTGTGTCTCTCTTAAACATAAAGGCAGGGAAAAAGCAAAGGCCACTAAAAAGCAAATGAGAAGAAGGAACAGGGTCAAGTCAGAAACAAAAGAATTGTTGCTGTCATTAACCAAACATAAAAATAATTAGAAAAACCCAAGCATACAAACAAAAACACACACAAAAAAGCAAAAATAGTACCTAGAAATTCTATTTTGGAACAAAACCCCTGTAATTACCCCAGGAATAAAAATAAATTTGATTTTCTGACTACGCAAAATTTCTTTTTCTGTATAAGAACTGAAAAATAGTAATTCACTTCTTGTAAAATGAACAGTTGAAGTCTTTGATATTTGTGAGGATAAGTACACCTCATGGCCCCCTAACTGGCAAAAACTTAAGGATTTTAACTTCATCTTATTAAAAATAAAAAAGAAACATCAAAAAAATCAGATCAACTTCTCATTTCTGTGTAGGAAATACTGTTTGGTCTGTGAGCATAAGCTTGCAGAGACATTTGGCCCCATAAGTAAGTTACATGTATTCCCTTATTTTAATTAGTAAGTCTTACTTTCTAGGGCTTAGAAGTATTACATTAGTGATATGTCTTAGTCAAAACAAATTTATACTGTATCTACCTATTTTTTATTATTCTGCCACAGCTTATACTGGAAGGTTTTTTTTAAAATATATTTTTATGGAGCTTTAATCTGGATTTAATCTAGGCGCCATTTATCATATGTGTGTAGAGAAAGAAATGTGCATAAAAATTGTCTGCTTATATAAACTGTGTAAATAAAAAGACATTTTCCCTCCAAGTTTGTAAATATAAAAACCCATTTTTAAACAAGTTAAAATTTTAAACACTTTTCATGCTTTTAACTGCCACTGCCAATTAAACCCAGCACTTATGAAAAAATTGTACTTTTCTGGAGTAATCTATTTAATAACATTTTACTTGCAGTTTAATCAACAAATTTAACCCATTTTGAGATTTATTTAGTTTTTAATCCAGAGGTTTTTAATTAAGCACAAGAGCATTTAGGAAGTTGATATTTTGAGAGAGTTTTCTCAGCCATTCTTCAGAGAAGTCTGTCACTAGGATATCAGGTTCCATGAGGAATCATCACGTGAGCTGCTGGGATGCTCTCCACCTGTCCCACCTTCTCCACCCAGGAAAGTTAAACTGGGCTGCAATATCCCACTGAACATCAGGCATGTGCTGCCCTGAATCAGGAATTTGTTCATTCTTACCTCACCTCTGGAAAGTGACTTCAGGGAGTCCATAGTGGCATCAGTCTCTCTATCAGCAATACCAATTTTTTTGCAGGAGAAGTAATCCAAACTTTATGTCCTGAATTCAAGCAGTCAGCATTGCTGAAACTACATTACATAGTTGGACTAAGCAGAAAATGTTCTATCACTCTAGTCAGAGTGTCATGAAAAGAAATGGTTATATTCAGTGAAGCATATATTCCTCATCAATTTAGAAATTATTGTAGACTTAAAGAATGACAGAGATTCCATAAATAATAATGGAATAAGAAACTCAAGAGTTCAGTCAGCTCACATCGATATCTCATTAAATCAACTCAGGCCAAAGATTTCCTTCAAGCCAAGAATAGGATCTGCTGTGACTTGAAAATTCCATTCAAGTTTTCCAGCTCAGCCAGCCTGTGTGCTTTCAAGTGTGAGACCAAAAGCAGTTAATCCTAGTGGGGAAGTAAATTAAATTTCACAAATACAACTACTGGAATTGTAAAATTTATCATTATCTTCTTTCTCTGCCCACTCTCAGAAACCAGATTGGTATTAGCGACACTTGATGCTGTATTAAAATACATGAGCTGCTGTGGGCCTAAAAAGAATCTGCATTGTGTGATGGTAATACTGTCCTGCTCCTGTCACTGTGGCAAGGACTGGCTGCTGTGACAGCCAGGCTGCTTCTCTGCAGTAGAGAAGGGCAGGGTCCCATCCCACCAGTGCCTCACTGCCTGCGTGTGACAATAATTGCTGTTCCCACATGCAGCCATACATCAAAGTGAGCTCTCCACACTCCTGACCTGCTGTTTTCTTATGCTAAAGCATGGGAAAAGTCTATAGTTTTAAAGCTTTCACTTGGGATTTCTAAAAACAACAAACTAATATTTTTTCAGTCCAGTTGCACTGATTTTTTTAAATGAAATTGAAACAGAAGAGCTGCAGAGTGGTTTTGCTCTGTATTCATAACATTAGCTTAAAATCACTATATTTAACAGGTTTTGTTTTCTGCTTTCTACTTTAAAACAAAGATGAAGAAAAAAAGGTTTATGCTCACTAATACTACTTTGTTAAACTGGAAAAAATCATTCTGGTTAAAATTTTTGCTACAGATTTAATACTAGATTTATATAGTATCTTATGACTATGCCATTTCTGCCTTTATAAAATAAATTGTAGTATGTTTGTACATCAGGAGTCTTATTTTCAATAAGAGCTGCTACATTATGTTTTCCAAATTTGGAAAGAAAAACCACATTTTTAAGGTTGTGTCTTCCCACTGATAACAGAGAGAAAAGGCATTATTTGCTGCAAGCCTCCCAGTCCATGGAGACCATTCCCTCTGATACTGGTGACAGGAAATTTTAAACAAAGCTGGATGTAGACTAGAAATGCACATTCAAAAGATTTTTCAGGAAACCTGCAACCTCTGTCCTGTCCAGCAATATGCAAATGAGGCTACTTTAGTGTTTTCCTAATCAGAATGAATTTTGTGAATTTGGGGTCAATTTGGTTGTCCTGTTAGCACTGTCTAGGACAGTAGCTTACAATGACGAGTGTCCCATCAGCCTTTTAGGGGATCGTAAAGAGAGCTGACTGCAAAGCAGCTTAGAAAGAGATTAATGCATAACAATTATGAGAAACTTTTGTGTGTGTGTGTGTGTGCACCTGTATGAGAGCCAGATCTTGAAGGAAAATCTAAGCCATTTGGTAGCAGGCTCTGATTTGTATTTTGGAGTTGGTTTTCTTATACTGTGCATGCATTTTTAACCTTTTCTCTTAGCTTCATTAGCTCCCTCATGTCCAGTTTAGACAATCGAAGTATAACATTAAATACAAAAGCTTTGTATGTGACATTTACCATTTATCATTTCAAAGCCTTCAAAAAGTAAGGTTGCTATTGTAGTTCTTGTTTCAGCCCTCACAGGGTGATGTAACTCTATAGTCTATATGGGCTCCCTTGTTTCCTGGAACATAGAGGCTGTCCCTGGGTGCTGTCAAGCTGGACAGGACAGGACATTTCTGCCAGAGTTCCTCAGACACATAAGACAGTGCTGATGGAGGCAACTTGTGGGAAAGTGTGCTCTTAATCACAAAGAAGAAAGTTTTGCTCCTGCAGGTCTTCCAGGTTCCATGACCTGATAAAGGTGGACTGAGAGCAGACAGCATTTGTGTCAAAGAGAAAGACCAGAAGACCAGCTCATAGCCCACGTTCTCTCCATCCTCATCCTAGTGCTGCAAAGTCAGGTGGATAATGATCCATGGAGTACTAAAAGTATCTTTGCAAGGGTGCTGCATCTCTCATGGACTAGATACTGTGCCAAAAGGCACATCATACTACACATACACACAAATGTAGCAGTCTGCAGTAAGGTTGGTTTAAGCAGAACTTAGTGTCATTAAGAAATGATTAGGTGTTTCTTCCTCATGTTTCATAGTGTGAATTCCTCTGTTTCAATTCATTGGTTTTATTCTCACGGATTGTGTTTTCTGCCTCAGTTTCATATGATTCAGTATTCCCCTCTATGCTCCTTCTTGGTCCTGACATTTGCTGTTACTTTCTTTATTCATGTTGCCCAGCTGCCAACAAAATAGCCTCCAGTACTAAGGGAGATGGTCCTTTGTTCGTTCAGATATGATAGAAGGAGGAATTACAGGAAAGCCCTGTCTATTTCCTGTACCTCCAGAATGAAAACACCAGCTTAACCACTTCAGAGGAAACAGATACCCAGTACAAAACAGATACTCTGAAGTTTTTTGCTGACTAGTTTTAACAAATGGCTACTGAGAGCACACAGGTGGAACTTCTCCTGAGTTTTGTAACTCAGCCACATTTCAGACCACTTTTCAGGAGAGTTAAAAATGCCAACTGATCCTAACTGCTCCAAAGCAGGGTGCAGGGGGAGCTGGAATTTTATAGACCTACATGGTTTTATTTAAGCATAAACAGTTTTTCCACATTCTCATTCCTGGCAAAACAGTATTATTTGAACTGAAACTGCACAAAAAATATACACGCAACTTTAGCGTTGGAAAATTTTGACCTTAAATATTAATATTTGACATTATAAATATCAAAGCAAAATAAGAGACAATTAAAGCTCAGACAATGGAAACATTAGGCAAGTTAAATATCTTTTTAAAATATGTTTTCTAGTTCATTATCCTGTCCAGCAAAATAACAATAGTGTGCATTTATATTAAAAGAAATGTAAAATAATGTTTTCTTACTCCTAAATAAGAAAGGTACACAAACTATAAAAAGCACTAGACTTTTTAGCCCTCTTCCACATTGATTAGAGTGAGTTGAGTAATTTTTGATGGAGGAAAATCCCCAGAAACGAGAGAATGCCAGTTTGTCAGACTCCAATTTCTCAAGGGAAACTCCTTGGGTGACTGCATTTTCAATGAAATACAGCCAGAAAACTCCTGTGAAAACCTGCATTGCTGTCTGCTGGCACATCTGGTGGCTGTTTGGGGTTCCTTGCATACAGCCTGCTCAGGGCATAGGGCTCAGAGCTTGCCCAGCTTCTTTGGGAGATGTGTTAAACCTTTCAAATTACTGTTGAACAGAAATTCTGTATTAAAGATTCATGTCTTCAAGGTACTCTATGCTTTATCTCTCTGATAAAGTTAGATATGATGTTCAATGTGTTGTTAAAGCATTCCTTAAATGGGCAAGAATTTGGTATATTTCATAAGTTTGATTTGAGAAACTGGCAGATACAACACACAGTGGTATCAGTTACAGAGACAAAATTTAAAAATATATAAAGAAAAATATCATAAACACATTTACAAAATTAAAGAAGACCCAGTCTGCTCCAGTAACACTACACAGACAAATAATATAAAAATAAAATTCACAACCTATTTCCTATCTAGGCAATTTTGCTAATTTTTTTAACAAATTGAAAGTGTGGCAGGAAAGATATTACACATGGGTAAGATACTTCATTAATGGACAATGAAAATTTAAAGATTGCTTTGGAAATACTAAAAATTGACTCCTTCTGTGTAATATGCTGTACACCATTCAGCCTGTCAGCAAATTCTTTTTCACACAATTTAAATCAGTCCTGAAATTCCATCAGCCAAATCATTTTTCCTAGGAAATATTGCAAAAAAATAAACAAACAAAAAACCTGAAAACCCCAAACAAACTAACAAAGTAACAAACAAACTAACCAGCCCACCATGACCTCAGAGGTGTTTTCTAACCTCAGTCTCTTATTCCCTTTTCCAGTTGTTTGGGGTGGTTGTAGACATTAAGTGATGCATGTAAATCTAAGTAAGCTGGAAACTATTACCATGTCATTACAAATTTATATAAGTTCATGCGAAAGAGCTCCTATTAAATTTACTCTGAAATAAATGGATGTTTCTCCACTACAGGATAGGTTGTTATTGGATAAAATGCTACTATGCAACTGTCTTTATGACCCTATGCATTTCATGCAGTTTTATCTTTTAGCCTATAAGTGTTCCCTGACCCACTTGATGATCCTTTTACTAAGTCACTGCAATGACATGCAGCTTGTCATCTTGATTAATTTCCAATCCAGAATCACCCATTACTTTTGTTCACAAGATTTAACTGAACACACTTCTTTCAAATGAACTGTTAAAGAGAACCATAAAATCCACTAAATAGGTTCAGATCCAAAGTCTGTTACGGTCATGTCCTTTTTTTTTTTTTTCCACCCTCCAAAACCAGCCAACATGAACACCTACAGATGAATACTGAAGCAGGGGAGGTGATAAAGGGATACCTCCCTGGTAGCTTCCCCCAGATTCCACTGAAGTGTAACATGACAAGCTGCTAGTTAATCAAGCTAACAAGTAGCTTTATTGTTCTAAAAGAAAACCCCTTTTGTGGTCAAAGCTGTAGGAAACTGAGCCTAGATACTCTTTTCTTGTTGGCTCAAACATCCACAACAAAAATCTTGCAAATAATTTAGATTAAGTTCTTCTCTCCCCTTCCCTTCCTGACCTTCATCCAGCCTGTTACTCTTTCATGTAATGTGCTGCAGGTTGACAGTACCAATAAAATCATGGAAAGAAATGTGAATAAAGGAGGCACTTTCCAAGTTCTTTTCAAGCAGGGCACTTTCCTGCATCAATGTATGTACAGTGCAGTTGCTCACACTCCTCCAGTACAACTCTGCTGCTGAGTCCTGGGATAGGGATAGGCACAGCTGGAAGGCTGAGGAATGGGGACAATTTAATCTGGCTACTGAGACAAATATAGTTTTTAACTCCCCAGTAAAGAGACTAGATTTTTACATGAAGAGGGATTTAATACAATGAAGAGTCCAGCTTTCAATACTACAAGTTACTCTAAATATTATGATTAGAATTTTTTATTTCAAGTAATTTAGTAATACTGATTTCTCCAACACTGATCTATTTTTCCACAATAGATTTTTTGAAAGGGAATGTTCAGTCCCTGGCATTGTTAATCCAAATCACACAGGAAATTAAGTAGAAAAACAGGATGAATTAACATAATGCAGTCACTCAAACTTGCTCTCAGTTTCTAACAGCTGGAATTATAAGAGATAAACAGCATACTAACCTGAAAAAAAGTATTAAGTATTTCCAAAAAGTTGATATGTATGGCTTGCCACATCTTCCCAGTCTGATAATCACTATATTTGAATAATTTTACTGATCTGTTTCTCAAGCTTGCTTAGAAGACCATTTCCGAGATATTTTTAGAGTGCATGCCTCATTCAGTGTGGAATTTTTGCTGTTGAAAAAGGCAGTGAGATAGATCTAACATGACAAATCATGCTGCTGCTCACCTATTTATTATTCAAGTCCTTAAAGCTACTTGCAAAGATTTTCTGGCACTTCATATGAAGCTGCTGCCCTGGCATTCCCTCTGTCTAGAAGGGCATACACTGAAAGACAACATCCATTTCTCAGCAATAACCACTAATGACTCCACAGCTGCTCCAGCATCTTCTCCAAGCACTTCATGCTGAATTTCTTATCAGGCTGATTTGAAAGAGTTAGCTTCTTTTAACATGCTACTTGTGACAAAGATCTCCTGATAACCTAATTTTCAGAAACACTACTCCCTTGGCCTCATAGAACAACATATTAACATGTATGGTGGGTATAATTAAAATCAGTAAAAGACTTATTCATCAGTAGGTTTATAATTAAAAAACACAGTTTAAGATCTGAAGTGTTTCCTAGTCAAGGACACAGTTTGTATAAAGGCTCTGGTGGAAAGGAGTGGAAAAAGAGCAGGGAAGGGGGGAACTAAAACCTTGAAGTATAGAAGTACTTAATTGTGGATTTGAGTAAGTCCTTCCCATACTTATCGCAAAAAAAAAATAGCTTAAGGAAAAGACTATTGAAAATCAACAAAAACAATGAGTGATTATAAAACCTGAAAGTTGTTCTAGTGATTTGTATGTACAGGACAAGATTTATTTTAAAAAAATTCTAAATTCGGAGAAGCTTATTGTATTGATATATAGTTCAGCACAGAAGATCATGACTGTCTACAAACCAGCTCACTTCACAAATGGCCACATCCACTTGAGCCCTATCAGATTCTACCATTACATTTCTTAGCTGGTGAAAATATCACAATTCTATGTACCCAGCAGTGGTTGAAATGTAATGACATATTTTACAGAAATAACTACCATATTTTACTTTGCAAAAGGGACTAGTATCAAACATTGTGCTACTACCCTGATCCAGACAAAAATAAGTTACTTTGTCCATGTACTATCCCATCTGCTGAAAAAGGTTGAGAAGAAAAAGGAGAAACACAAGACAGGAAGTAAAATACAGCTTAATGCAGGGGAGAAAAGTACCAATTCTTTTGATTCATTAAAATAACATTATACCCAACCCCCTCCCACCCTCATTGAAGTTACAAAAGCAGTGGATGATTTTCTGTACAGCCCCAGCCTACTTTATTTCGCAGTGTGGAGCACAGGCAATATTTTGAAACACAAAGTACCAAAATAAAGTATTCATAGGTCCAAAAGCAAGTGAGTATGAATCCCAACAGTGAAGGGTTGCAAAAAGCACTAGGAAAAGAAGGGAGTATATTAGTCCATCAATAAGCCATTGACTCACGAAAATAGAATCCTAACAGTGGTTTCATTCCTTATTTACCTCCTCATTCTCCCCAAGATCAGGAAAATTGCAATTTATTATTGCTCTCTTATATTCCCAAGGCTGTAATTTGGCAAAAATGCAAAGCTCACCTTTGGTGTGCTTTGTGGTTCCTGTATCATACTAGGAAATTCATCCACTTATGCATTTCTATTTACATATAAATAACAAAATGCATTTAAGTTTGAATAATAATCTTTATTTCTTTATTAGTTTATTTGTAAAAGGTACATTGTAATCCTGAGCTACTGCTTTTATACATTTAGCATCATACAAAGACAGATCATTTACAGTTTGATCATTTACATTTATTGTGCTCCAAAATCCTTATCCGAATATCATTTTGACTTAGCAAGAACATAGATAATTTAAATTACATGTATCCCTGAAACATCCATATTAATTTACCCATCTGACCCCATTACCTAAATTTCTACTGTTGTCTAAATCACTCAGGACATTCCTTCTGAATTTAGCGAAAACTTGTTTAAAATTACAAAGATGGGCAGTGCAAGAACTGGTCCCTCAATCCTTTGTGAATACATCATTAGAAAAAAACTTTCTGTTTCCGTATTCTCTTGTCAAGTCAGTGCTAAATTGACTAGGTGTACTTTGATGGAATGGTCCAAGTAACAGTTTACTCATTTCCTTCTTACAGCAGTTAATGAGAATTTACAGTGTCTCCCTTTGCAGTGACCAGTGTCGTAACTCTCCCAAGCAGGGAAAATCTGATGTGATCAGGGGAAAGTAAGAGGCAACCCATCACCATCCTATTGCCATCTACATGACACTGAAGTATGACAAACCAACTCATGAAATGCTTCCCTTAGACCCTGTAAAGGAACTTGTCCAAATAACCTAAGTTCCATAATCCGAGCATGGCTTTTAGGATTTGCCAGGTAAAAAAATAAAACAAAACAAAACCAAAACAAAACAAACCAAAACCAAAACCTCAGTCCCAAGATCCTTGAGGAGAAAGCATTTATCCTAATTGAAAGCCAATCCTGGATAAATGGAAATTTAATTGGACTACCAAAATAGCATCTCTCTACCTGAAAAATCTCCAAGCATACAGTGTTTACAAATGTGTCTCTAGCAACAGTGTCAGTCTTTTAAACACTCACAACTTTCACTTCCTGAATAAGGTCACTATGATCTTAGGCAAAAGATGCAGTAAAGCAGTTCAAGCAAAATGCTTATTGCTTAGGTTTTAAAGCAAGCCACTTGAATATCATTTTAGTTAAAATGTTAAGTACAAATGTGAAGCTACTGTAGAAACACTTATAAACACTCTTGCTTTTGAATTCTTACTGATCATCTAGAAAAATGGCAGACGGATTTTAACATAAAGGAAATGTAAAACTTAATACTGTCTGTCAAAATAAAATTCAACGCCTATAAAGACAGAGTTATGAACATGTAAACACAGCTTTAGTATTCAGAGCTAGGGAATCTAGCAGCAAAACAAACTATTTGCATATTATGTAGTGCAATGAACATTTGTTCTTAGAGACCCCCAGTCTTTAAACTACTTTGAACAGAATGGAATCCTTACAGGAAAGGTTTTAAAAGTGTCCAAGAATGTAATATCCAGAATTACTAGATGTTCACCTATAACCTAACAAATTCTCTACGCAAAACTGTGCTCTGGATAGCTGACTTTAATGGCTCCCCAGTAGCAGGCTCGGATGAGGCAGATTAAACCTAAGAGATAAGCAACAGCCCAGGAAACATATGTTGCGTGAAATCGCCTGGCGAACTCCTGTGTACCAACCTAAAAAGAGAAAACAGTGGTGTCAAACGTACAGCACTAGCTGTTCTTCAGAGAAGAGCAAGTTATATTAAGGAGAGGCATTTCAACACCTTTTCAACTCTGGTAAGGGTAAATTGGGTATTTTATTAGCTTAATTTTACATAACCATAGGATAATTGAGCTTGAAAGGGAGATCACGAGAAGTCTAGTGCCAACTCCCCAATCAAAGTAGGGTCAACCCCAAGGTCAGACCAAGTTGTTAATGGTTTTAACCCATCTAGATCCCAAATAACTCCATGGATGGAGGTTACATAAGCCTGGAAAAATGTAAAAATGTTTTCATATAATTTTCCAATTCAGTTCTCAAGCTCAAAAGAAAAAGAAGAGAAATTTGTCTCTCGCTGTCTTTATTTCTGGCTTTGTTTCTATTAGGGAACCTGGAAAATCCTTCATAACTCATTTAAGATCACACAAATAATTATTCAAGTTAGCATGTAAGTTAGAAGCATAATGAGAATTACACATATGAATTCACTGGAGGTATTCCTCAATGAACTTTTCTGGGATTCCCAGGTAGAAAGTGGCTCTAGTAACCTGTATGAGATACTGGTAAGTCAGATAACTTTCCAAGTAACAGAGGAACAACAGAGTGAGCCTTTCCATTTGTAAATAGCTTATGGACTGGTTTCACTCTTTACAGCTTGTACAAATTACAAAGACATATACGTATTTCTAGTGCTTGGAATCCTATTCACCTCTATTGAAGTGGAACTTATATTTCTAGCTATACAGCAACATGTATTTCTATAAACCTGGAAGTTTTGAGAGCTCTAGCAAGAGCAAGTTGTTCCAGTATTTCTACAGTGAAGTGAACCATTTTTTATAAAACTGAAGTTTTTAGAGATGAAGAGTCAAACTTAACATCAGAAAAAAAGATTCTCAAAGTGCCAGAATACCTTTCCTAAAAAAAAAAAAAATATATTAAACAAACAAATAATTTTTCTGGCTTACTCAGATGATTAAGTCCACAGTTTTAATAGAGATGACAAAAACCACACCAATTTACGAAGTTTTACTCAAATGCTGGGAAAAGAAGAGCTGGTCAACTAAGAGAACTCCTTTGAACATACACAGCCCTGCACACATTTGCAAATTTATTGTGGGACATCACTCACAGTTAATCCAACACCAATGAAGATGCATATCATTCCAATTGTGATATATGCACAGCAGCGCCTCCTTGGCAGTGCACTTCCAACAGAGGAACTGTCAGAAAATAAATGGTATTTTAAATTAATAACAAACAGAAAAACCAAACCCAACCAACCAAGTAACAACCACCACAGAAACCACCCCTACCATCAACAGTAACTGGTAAGTCTCAATGGGAGGATGGAAAGAGAATGGCAATACACATACACCATCTTAAGTTTATAGAGTTGTAAGCAAAATCAA
Source organism: Cisticola juncidis (assembly GCA_013400215.1). NCBI lineage: Eukaryota > Metazoa > Chordata > Aves > Passeriformes > Cisticolidae > Cisticola > Cisticola juncidis. The sequence goes on along the minus strand of VXBR01009111.1, from coordinate 1,361,151 downwards.
CAGTTATACTACAAAGTACAGGACAGAATCCACAGTTTTATTTTAAAGGGGAACTACTGGTGATTATCTAAAAATCTAGGTGCTTGCAAGAAAGGGAATGGTGCCACACCCACAGTCTGAGTGTGCCTACATTCTGTACCTATAGTGCGCCCCAGTAATTGTTTTGGATAGCAAAACTCAAGTTTGCTTTTCAGCTTCCATGCTGGTTGCAAGACGCCCTTCAGACTTTTAGTACATCAGCATATAGCTTCAATACTTCACTGCATCTAAGTAACTGAAAATAACTTCTCTCACCCCTACATGTCATTAATAACGACCTTCACTAACCATTTCTTGAATACTCAATAGTGTTCAGTGACTAAACTGCTCTGAAGATAAATACAAGTCGTTTTAGTCACAGAGTAAATTTTTTCCATGTTCAACATCTCCAAATACTGCAATTCTTTAGACCATTAAGTCAACCTGAAGAACATGACAAGTTCTTCTTACTTTGCAATTTCCTTCAGAGTTCTACCACAATTTCTATGAGCTGCACAAATCACTTCTGACAACCAAGGTAAATAAATCCCCTGGAATTTCTGTCACTCATCATCTAGGACAGACAGCTCTGTCTCTATCTGCTGCATCAAGCTATTACAGTGCTTGACTCAAACAGAATATCAAATGCAAATAAAACATTACATTATTTACTACAGGTTAGAAAAATTATTCTAGAAATTCAGCAAATTCAATGTTTAGCAAATACATCCTGAGTCACACATTTGCAATCACATATAGCTTACTGAGGGAAATAGGAACATGATTTAAGTCCACTGAAACACAGTTAAAAGGACTAAAGAGGCAGAAGTGCTTTTATAAAACACCTATTATCTATTTTAGAGGTGTTCTGAAGCATCCTGAAACATGCTATCATTAGTTAAGTACTTCATTCCATTCTGGGAGATCAAGACACCTTTGGAAACAGTGCAATGCTTTTACTCATCTCATGATAGTTCAACTTATTAAAGATAAATGCATAACAGAAAAAGCACTGCTCAACAATTGAAGTAGTACACACTATCATATGACTGACCAAATTTCTGGCTCCAGTTAATTAACCACATAGCAAGGCCTCATATGCTTAGCATGTGACTAAAATTTTTTAAGCATTTGTCTTAGAAAGCTTTCAAATAGATTGCTTTAAGCAGCTTTACTTCAACGTTATTTCTTTACAAGGAATTTCTGAAATGCTCCAAGAAAAAAACAAAACCAAACACACCACAGCCCTCAAGCTAACACACTGAGCTTCATCTTTCAAGGCAAGAGTTGAATAAAGTGGCTACTCACAAGCCATTTTCAGAGCTGGAAAAGTCCCCAAACAGTACTGCTCATTAGCTTCCACGGGGAAATGACCTCCTTAGCAAAACCTCATGATACTCAGTGAAATGGGACACTGGGGGGTGCCTGGGGCAGGATTAGGGTAAGAATTCCCTGGTGGGCAAATAATGGTATCTTACCCTCTCACAAGCACCTCCACATACTCCCTCAAACGCCACTCTACAGCCATTCTAGGAAAGGGGTATGTTGTTCAATTCCAAGTTCCGTGAGTTAAAAATAATAAAACCAAACAGTAGTTTTATAAAAGGGGGAAAAGGAAGAGACTGAGTTTGCCAAACTGACCTTAGGTTCTCTCCTTTGCAGGATTGTGTGGCTATGTACTCAAAGTTAATTCTATTACAGAGCTGGATACCATAAGATAAGCTGGTAAAAATGTCACATTCAATACATCTAAAACATGCATGATATTTACTGTGCTGTGTACTGCACACAGAGACAAAGTTCATTCTGGGAAAGAGACTTTCAGAGCTGACTTCCAGTCTTGTTTTTGTAATCATAACATTGCAGGTGCTGTGTGTATTTTCCATCCACATTTCTCGTGTGTCTCCTCCTATCCAGTAAAAAAGGCTGGGGGAGAAACCACCAACTCAAATACCACGAAATGGAAATGTAAAGAATGTCTCAATTTAACTGCCTTTCTCTTTCCACAGAAAGCAATGATTAATTAAAGACATTAAAGCTTATATAGTCACATAACAGACCTAGGAGTCTCAACAAATCATAATTCATTTTTTACTTCCCAACAGTGATACCAGCCACTGGCCCCCTCTAGATAGTGAGGCTTCCCTCTACCCACCTCAAATTGCATTCAAAACCCCCACACTAATTTTGAATAAAGGAAGTTGAAACTCTATCCCAAAAACCTACCAACTGTGAGGACTTTGACAAGCACATCTGGCAATATTAAAAATGGGATCAGAAGAACTTTTTCATATCACAAAAGCAACTAATTAGTTCCATTGTGGGAATATGAGGGCACTCAGTTACAGAGCTATCTAGAAAGCAGCAGTACCTTCTTTCTGAGACACTGCTGAGGAAGCAAAGGCACCTGCCAGAACTCTGGGCAGCAGGACCAGATATAAAAAATGCCAAATCCAATATTGCAACAGGGAGTAATCAGAAGAGGGGAAAACTGCCACATGGGACAAAGGCTATAAAATAACTAGCACAGGAAGGAATGCTGGGTCTCCTGTGCTCCAAATAACAGGAATTGTGACCAGGATTTCAAACATGCTTTTAAGAAGAAAATTAAAATGCCAATAATTTGAAGGTGAATAGCACTGCTGAAATTAGCCTCCACAGTAATGATTCCAGAGGGTTCCAACATCTCTCTCTTTCCTACAAGTCCTTTATGGGGCAAAGGTGTTATAAATTCATTAGGGTTCAGAGTTTTGGCAGACCTTAAAAAGTAAAAGAGATAGGTTCTACAGGAAAAACACAGATTTGCCATTCGGAAATAATAACCTGTACCATTCAATTCTCTTTCTAGTAACTGAATTAATGAACTGAATTTTCTAGGTTATTTAATATACATCTTGAGAAAGAGAACAGCAAGCAAAAACCCAGTTCCTGCTTCTTCATCATTAAACGAGAAAAATACCGGAAGCCTTCCCTGAATCTCTCACTCTTGGAAAACAAACTGATAAACATCTGGTATTTAAAATACAGAAAAACACTAAATCAGCAAAAAATGAAACCATTTTCCCCCATTCCCAGGTGTCACTACCAAATAAAACTGTATCATGACAATTTCCTCATTAGCTACATTTATTTTTCCAATGCAAGTAAGGGCCTGTGTCAGGCAGAGCCACCAGGCATCAATAAGGCTTCTGCAAACACCTTTTTATACTGACATGACAGGTTTATAGACCACTTCCAAAGAGATTTGGTCATGTACCAAATAAGATTTTATTCTCTACAGCACAAATAATTTCCTACACTTCCCAAGCTATTTTGCAAGACAAAACAAGTGCATCACAAAACTAAGTTGTATTGCAATGGTAGAACATAGATGGGATTAAAAACAGACAAGAAGAACCTATTTCTCCCTACATTCAGATATGAGAGGCTCCTTTGTTTAGGTACTATGAGGCATCATGGCTTTATTTCTCCCTGAACACTGTTTTATTATTAACTTTTTGGTGTAGTAACTTCTGATCTCCCCTGCAGTTTTAGAAGACATTCTTAATATAAAGATCTAGTATCCATCAACCAAATAAAGGTCACAGACAATTTGCAGAGATTCACTGCACTTTTAAAATTAAAAATCTTAAAAGTGTCAGCTGACGTCTCCTTGAAAATCTTACTGTTGCAGTGATTCAAGGTGCCTTTTACCTTTGTCTACACTTTTTCAGTGAGAATCATCAACTGAATCAACAGAAGGAATGAACAGTTCTACATCTGACTACTCAGCTACTAATGAAAGAAGTTTTGCATTAAGATGTAAGATGAAACCCTACATTCCCTTCTAACTACTTGGCTACGATGATTTCTGACAAAGACCTGATAGAAAGCAGGTCACTGCAGTTATTTATTCCATCATCATGACTCGAAGCTCTGTCTCACCTATGCTGTGCCCTAAATCCATGTATCAGAAATGTTTATGCTGCTGGAAGTGCACAGCTCCCAACCATCGCATCTAAAATGCGGGAAAGCACCAAGCAACTCCTTTAAAGCTAAATTACAATATTCCACAGTTTGCATCCTCAGCCCAAGGACAGACATGCCCACTTGTTAAAATTTGTTTTGCATTCTGCAATACAGAATTGCCATGCAAGCTGTAATTATCACAAATTGCACTTCAGAGAGGCTCCTGCTTTCCTACATACAGATAGCATGCTTTGCACTTTCTGGAGGAAAATACTATGAAAAACTTTGAGTTTGGCTGGAATTTAAAAGGGAAGCAACGTTAATCAACAGAAAACAGACCAAAAGATCACATGCTGTGACTTCTGACTGTTGCTTGGAGCGTGGTTTATTTTGCTGCTGTTATTGTTAGGGTTGGGTTTTTATTCGGTTGGTTTTTACTGTTTGTTTTGGTCTTTAAGGTTAAACAACAAATAACACTGACCTAGGAAGAGTCAACAGAAAAAAACAAGGTCAGCTAACAAGGATGACATAAAATAGAAAACATAATTGGCATTAGTTTTAAAACAAACCAAACAGCAAAACTCCAACCCCTCCTCAAGGAGTGAACAGACTTAATGTGGCATTACAAACACCCCCGCAAAACAGCATCTCATCCAGACTGAGTTTATTTAACCTAAGCAAGTTAGAACACATCCACAACTCCACACCAAGTTGTTTACACCCCTGAGGTTAAACACAGCCCCAGACTGACTTCTCTATCAAATTTTCTTATATTCTCTATCAAATACTCTGATAAAAATACTTCAATAAGTGTTGAAGGCCAGGTCATGCCCACACCCACAGTACATTTATCCTAAGCTTTCTCCTTCCTGACAGACCTGCTGTTTTTCCTACAACATGCAACACATTCCATTCCCAGTGGAAAACACATTTGTTCCTTTAACTGGAAGTCACACTTGCCTGTCAAAGGAAGACAAATATTTAATAAATGAGCAGCACTTGAAGGTCTCTGAAGCAATATTTATGCCTTATTTCCCACCCTGTGGCTGAGATCCATGTAAGATTAAAGTGTGCTACTAGTGCAACAATTCAAATTAAAAATTCCTGAGCTCAGATAAGAAAGGCCAAACAAATACTCAAAAAGAGAGGCCCCCAAAAAAACAAACCAACACAAAAACCTTACAGATCTTGTATTCTAATTTTTCTTGTTCTTCTTGAAGTAATAATAAATGAATAGACAAGTGATTCTACAGTAATTCATAAACATTAAGCAAGCTAATGCATTAAGAGTCTTAATACAAGTTAGTTGTTGGGTTTATAGTGTCAGTAGACCCTCTTTCAAATTAAGACAATATTATTTCCTTTCCTTCCTTTACAATAAAGCAATTCAAGTTCTACCTTTAAAGATGACATCTAATGATTACTGTATGAAGAGGTAAAATTTCAAGGACATAAAATGTTAATTTCAGCAACCCATTCCTGTCTATTGTTGGCAGCTTATTTTTGCCTCTATCAATTCAATCAGAGCACTTTTATAAATGCAGGTGGATTTGGCAAAGTTACTGATTTCTGCATAATGACTGGAGAATTCACGTGCACACAATATCTGCTTTAGCCTTGAAGTTCAGATGAGCACAGCAAAATAATCAGCACAGCTGACACATTTTACCCCAAAGACTTACAGAAGAAACACTGGCTACTTCACAGTAATTTACATAACCTTGCTTTCAGAGAACTTACATTTTTTTGCAGTGTGGGCATTTTGCTAGTGTGTTAAACCTCAGTTCCATCCACTGTAAAAAGAAAAAAAGGGAAAAGGTTGAAAAGCAGATCTGAGAAAATGGTTGTTGCACTTAATGTTAAATGTCACTATGAAAACATTTTGCTTCTCAGACTTTCTTTGACTTGTTCCTTGTTTTCTTCTATAAATGGGATGCCCTTTTGTCAGTGGCAACACCGGATTGGGATTTCCATGTGAACATTTCCCATGACTTGCCTTAGTATTACAAAATTTGCTTGACGTAATGTGGTTGCATCCACAGGCGTAGCATGGGCAATATTATAATATTAATAGGCTTTCTTCTCTTACTTAAAGACTATGAATATACCCTGAATCAAAATAAGCTGGTTTTCTTTGGCACAATTACAGATGGAATTGTTTTACAATCTTTTCCCAACCCTTGCATTACTTATGAAAGCTAAGTTATGAGTACACAGAAAGACGTGTTAAAGAATATTTTAGAAAGCAGATATCATGTTTTACATCAATGAAATAGAAAACACTATTGGCTTACTTTACTTTATGACTGTTTAAAAGACAATATGTAAAATTGTATATGGTAGGGTCACCACCTTCCATGCTCAGCCTAAAACCTATGTGGGAAACAGCCTTAGTGAAAGCAATGCCTAGAACTAACTCAACCAGGGGATCCCCAGTGATATACTCACTTAAAAACAGCAAGTTCTGTTAAATTTCATTCTGTGATAACAGTATTAAACAAGCATTTTAAAAACATTTGCCTTGACCAAGAGAGTAAGGCTCTTTTTCTTCTCCCTGTAAGCAGTTATTTTGTAAGTGCAGCTCTCTTCCCCTGCCTTTCTCAAGTAGAAGTTATCTTGGTGATGCGAAAGTTAAAAGTACACTGCAAGTCAAAAGCAGGGGAAGAAGCCACAGTGCAGATCCCCAGTGCCTCCATTAGGCCCTGCCTTATCTCCATGAGAAATCTGAAGTTGTCCTAGTGAATGAATAATGTTATAACTGCTGCAACCACAAATCAAAATCAGAGCCCATCTTTGTATGGAAAACAGCACCAACCTACAGCAAGCACCACTTAAAGGAAAAGAAATTTATGATTTTATGAGCAAAGAAATGTGCTTCTCATGCCTTATCAGTATGAAGAGATTTTGCTGTGAGCAAGGTTTTGAACTGTGGTATTTATTGAGCATTTTCCTACCTCTTGAACATGTCCCTCATTTTTATTTACTTGGGGATAAATCTCCACTAAAAAGAAAACCATCTTTTATTTTCTTGTTCTGAAGTATCCATTTAGACATTTACAGAACAACTATGTAACTGGTATTCTTTGTTTACAAAACTTGACCAAACTGATTTAGCAGAGTTCTATTTTATTCCTTAATAAAACTTCTGTGATACTCCCTGCCCAAGCAAAGCTTTTAAAGAGCTTTTAATTCTACTTCCACATACCTGGTAGAGGAGCAACTTCAGTATTTTTCTGTATCCTTTTTAAAAACCCACTTAATTTCCTTTAATTCTACACAGTGAAAGTGGGATAAGATGCAACTGTCAGCACTGCAGATGGAGGGAGGCTTCACCAGAGCAGTTATTTCAGCTTTTTAAACTGCAATTCCAGAAATAAAAGGAAGTCTAATTCCAGGATCTATATTTTACCTAATTGTAATTCCACTTCACTTCTATAGACCAGTTCTTATATCACAGTGTAGGCAACTCCATTTCCTTAGTTGCTCATTAACAATATTTCCAGGGTTTTAAGATTTCTAATTATTAGCCCAAATTATTAACAGCTACAAACTCAAATGCATTTGGGTTGCAAATATTGATGGAAAAAGGAGTCAGTAATAATCTGTTTTCATTGAGAGTTACCTGGAAATCACAGAAGCAGTAACTGTTATGATGCCTTTTACACAGACCAGAAGTATTTGTAGAAAAAGAGCAAAATTGTGACTAGACTTTCAAAGTACAAGAACTCAAATCATATTAGCACAGTGAGGAAAGGTTATGTTCATTTACATTCTAAATGATGCTTAAGCTGGCATTTTTTACCCATATTCCAGAGTACTTAAAAGTATGTAATATTGATTCATGTTGTTAAGAAGTTAGTTACATGAAATTCAGCTCTCTAATAAATATAGAGAATAACTGTAGAGAATACAATTCTTTTTTTAATTGGAGCAATAAAATATATATCCCAAATCCCTGGTTAGATGTACTGAAACACAGATGAACAGATGAGAAACCCAGAGCTCGTCAATATTTCAACTATGGACAAAACCAGACATCCATCAAAGGAATTACTAGAAGAATAGACAAACATTATCCTTCTAAGCCTAAAATAGTTCTCAGTGCACTCAACACAAAATAGTGGGAAAAAAAAAAGCCCAAAACAAAAAGAAGACATGTACACAAATACATACAGAGTCCTACATACAGCTGCTTCTGCAAAAGAAGCTTCCCCTCCATTCCCCTCTGATCCTTTGAGAAAGCAAAATACTTTCACAAACTAAAACATACCTAAATTTTCTGAAAGTTGAATGGGTTTTCTATTCAATTATTTGAATAGAAGAAGTAATTTTCATATCTGATTTGTTTAAAAAAACCCAAAATTGACAAAGCACAGTGCTTAGCCTAGAGCCTGTGGCTTCTGTAGCTTGCTCCTGGCTTCTTGTCCCTGAGGTACCTCTGAAAACAGGACAGTAGCAGGAAAATGGCAGAGAGAGGGAGGACACAGGGACAGCCCTCCCTGGTCTTCCATTTCCAAAAGGCAACTCAGGCTTTGATAGCCACAGACCATTGCAGGCAAAGGTCCTCAGAGAGGAGTAGCAGGGAATGACTTACTGCTGGCAGAAACAGTAACTTCACAGCCCAAGTCCAAAAGTTCTCAAAACAGCCCAAACAAGATCAAACTGATATTTAGCAACACAGTTAAGCCCTCATCCTGCCCTCCTTTTCTATTGTCAAGTCCAAACCTGCCAGAAACAGTAGAAACCTTAGCACAGTAAGAACTTCTATCATGTTACCAAGGGAAAAAAATCTGATTAACAAGATGTGAAGTACTGATAGTTTGGCTACAATTTCACTTCAGTACTAAGCCATTCTTTCAGCTAAAACACAGAAACTTTAAGGCACTCCATAGCAAGAACCATGCTTTTCATCATTTGTGAAAAACACCCCTCCACGTGCAGAGGCAAGCAAAACACAGGCCCCACAGTCATGTTTTCAAATGGGGGGAAAATATCTTGGAAAGGTGGTGAACAAGCTGATACTCTCAAAAGAACACAGAACATGACAATTTGACTTTTCTAACCCAGGGATTCTAGCTTTGCTTGTCTATTTTATTTAATTTTTAACTGCCAAGTCAAGTAAAAGGGATAGCCTACTGAGTTGCTGAGAGATTCATCTAGCACTATTTATTTTCTTCACAACATGGAGATATCAAAAGGCAGAAGTACTAACTCAGTTTCTGAGCTTCCAGGCTGGCTAAAACACTTTTTTGTTGCTTCTCTGCTCATTCTCAAATCCAATCAATTTCCTGATTTTTCTTAAGTAATTTTTATTTTAAAACTTAAATTTTTATTTTCAGAATCTCAGACTTAATTACAGAAAAAGGTGGAAGCGAAAGACTGGTGGGAAAGCTGTGTAACATCGGGGGCGGGGGGGGAAAGGGTTGTTTCTTAATAACTCAGCATAAAAAAAACAGCAAGTTTCCAATTTCTAATGGTTCGGAGAGTTTCTTTTCAACATATCATGAAGTGACAAACTGATCTTATTCTGGTAGACGGGACTATGAAATTCAAACTGTTGCAGTGCACTAAAGCAACCAGCAGATATGAAGTCACAAGCACAAATCCCAAACTAGAAAACAGTCTTCTAAGGCATAATCTAGCAGTTATGGGCAAAACCAGACTTTATGGGTTTGGTTTTCTTACCTTATGTTCACCTGAAGTAGTTCATAGAGTAAACTACTAAGCTAATCTGGACTGTACTTATATAAAGTAAATAGGGGATCAAGACAAGTAAAACTCCCATGCCTGTGGAAAGTCCCTAAAGATAGGCCAAAAAGAAAAGACAAATAGAAAACCCACTTCAGCTATCTTCAGACTACTTTTCTCCAGACTTTCAGACTACTGTTCCTCATCAAGGGATGTAAGAAATTATGTATTTTTTAATATACAGGCAGAATTAGTAGACAGAATAATACGTCTCAAGCATCTCTCTAATTGCTTTCCAGTTAGCACATTACTTTGTAAATTCCTTATTATATCCCTATCTCTCTTTGGAATAAAAGAAAAAAAAAAAAAAAAAAAAGGAAAGAAAGAAGCTTAGGGGCCATCTCCTCCTCCCTGCACTCATCACCTACTGTAATAGTTAAGACATTACAGCACACCTATCTTGGATTCAGCTGGGAGTATTAATTTTCTTCTTAATAGCTGGTACAGTGCTCTCTTTTGGATTCAGTAACAATGTTGGCAACAAGCTAAAGTTTTAGTTGTTGCTAAGTAGTGTTTACCCAAAGTCAAGGATTTTTCCGTTTCCCATCCTCTGCCAGCAAAGAGGTGCACAGGAAGCTGAGAGAGAGCACTGCCAAAGACAGCTGAGCTGAGCTAGCCAAATGGACATTCCATACCATGGAACATCATGTTTGGTACACAGACTGGGAGGAGCTGGCTGGGAGATGCTGATCATTGCTGGGGTACTGGCTGGGTCAGCAGGTGGCGAGCAATTGTATTGAGCACCACTTATTTCTCTTGGGTTTTATTCCTCTCTCTCTTCTCATTACTATTATTATTGTTATTATCATCATTAGCAGTATTTTTTTTCTGTTTCAATCATTAAATTGTTTTTATCTCAACCCACAAGTTTTACCTTTTTCCCAGTTCTCCTCCCAACTGGGGCAGGTGGGCTGGGTGATGTTTTCAGTGAGCAAGCAGCTTTGTGGTGCTTTAGTTGCTGGCTGGGGTTAAGCCATGAAAGCAGCTCACTGATCCATAAACCTGAAGTAAAGACTTAAAAACACAAACCTGTTCCATTACAGCACCGATCACAAGCCAACCCTTCTCTCTCTGCTGGTAGAAGCCAACACAAGCTTCCTTTTTCCCTGCATAACAAGCACTTTCAGTATTCTCTGATCTTTATGTATCTTACAATCCTTTGCTTCAGGAATATGCCACCTCTCTCATGACTGTTTTCTTTGAATGTACCCCTTATCTAGTAATTTCCTAGAACTCACAAACCTGAAAGAGATTCAGTCACTGCTGGATGATGAAGCCAAAGCTAGCTTACTTATGTACTGCAATCAAAATTCAAGTGTGGCAGCACCTTGTCCTTTTAGAAGGCTAAAGAGAGTCCAACAGCAGAAGAGCATTTGTGCCTCCTTCCACTTCAAAAATGGGACCAACTGTCACTCTCACAAATAAACCAAAACCTTCAGTTCTCCAAAAACCTACAGATATGCCAACAGCAGGTGCCATACCCACAGCTTTCCAGGGCTCATACAGCAACAACAGAAATGCTCTCTTGGCCACTGCAGAACACAGCCACCACTGCAAACCTAAATAGAACCTGGAAGACCAGCTTCCTCTTCTACACTGTCCACTCTCACATCACATAACAATAAGACAGACTTTGGGCTTTATCTATCCACATACAGAAAGACTGTTAAAAGCTTTCCTGAAACACGTACAAAGATAACTGAATACAAACCATACATCCACAATAATGAGTACAGAAGTTTTGGTTCCTCAATGATGCCAGAGAGTGAGGCAATACACTCTTAAAACTGCTTACAACAAACAGCTTGAGGGATAGCACAGTGAGGCGAGAAGGAGAATCTGATGCTTTACTTACAAGGAATGTATTTCCACAGTGCCCACACACCACTCTAGTTCCATCTGGTTGAACTGGCAAGGCAGGTTGAGCTGGCTGCTCTTCTGGAATCAGCATTACTGGCCCAAGAGTAATGATGCGTCTACTGTGTTAAGAACATTAGATACACATGTAATTTAGCTGGCAAAAGAGAAGGATGATGCGTTCAAGCAATTAGCTCAGTCACTACCAAACGTTTTTACACTTTTAAACTATAATCTACTTGTTAAACAGGTGATGCACCAGTTTTGGTCGCTCTCCAAAGTGTTTTCAGTTTAAAAAATATTCTCTTTCCCTATAAGATCAGCCATACAAGCCTAAACCCTATAGAGATCAAAGACCTGCAAGCACGTGACAGACATGCTCCTCAGAAAAATGAAAATTTAATACCCTGGCTGAGCAAGCCTGAGAACTGAAATGTACATACCTATGTGAAACATGTAGGAAGAATAAGGATCTCCCATAATCTAGTTCTCCTTCCCACACTACTGACAACCATGTCAATACAAGAAGCATATCCATACTTGTACAGTAAAAATTCCATTTAAATTAAGTAAAATAAAAAGGAAAACCACCCTAGGTTGACTAAATGAAATCAATTTACTTTAAAGAAAGTATCTGCTGATACGTTCAATGTGTTTCCAGTTTAATTACACAATTTGTCAGTCCAAAATGACAGTACCCAAATTATCTCAGAATGAGGATAAGACTTCTTAGAATAAAAAAGTGAAGGAGAAAATAAAAGCATTATTTAATTTGCATTGCATCTTTTCCATCTACAACTGAAATTGTATTCTGAACGGCTTTCCTTAAGTCTGGACTCTTCCATTTAGGGCATACTCCCAACTCTCTCCTTCAAGGTACACTACATCAATTTTGCTCAGTTTCTAGCAAGACAAATACACAGGCTATCTTAGGGAAACTGCTTAGATGTATGCTTTTGAGATTATTTTAATAAAATTAAGGAACTTCTGATTTAGTTTAGTTACCAACCATGTGATATATCATAACTGAACTATCCCATGCACATTTTTGCACTCTGAGAAAATGTTTGGAATGTTTTGAATCCCTACCCAACAGAGCATTAGTAAAAAAGAGTAATTTCCACGAGACTCAAACTATGTTTCAAAACCAGAACAGCAATAGACTGGTGACTAGGGTACTTGGTGGGGTAGAACTCCTCGTATCTGCAGACTCTGCCTTCCTCTCCATTTCTCCTGTTAGAGCTGCACCACTTCCAATCAAACTCCTCCTACCTCCGTGGAATCTTTAACACCTTAAGCCCAACAGTAAGAACAATCACTATGGTATGTACAATTGCTTATTTTATAACAAGTGTGTACATGAAAGTTGAGAGCTGAGAGGAGAATGAAAACTCAGCATAACCAAGGAGGCTGAAGCCAAGCTACTACTCCATCTCTCATTTCACTCTGAATTCCTACTGTGAACTTAGCAAAGTGAGTATTCTGTGTGGTTACAATAACTAAGTCTCCGAGAAATTACGAATGTTAAGTCCCAGAAAAGAGAAGTGGATTTTCTTGTCTTGTTCTTTACATTATTTTTGATAACTACTTATACAGTAGTTATATAATGTGACACACACATCTGAGACTGAAAGAAAAAGAAGAAACTTTTTTGCCCTCGTTAATCTTAAATATATTGAAAATGGACACTAGCACTACCTGTGTCTGCAGCAATTCAGTAAAGTTCCCAATGTGTCCATGTAAAGAGACCAGGGCTTGAAGCTCTTTTAAATACTCAACACAAAGACAACAGTTGCTTCAAAGAAAATCATCTCAAGGCACTGAGAGTATTTTATTCTTACCAGTTTGGTCTTGGACAGCCTATTTTTCGAGATGTATCCTTACAGATAAGGAGACAGTTACATTGACATCTAACATACTTCTTCCCCGAAGGTGGGTTTTTGATTGGCTGAACAAAAAAAAAAAGAACCACAACCACCAGAGAACACACATCAGAAGTCATAGCAATTCACTTTTTTCCACATAATAGGATGACAAAGCAGAACAACTTCAGTGAAAAGTTCTTGCTAACAGAGAAATACATTTCCTCTTACAGAGGAAACTTCAGAGTCAACATAAAATTAGATTTTTTTTCTTTTTTTAAGAAGTGCAGATTTCCTTATTAGAACAAATTCTGCAAACTCATGGAAAAAATATTCATATTTCAGCAATGACAAGTCAAGGCTTCAGTTCTGTTATTTTTTTTTAATTGTGAGCTTAAATAGTGATATATTTAAAAAAAAAACTAACAAAAAACAACCACCCAAAACCAATCATCAAGCAACCCTTCTTGCCTGGTACAATGGCTTTATTCAACAGTGAAAGGATCACAGTCTGTTTCTTATTCACTAAGAGAGTATGAAAGCGTCACCAAATTCTAATCTTATTTCAACCTGTACTGAAATGATCTTTCTTCAACCTTTGAGTCAAGTTTCATTGTCCCTTTCATGCAGCAAATCAAAAGGTGCACAATACTTTGTTTGGCTTGAAACATTATACATTGGACAGGAAAGCGACTATCAGTGGCAGGTCCTCTACTCTCTCTTTTAAGTGGAAAAAAAATCTCCTGCAGTTTTCAGGCTTCCTGTTTTCAGGACATAATTTAAAATTATTTTCATATAAAAATATATATAATAAACCCATATAATAAATCTAATCCAGTGGTTTTCATACAAATGTTTGCAGTAGCTGTGGAGCACTGCACTGTCACATCCCAAAACTAAAACTGTCAGGAAGAAAAAAATAAAAGCAGAAGGCCAAATAGTGAAGACTTGAATTAAGAGGAAAAGAAACAAATAGGTCTGTGATGGCTGGAAAATAACGTAGGACTTAAACATTTCAAAGCTGTTTTATTGTGGTCTGTTACAGCTAACCAAGAGACTGAACAGTATTTCAGGAGAAAGGGAGAGGTGTGGGTTTGCTACTTTGTTTCTCCCACTCTTAGAATAATTGTACATTGCTCTTCATTCCATCAAAACCAATTTTATCCTTCTTTACAGAAGAGTAACTACATAAACGACATCTTTGCTTTTTATCCTCCTCAGAAGGAGACATCCTGCAAAGCCAGCTCGACCACATGAAGATTTATTCTAACTGCTTATGACCATCCTCCTGCCAGCACGGCAGCCACCCTGGCAGTCACTGGGCTGGCTCCTCCTTTTCCCTAGAGGTGGCAGGAAGGGACCCACCCTGACCAGGTGAGGATGTGAATTCTACCCCCAGTGTCCCCCACAAAAAGAGAAGTGCTAAAAATCCATTTTACCGTAGCTTCATTGCAGACTGTGCATTTAACCACGTGTTGGTGCAGCTTGCCATCCAAATTGATGAGGGACTGGCACACACGGCAGTTTATCACAGGAACACTGCTGGCACCCGGACTGGCAATGGCAGTGTACGGAGGGGGAAGCTCTGCTGCAGGAGACAAGCAAATCTCAGCTGAAAAAACAGAGGGTCCTAAAGCGGTCCCAGCAAGCACAGCTTCTAGCACAGGCTCAAAAAGAAAAAAAAAAAAAACCTCAGTGTTTAGAGTAAGCACAGAACAAAACTAACTTCTCAACAACTTCTGTGTACACAAACACCATCCATAGTTGTAGGTAAAGTAAACCAGCAACACCAACACACAGTTAATCACCCCAGAAATCCAGATCCAACAAAACTCATCAATGTAACTTGATTTCAAACCAGTTTTTTGCAGTCCTAACCAACTACAGATTAGTAGAGACTGGCTTTTGAAGAAAAAGACCACAGAAAATAAGACATGGGTAGGAAGAGTCATAAACAGCATTCACAAATATCAAAAAAGATTAAAATACAGACAAGTGTTTATCTTATATTAGAAGATGCTACAGGTAAAAACACAAGAAAGTCCTGTTAAGAAAAGAGGTCTTCAATAGGAAGTGGCACAAAATGCTTCTTTTTTTAACAACAGTAAATTTATGCTGTCTTGAAGAAAAAACCCCGAAGTCTCAGCGTTTCTGCTTTTAAAGAGTTCAGATATTTTTCTTGTCCAGGAGCCAAAGTACCAATGGACAAGAAGATCTTCAGTCACTTTGGAGAGGCTAACACAAGGAAGGATTTAATGGCCTCAGGCCTCCAGGGAGGAGCAGACTTCAGACTCCAGCTTTGTCAGTCTTGGGCCCACAACAAAACAGGCAGGAAACACTGAAGATTCTCTGAGCTTTAAGAATCCATGGAATGAAAATAATTCAACACAGTGATCTCTCACAAGCTTATCACCACAATTCTTTGGCATACAATAGCACTGAGTTTTATTTCAGCAAGAAGTTCAGAGCTTTTCAGGTAAGCAAATACAGAACAGGAATATTCAGTAGTTCATATTTCGCTTTTTTAAATACTAGTAGTTTGAAATGCTCTGCAGCCTTGGGCTCCAATAAGTTTTTCAAAAACTACATCCAGGCATCTAACAAAATCTTCAGAGGAGCAATGAGAGATCAGCCTACTTCCCATTTACCAACAGCATTGAAGAGAGCAGTGTCTGCTGGAGGGTGGTGAGGGAAATCACAGGCTGCTATCAAAGCTGACAAGCCCCAGTATTACATTTAAGCCTCTAAGAAAGCACACATCACTCCTTCACTCTGTCTCAAAGTGAATGCCATAAGCTGGAGGGATATAAGAAACCCTGTCTGCCCTTCAGATCCAAAAGTCATCACACACCTTTGAAGTGCATGTTGAACAGCCATGCTGCTATCTCCCTTTGCTGCTTGGTCTATATATGACCCAGACCTGTGCTGGATTTTAACTCAGAGGCAGCAGGAAAAAGACAGATTGAAAGGATGAGAGTCTCAGAATCACATCCAATATACTTGAATTATTTCAGATGAGA
This sequence comes from Cisticola juncidis, assembly GCA_013400215.1. NCBI lineage: Eukaryota > Metazoa > Chordata > Aves > Passeriformes > Cisticolidae > Cisticola > Cisticola juncidis. The sequence goes on along the minus strand of VXBR01009111.1, from coordinate 1,344,698 downwards.
AATAGAATTAACTTCTATGCAGCAATACAATGCTGAATTAATGGCACTAACTGATGCTCTATTTCTTGAGCTTCACACCTTCAGCTCTGATACACTGGTTACAAAAAACAACATCCTTCAGAAATGTCAGGTAAGAAAGAGTACAGTTATTTCTTCTGTTTCTGAGGAAATACATTCTGAAAAAAATGCACCAAAAATATTAAATATCAGTGTTTTGCTGTACTGTGATACACTGTTTCAAGTAAAGCTGCCACATGCAGGACATGAGACATTACAAGACATTAAAAAACAAACACACACGAGACAAAACCCCAACCCACACACTTCGGCAAGTAGCAACAAGCTCAAGCCTACCAGAGCACTCCAGAAATCAGGTTAGAGAGTCAGAGGATGGGGACAGCAGTGTCTTGACCACGGTGGCAAAGTCAAGGCTGCTGCAAGGGGATTTTGGCAGTCAGCAGGCTGCTTAACTGCTCCTGCAGTGAGCAGCTGACACTTTCTGGCTAGGGGAACAGGCAGCCAGAAAACAAAAGGTATGCTCCAAAGACTAAATACCAAACTCTCTGTCAAGATACCTCTACAGTTCACTATCAGCTTTAAGGCTGCTTTTTTGAAAAGCAACAATTGTTGTACAAAAATTCTTGACTTTGTCCTCTCCATTTAAAGTGTGACAGCTCAATGCTGTGAGCTGGGAATAGGGTGGCTGTACGGTAAGGCAAGCAGTATCTTTAAGGATACCAGAAAATGAAGAGACACCCAGGCACTAACATTTCAGCTTTCCATGATCCTGGACTACTTTAAAAACTGACAACCATACCTTCCAGGCATTTATAATTTTCTACAGCCCATTTCCAAGTGATAACTCCTACGAGTTTGAAAGCTGGTTAACCCAGGTGTGTGAGCCCCTACACACAATGCCAGCCACTTCTCCAGCCTCACACTGGAGCTGCCTGGCTTCCAGGTAAGGAGCCTCGCTGTTCCTGTCCTGCTGGCTCAGCAAATATCACATAGCAGGCGAATAATGGCTGCTTTTCAGAGCTGTGCTGCAGCAAATAACATTTGCTACGGAGCAGAAAGCATGAGGTATCTTGGCACTGCAACCTTCATGCTCAAAGAAAACATGCACTTTCAAGAGCTCCAAAAGCAAACCAGCAGAAGCTACCAAAATTAAATGTAAAAAAAGTATATTGGGGGAGGGTACGGAGGTGGGGGATGGTAAAAATGATAAAAAAGACATGTCTCAAGAGTTAGCTGCTCATTACCCATTAAGAAAAAGGTTTCAAAGCATATTAGCATACTTTGGTATGACTTTTTTTTTCTTTGACAGCTTGAATTTGAAGCTAACTATAGTATCTAGAACCAGTTCATGAAGGTCTGTCAGTCTGTCATGCTGGACATGACTGGGTAGTACACAAGCTTCACATACACACTAGGAGATATCTAACGAGATAGTGAATTCCCTGATGCTGACATACCAGTTTACAGCTATATTATCAATTTTTCTTTAAAAAAATGAAAAAAAAAACCCGAATCAACCCCCTGCCCCTGCAAAAAAAAACCACACCCCCATACAGCAATTAGTTCAGCTAGATCAGCAAAGTGCCCTGCCATCCAGTACATCTGACTCCCTCCTCATCCCTATAGAAGAGCGATGCAATGGAAGATATCCCATTTGCAACCTCAGAAAATCCTTGTGGTGCTTAAGCACTTTCCTCCCTTGGTAGCTGAAGGGTGGAAACGACAGAGAACCAACCACTTGCAGCCTACCTGGGTAAAACAAAAATGAGATTTTATTAATAAAAAAATCACTCTTCATCATTATCTAAATCATTATCTATCATGACCTGGGAGGGGGTGGGTAAGGGAAAGGGTGATAGATGCCAGTGATAGGTTGCTAAGAACTATGAAAGCCTGGAAAAAGCCCCAGAAACTTAGAAACAAACAAAAAAGCACTGACTAACTATCCTATTACAGGGAACAGAACTGATAGTTTCACCCTTTGTCAGTGTTATGAGAAGTTTCTCAAACACTGTGGCCTGCATCCAGACTGAAAAGATTTTTTTCTTGCTTGCTTCCATCATTAAGAACAAACACTGAGCCATCACCAGGTTCAACCATGAACCAGTTCACACAGCAGAGGGTCAGCTGGGTCTGAGCTGCAGCTCAACAAGGGCATAGAAGGCTACCTTCAAACCATGGTCTCTCTAATTTAAAGTTCAGGACAATATACTGGGCACAGTAGATAATTACAGGGATAAACCTATGAATGTACATTCAGGTGGCAGTTTTGACACAAAGGGCTTCCTCCTCCTTCCTCTGCCACTCCACACTATTCAGGTGATGTTAATCAAGGAAGCTCTGCAGAAGGAGTTTGCTTTGGAAGCAAATCCAATTCTTCCACAGGAATGCTTCTTCCCTCCAAGTCCAGCCTTGTGCTAGGGAGGGGGATAAAGAGTGCCAGTCAGCCAGAAAGGCGGTTTCGCTTGCCTAGATCCTTTCACTAAGGAAAGCCGACAGAGAGAGGGAAGTGGAGCTACTGGGCCTATGTCACAGCTCTGCACAATTCTGTTCTGCAGCTCTCTTCCCGAGAGTTTTGCAGAGCAGTTCCAAAGTGCTACCTAGCATGTTTGCTCATGGACTGATCCAACAAGAGATAGCTGACATTCAAGAAAGCTCTGTGTTGGGTCTTCCTCATTTTCAGGGAGAAGCCATTTATCTCAAGCACCACATCCCACTGCAGTGCCCAACCAGTTATTTCAAGTAACAGATGCCCACTGAAGGCACAGGAGGACATAGCTACCAACTAAAATGAGGATTTTAGGATTTAGGATCCAGCTCGTTTCCAGGTCATGAGTTTTACCCTGTGGTCAAACAACAGTCCCTAATCTAATGCATTTTCATTACTTTTTAAATGTATAAAAAACAAACTTACAAAAACAAACTCAAACAAACAAAAACACCACCAAGAAGCAGATTGAAATATGTGCAACAATAATGGTTACAGGATAAGGATCACTATATAATAAAAACATCAAACATCAGAATGTAAAACTAAGGTGTATATATATGGATTTTTTTTCACTTAAGGGATAATTCCAAAACTAAAAAATTGGTGGCAAATAAACCCCAAATAAAAGCCAAAGCCTCCAACCTCTGCTGTTTTTAAGCCAATATTCCTGCCCAGTTCAAATCAAAGTAAACAGTCAACACCAGCTCCAGCCCTAACATTTTCACATCAAGAGGACTAGCTCTCCACAAGTTTAAATATCATACAAAACAGACAGATGCCCACTCATTCTAGTTACATGCATGTCATGAATCTATAAGTTAACAGAAGTCCTTAAGACAGGACCAACACACTGGACCTACCGAGATAAGAACTGTAATCTTACATTTTAAAGGGTACTGCTAGCAAAGCTACTCTAATCTTATTCAGTCTTCATTCCTTCAGCTTTCTCCACACCTCAATTTTTGCTCTAAAACGTTTAACTGAAAAAAAAAAAACTCAAAGGAAAAAAAAAACCCTACTAATGTACTTTGATAAGATCCTGATTTATATTTTCTAAGTAATTTTTTCCGCCTACTAATTAAATAGTCAGTACTGATCAACAAGATGATTTTTCCTAAACCTGTGCAGGAAAGATAATAGCATATAATTATGCCAGGACTACAGATCTGTGACCGCAGTATCGGACTTGCTTTAAAAATAAAGCCAAAACCAGCCATGGCCTTGAAACGTGTTTGCAAGGACATCCTGGTGGTTTTGGGCTGCAGCTACCACCCTCACCGAGTGCCCCCGGTACTCCCGTGCGGGAGCAGGACGGGCGCTGCGCACCCCGGGCACCCGGGGCTGTGGCCCTGCGATGGCCCCGGCGCCCTGCGCGCTCGGCTCCGCAGCGCTCCTGCGCTGCGCCCCTCCCAGCTGCCGTGCCCAGCGGAGCCCTTCTCAGCTCCGGATCTTCCACTTAATCCTGCTCCCGATTAATGGGGAAACCCAAGTCCGACAATTACCACGCATGCTGCGGCATGCGAGCGAGTTATAATAAGCAGACCGGTTCGGGCTTGTTCTGCCCCTGCAAACAATTATTTTAATTTCTTTCATTTTCCTCCTGAGCCGCTGAGGCCGGAGCGCGGCGGGGAGCGCGGCCTGTGCCGGGCACGGANGGAAGGGGAAGGAGCGCAGAGGAAGGGGCTGGGAATGAATGAGAGCGGGGCGGGAGGAGGGACGGCGGGGCGGGCACTGGGCCGGCCCCCGGCAAGGGCTAATGAGCGGGGCAGGCCGGGGGCGGCGTCTGGAAGAGAAAGGTAAAAACCTCCTGCTGTAAATAAAATTCTCCCGAGAAAGAGTGTATTTGTTGACTTGCGTCGTTCTTTCCCGGTTTGGTTTGTTAAGGTTTTTTTAAGCTCTGTGTTTGGATATTGACATCAGTACCAGAGAAGTGCTATAGTCGATGTAGCTGGAACCAGTCGCCTTTTCCAGGACTCTGAGGATGCAGGCGGAGTGAGGCGGCACTCTCCGAGGTGACAGCGCTGGGAACCTTCACAGGCGCTCTAAACATGAGGAGATAAATCCGTGTGTTATCAAATGTGCTGCTCAATGGGGAAGTCTGTCCCCTGGTGCCCCTGAGCTCTCAGGACGGAAGGACTAAATTTGCTTCTGCCACTCGGGCATCATCTGGAAGTCTCTGGCAAAGAGGGAAAAATAGCCTTCCCTGATTCATTTTTCAGACCATACTGAGATAAAACTGATGTTTGTCCCCCTAGTGTCGTGTCCTGCTGTCCGTGGGTCAGGTCGCCAGGCTGCAGTAACAGCAGGAGGAAGATAAGCATTTGTACACAAGTGCGCACGGCTGCCAGGCGGCACTGGCGCCCATGCGAGGCGATTAAGCAGAACCAAGCCCCGCCCTGAAACGGCTTGCATGGAAGGCAGATGTGTTTGTGAGAGCGGGGTGAAGGTGAGATCATCGCCGGAGAGTTCACAAGCTGATCATATCCCTTCTCCAATAATACACTTGTAAAACAAAACGGGATTTCTTGCATCTTGTAGAAAATTTTCTGCATGAGCTTTTCTTTCATATTCGAATCCAGAAAATCAAACTGTTCTACAAAAACAGATGTATTTGAGCGTCTATGAGAAATAATCAAAATATTAAATTAAATGAGGGGTGATGTTTATTTTTCGAATATATCAATTATTATTACTTTAATAACTATATTATGGAATTATTCTACTTATTCGGTGCAAAATCATGGTTTTGAACATTATTATCCTGTAGAAATAAACTCAATATGAGTGAGCTCTGATATAAGGGATAGCATTTTACAAGGCAACCAGTTGTGTTATGACAGCCATCTTCATCACGTATGAAATGCAGTAATGCTGTGGCAAACGGCTTTTCTATCAGAAAATGTGGTAACTAACCTGCAAGATGCATTTTTGTATAAATCATGCTGAGCTTTCGGTGGTCAGTCAGCTTCAAAATAACTCTCAAGCTCAAATCAATACTTAACAGCTTTTTAGTTTTGTGAGGATTTCTAAGGCTCAAGGTGTTTTGTGCCTCAAACTCCTTTTTGATAAGGTAGCATGAAGCCAACCTTGGCAGGTCAAATGTAAGTCATAAATATTAACAGTAAGGTTGTTGTATCGTTAGCACATGATTTTCCTATCACATGTCCAGTTTTCAACAAAAACAGAGCTGTAGACTTTCCTTTGGAGTCCTGTTGCAGGAACTGGCATTTGCAACCAGATTTCTTTACTATTTTTCTTCTGTGGGAAGAGACAGAAAAGATTTCATACATTGTTAAAGCTGCCAACTAGGCTGCACCGAGTTCCACCAATGCCTGATTCATCCTGCAGCAATTACAGCAAATTGTCTGTGTGGGACCTCATTCTCCTCTGAACTGCTCTTCTGACTTGTAAATCTCAAATTCCCTCCCAGGGACCTGCAGGAAAAGCTATGTCACAACTCAGTCTGACTGCTCAATCCTGCACAAACAGCTGAGAATTATTGTTATTAAACATCCCAGCGTGCTGACCTTATTCTTAGAAATATGACTGTCTTCTAAATAAGAACCCATTTGGGATTAAAAAAAAAAAAAAAGCATTCCTATGGCTCCTTGACTTGACTTTTCAGAGTTCTTTAAACCCCTGTCACCTGAGCTGCTATAGTCTTAATAGCAGAAATTAGGTAATAGTTGAGTCACCTGCCTCTGCTGTTCAGTGTTTTATGTCCATTTGTTTAAAGGTAGTCCAAGGTCTACAGAACTTTCCAACCCAAACGTTGCAGCCTGATGTGTAGATCTGATGGCATTGTCTGCTGTATCCAGGGGAAGCTAGATGGTACGTAAATGTGTACTAGGAAACCAGGGGATGCACTTGGCTAGGAATAAGCCTTCCTCTGATGCTAGTCAGGCTCTAAAGGAAAAATTCAAGCATCAGATAATGCCAGGCTGCAGACAGCTTAGGGAGTGAGAACTTGCTGCTTTCTTCCTGCTCTTTTTCCTCTGGACACAACTGCCTCATAATACATGTTTAATTAAACTGCTGTGCCATTTTTCTTCAATGCAAATCCTGCCTTCTCTGGTGGGTGGCATGCTCTGCTCTGAGAGCCCTGCTTGTGCCTGAGCTACCCAGAGGACACATCATGACTTGAGTTCAGTGTCATAGCACAGGTGCTGTTCTGCACCAGTTGCCCCTGAGCTCCTTCGACTGGTGAGTCCAGCACACCCTGTGCATGCCTCAGCCTTCGCTGGGGCACTCGGTTGTGCTGCCAAGGCATCTCGTGGGTTCCCAGCACTGAAGGCTGAATGATACAGACTATGAATCCAAGCACGTGCCTCTATGGGAAATGCCTCCTGCTGAAAACATGCTACTTTGCAGCTTTGAAAATGACACAGGCAAACGAAGCAACTATACCTCTGAGAACAGCCCTACAGAAGGGTTCTCAAGGTGTCTTCACCTGTGTCACAGAACAGAACCACACATGTACCTCTCTGTCCTGCCCCAATCCTGTTGTTCCATCTAAACTTCTGTACCAAATAGATAAGGGCTGAGCAAGGCAGCACATTGGTTACTGACAAGGCTTACGTTTAGTAGAGAGATAAAATTAAAAGGGTACAACATATTTTCTTCCTCTATTCTTAGAAATGTCCCATGCTTAGAGAGACCTTTTAAGAATCCTGGTAATGCTCAAGTTTAATTTTTCTTCATTCTAATATTATCATTCTCACTGATTCTTTTTTTATTTTCCCTAGATAAAAGAATCTTAACTTTTGCATGAGACCAACCAGTGAAAATGTCAAAGTTCATTGTCAAGTGCAAAAGTATTTCTGTATCAAGATTAAAACAATTACAACTCTCACCTCTTTAATAGGTAGTAAGTGTAAAAAAGTATCTCAGAGAGTCTGCTTATATTGGGCAGACTTTTTCAGGTACCATTGTAGTTTTCTGTGTTACATTTAAGAACAAACAATAATAATTTTTTATCTGTCAGTTATTTTTAGTCTCGTAATAATGCTTAGAGTCTGCAAGCCTAAACCTACTGTGATAGGAGCTGTTCAAAGACACACAGAAATAAACTGATTGCTTAAAAGACAAAAAAGATAAAAATTCAGACATAATACGAGTTACACAAATTCCCATAGTAAGAATTGGAGTATGGTCAAGGGACAGTTTGCTAAACCAAGTTTCTTCCTCGTGGCAAGTATATGGAATAAAAATAGAAAAAAAAAAAGCTTATTATTACATTTTTCCTGATTCATTACATTGGGAAAGGCACAGTAAGCTAACACAAGACCTGGCTTATTTTTTAGAACTGTAATACAGTGAGGTGCAGAGGAGCAGCATATACAATGTGCAAAAAATTCTTTTAAGATTATCATTTGCAAAGGTATCCTGTGCTGCAAGATCAAGTCTATGACAAGATAGAATTTCATACTATGGATAGTCTGAGAAATGTAATTACATTACCGTGTATAGCATGAAATGCAGGATATAATAATCCTGTACCATTTATAAAAATAAGTAACTATAGATTTGAATATGTGGTTTCAGGTAAGGTAATGCAATGTAAACTAATGTAATAATTATGGTGCTGCATCCAGAATACTATTTCAAAGTATATTCTGAAAGATAGGCAAGGCTTTTGAAAATACTTCTCAGTTCTGTCCTCTGTACCATGCCACAATCTACCAAGGCTTCCAGCTCCAGATAGGATCAGGACTTGGCACTGATACGCACAACCATGTGATAATGTCTGGAATAATTATTATGCTGAAATGTTTAACTTCCTTTTCTTTCCTTTTTTTTTTTGTTTGTTTTGGGTTTTTTTTGTTGTTTTTGTTCTTGTTGGTTTGTTTTGTTTTGTGTTTTGTTTTTTGGTGGGTTTTTTTTTGTTGTTTTTTTTTTTTTTGTGGTTTTTTTGTTTTTTTGTTTTTAAATATATGTATCTGTAATTTATTCACATGCAAAAGTATACAAGCTCCATGAAAATGGGAGTGTAATACAATTCCATATATATTTTTACTTGGGAAAGGGCTTCTTTTCTCTGCGGAAATTAGACAGTAGGTCTGCAGAGCACAGGAATTAAATATGAACCTCTTATCTGTAGCAGAATTTTACCTTTAGTACCATCAACACTGCTCAATCCGTTAAAGTTGTGTAATAAGTCACCCTCCCACTGGCGAAACACAGACAAGGAACATTATGTTATTCACTGCTGACTTAGGAGGCTGACAGCACCTAATGCTGCAGAAAGTGGTGGATCTTCCCACCCACTCCTTCCCACCTGCAGGGCTATGCAGGCAGGAGAGCAGCACACCAGAGCTGCAGGAAGGGTCATGCTCGCTGCACTGACACCCTCTGTTCTGAACAGCAATGGGTAGCATTTGGCCAGGGACTAGACAAGTCTATTTTTAGTAACTTTTTATCCCATATATTCTATTCCTGTCACTACAGAGTACTCATGCAAATGTATGTAGGGCTGCTGCTGATACAAAGCTGCTATTTCCTGGACTGCATTAATTTTACTACAGTAGATTATGACAGACAGAAATTATAATGTTAAAGTAGTCTTCATTTACACAAAGGGAGACATCTTCTGTTATTTGTAGCTGGAATTGCAGTTCTTGTAAAGCTTATTCATGTTATCATCTTCTCCTGATTGCACATCTGTCATTTCTTTTACAGTAGTGGTGCTATTTCCAGTTAACCTTATTTTTAGAATAATGAGGAATTTTCAGTCTCAATTAAGAAATAGTTCACACTGGAAAATATAATCTTTATTGACAGGAAAATTGTTTATGGGTTTTAAATTCTTTTACTTCCAGCTCCATCTCTATGTGTTACCATAACAGTTAAACAATTTCTTGGTCATCTTGAAGGCACCAGCTGCTTTCAGAAATCTTTATTTAATATATTAATCTCCTCTTAATCGCATTACATATACTCAAGATCCTTGCCTTTGTTATTTGTCAGAGATTGCTACCCAATAAGTATTATATTATTATTAAATATCTATATCTAAATATGTGGATCCCTTTCTTCTGTACAATCATTCCATTTGTTTACTAATGTCAGTCAAATGGTAATTGAATAAACTTTCAATTCCTTTTTTTACTTTATTTTCTATTATCAAATGGATTAATATTATAATTAGTTTTTAGTTTTATATATATTATATATAATATATATATTATATATATATATATATTATATATATATATATAAACTATAATTAGTTTTAATTAGATTAATATTATAATTAGTTTTAAATGTTAGACTATTCTAAATGTTGGCATCATATACAATTTTAATTTGATCTGTGATTTTTAGTTCTGAAGGGCAGTTTGAGGGGAATGAGGAAAATATTGTCCTACACTTTTAATTTGAGCATTTTTATTCAGTTTCCAATGGAGGTACTTTTTAGCCAGAAACACCTCAGAGTCTTTGGTTATGAAAACAAGCAGTATCAGGCTCAGCCCATACCTGGATAAGATACATTGAAGAAAGGCAGGTAAAGATCTGGAGTAACTTGTGGTGCTTCACTAGACAGCACAGTTTGCTTTGAGGAAGAACAGAGCAGCTGTACCCTCCTGGCACCTGGTGGACACTAAGTATAAAGAAGGAAGCTCCAAATTCAAGACAAGGTTAATGCAGCTTTTGATCACGAGCTATCCCATGACATGTATCACAAGAATAGCAGTATTTTGGTCAAACTCCAGTTTGGGTAATTAAGTGTCTGACTTGAATTCCCTTTGCCATTTCAGTCTCAATGAGCAGCCCTCTTCAATTTCAACCAGAACTCATTTCATGCAACGTGTTTATTAAAGTGTAGCTCCATTTCAGGAATGGATGAAGTTATAAACATACAGTTCATGCTTTTTCCAGGACAATAAGAAAGAGTAACAAGGCCTGTCACTCTAGTTATTTTATGTGAGCACCAATCTCTATTTCAGATAAGTAGCATCCTTGATGATAATGCTTAGTAGATTTTTGACAACACTATAAATGGTGTAAATGCAAAGATTTCCACACAGATATGGATGGTGGGGATTGAAGTGGCACAGTGCTCCTTTTTAAATGCAGCTGCATTTGTTAACATGGTACATAGAGTGTTTGGAGGAGGGACAGAGAGATGGTGAGGGGCCAAGAGGGGAAGCTGTATGAGGAGTAGATGAGGTCCCTTGGTCTGTTCTGCCTGGAGAAGAGGGGAGACCTCATTGCAGTCTGCATCTCCTTCATGAGGGGAAGAGGAGGGGCAGGCACTGATCTGCTCTCTGGTGACCAGCAACAGGACCCAAGGAACAGCATCAATGTGTGTCATGGAAGATTTAGATTACATATTAGGAAAAGGTTCACCCAGAGGGTGGTTGGACACCAAGCCTGACAGAGTTCAAGGAGCATTTAGACAATGCTGTCAGGCATATGGTGTGACTCTTGGTGCTGTCCTGTGCTGGTCCAGGAGCTGGAGTTTAATGGTTCTTGTGGGTCTCTTCTAACTCAGCATATTCTATGATTATATGATTCTATGATTTTAAATGTGATCTAGAGCAGCCATACTAAACTGATGATCTTTGAATCACCAGCACTTTGGAAGTAAACATTTGAGATCAGACCACAGGAGTGAAAATCCTGGTGAATGCCTGTCTCCAAGGTAAGCTTTCCTTCTGGGAGCTGCCAAGAAAGATTTCTGGAGAACGAATGTGCAATGTCAGAAATCTGAATGAAATTCTTAAAGAGTGTTAGGTGCCGTGAGCTCATCTCCACTTTGGCTTGGGGTTCTGCAGGGCTTCTATGAGTTAGAAAAGCTCCACATAACCAGATGGGAAAGAAAAGAGTTTGAGGCAGAATGAGTTTACTCTGGATATCGAGAAATTAAACAGTTTGCATGTCTGCATCTAAATATTTGCTGTACCTGCAGAATCTCTCCAACGAATGCTTTTCATAAAGAAATAATTTAGTTTTACAGATATGTAGTCTTATTGTGTGCCTCTCAGCATGGAATGCAAGGGTGGCAACAGCTAGTCTAAGCACAGCCACCAACAAAGAAGAATTTGTAATTAACCACAAAACACTGTAGCAATGAGAAACCAGACAAATTAGAGGCCTGGAGGGTCTCCAGCTCCTGGAAAGCTGAATTTTCTGCTATAAAAATAAATAAGAATTCTGCTATAATAATAAATTTTGCCTGTATTTTGCCTTTATCTAGACCTTATCAGTACATAGATTGTAAAGAGAAAAGGAGAAACAAATATTATTCTCCTGCTGATAAAAATATGCGGCAGTCATACCGATAGCTATTGTGAGCTTAATCAGAACAGTATTACAGCTTTTTGATACAAAACCCAATATCCTTCTGGGAAAGGTTAAAATAGAGCCAAGGTTTGCTCATCCTGATCAATCTTAAGACTGTCAGGAAAAGATGAAGGTCCTATTGACAGGGAGAAAGAATGCAAAGTAGTGCAATTAAGGTAGCAACTGAATAGAAAAACAAACAAACAAAATGGAAAAGCCCATCCAAAAAACCAACCAAAAAACCCCAACCAACCAGTACTACAAACAAGTTTCAAGACCATGGAGTTGAAACTGGTGCAATGAAATTAGTGTATTTCATGCCATTGCAGTATCTTTTTTATAAGTAAGAAGGAAGAGCAAATAAATATGGAGTCTGCACATTGTTAGCACATAATGCTTGAAATAAGATTCCTGTGATTTTTTTAGCTGGGGAAAAGAAATGAGACTTAGTTGCTGCACTGCAAATTCTATTTTGATGTGCATCAGCTTTGTAAGCCAATGACTTTTTTTTTTTTTAATCTTGCTATCAGCTTACTCACGTAAGTTACAATATTTTGCTCTCTCCTTGTAGAGCTGGAAGATCTTGTATCATACTTCTATTTAATTTGCATACAGTAGTTTGGAGAGATTCCACTTCCCTTATTTCCTGCAGGCAGTTGTTACTATTCCAGCTCTGCCTTCCTTCCACAACCCCTCCCAGATGACCTGCTGTGCCATTTGAGGTCCCTAGTATGCTATCTATTATAGATCACAAAGAAACCAAATAGCAATGGCTTCTGTAAGAAATGTATCATTTCTATGTTCTTTGATATGTCCTTGTCATTTAACAGTGATATAAGTCTCTGGACACATTGCTGTAAAAGATGACAGTTAAGTCTTACTAAGAATTAACACAATTCTCCAACATATTTTTGGGGAATATATATTGGAAACTGAAGAGTTGTGAGTACAAAAGCTCTGGTTTAGGATTTCCAAGGAAATTCAGTTTTGCCAGACATTCAAGCTCTAAAAACTGCTTTCTTTCCTCATTAAAAAAAAAAAAAAAAAAAAAAAAGAAAAAAAAAAAAACAAAAAAAAAACAAAAAAAATTAACTCAGGNCATTAAAAAAAAAAAAAAAAAAAAAAAAAAGGAAAAAACTAAAACCAAACAAAAACCAAAGAAATTGACTCAGGTAAGCATCACTTGCTTGTAACTATGGAAAATTATTTTTGTGAACTGCTTAATAAAATGAATGGAAATACACATCAGCTTTGGGGTTTTGTTGCTTTGGACTTGAAGAAACTTGGATTTTCTCTTTTCATCTAGATGATACACTGCAAAGGCCTGTCTGGTTGCTTATTAATAGGTTCTATCAATCTGGAGATAAAAATTCATGAAGCAGTTTGAGAGAAGGATAGAATGATGGCTGATGTTAACCAACACTGGTTAGAAACATTAAAAGTAGTGCTTTTGTACCTACAGCCCTGTAGTTATAATGTACAGCTTATTCTTTCTTCATTTACCAAGGGCTGTGTCCTTTACCTGTTCTGCACCTTTTCAAATAATCCCATTTTTTCATTTCAAATCAATTGTTGTCTTACTATCTCATCCCTCTCCATAATTCAGTTGTAAATCACTCCATGTGAGGAAAGTCTGTTGTCAAACTCAGCTACTTCATTTGCTCTTTGTTTGTAAATGCTAGAGTTGGTGTGATAGTTTTCTTTGGAGTATATGTAGCAATGTCTCTGCATGTCAATCTGAATGTTTGTGGAACACACTCACTTTGGGATTGCACTGCAGAATTTTGGAGTTTGTCCATCTGTTTTGTTCATCATTTTTAATCATTTCATTGGCCCAGTACTCATAATTACAACTCCAAGTCCTTATCCTGGTTTACCTCTTTGTCCTCCTCTGTTTTCTCACTCAGCTTACCAAATTTTCTCTTTCAGCCTTGCTTCTTGACAGAGGTATCTCCTAACTCCACCTATCTGTGACATGGATCCTTTGCCTCCTTCTCTGACTACTCCAATCCCATTGTTCATCCTCCAATTTTTGAATTCATAGGGTCATGGAATAGTTTGAGTTTTTTTAAACGTCATATAGTCCAACCCCCTGCAATGAGTAGGGACATGGTTCACTAGGTCAGATTGCTCAGAGCTTTGTCCAACCTGATCTTGAATGTTTCCAGGGATGGGCCATGTATCACCTCTCAGGGCAACTTCTTTCAGTGTATTACCACCGTCAGATTCCTCTCCCTATGCCAAATATGCTTTGTCCAATTACCTCTACAATTTTCTCTGTTGGGTCCAGATATTCCTTCCTCTTGTCAAAGCCATGATACCTCTCTCCAACAATCACCTGTATAGCTCCTTTCAGAGCTCCCAGTCAGAGTTTTCCCTTTCCTTCCCCTGTGCCAGGGTCACCAGACTACTTTCCTGAATCTTCTTCTTGTCTTTTTCCTGTCCTTAGGGCACTCCGGCAGATTCCTTTCTTCTCTGCTCAGGGTACCCAGCAGGTGAGAGCACTAGAGGTGGGCTCCAGTACCCACCCTATGGACAGTACTGGCAGTCCAGGGTTGAGATTAGAGGATAGGCCTAGATTGGTACTTCATCCCTGCCCAGCAGGTTGTCTGGCACAGACAAATATTTTTGGGTGAGCTGTGACAGTGATTATGTACGCTAGAAATGATGGAGAGATGTCTGGATGCTGGAAAATTATACAGAGGTATAACTGTATTTTATTGATGTAAGAATGTATAGTGCACAAATCACAGTGCAAATACTTTGTCATATTTTGTCTTGATCTCTATGTACAAGTAAATGCAATTTTAGCTGGAATTCATACTATTGAAGCTACTTTGAGAGTCTCAGAGATTGCAGTAACTATCCTGTTACTCATTTTAGCAGTTTAGGGAGTACCTAGGGTTCCTCTTGTATTTTCTTTCATTATCATGAGTTATGGAAATATTACCTGGCAAAAAAAAAGTCTGCTTAACATGTGACACTCTCTTTTCTTGTTTTACAACAAGATCAGCTATAGTTGGCAACTCTACAGTGTAGAAAGTAAATAAAGAGCATAGTGAAAATAAAAGAGCCTAGTGAAAATGATAGCAGCTTCCCCTGACAATGACAGGATTATTGACCAAGATTCTTCCCAGGACTACACCAGCAGAATGTGATGACATCCAGTGCTAGCCCTGTGAAACCAGACTAATAGTGTTACTTTTTGCTTATTGTTTCTGAGCATCTAGAATGCGTTCCAGTCACCTCTTGTCAAACAAAGATCACATCGAGTCATATAGCCAAGAAAAATGCCTAAAAATCCAGACTTGTGGGCTTTTATGAAATCTCACCATTATAGCTTGCTAAAATTTAAGAAAGCAAAACACTGCAAAGCTCACAATACATGTGCTGAGATTGGTACAAATGTGCTAGCACTAACAGGCACATTTCTCAAAGCAATCTTCACAGGAACCAAGGACATCTCCAGGTAACAGCCACAGTTTCTCTGTATCTAGGCATTAGTAAGACCGCTGTGAGTGACTGACCCTGAATCTATTTGCCTTAACAGAAACCTAAGATCTTTTTACAACTTCTGATTTTACAAATAGGAAAGATAAATACATTGGTCTTTGTAAGCTCAAAAACATCAAATCCAGAAATAAGCTCAAAAATAACAAACCCAGAAATAAGCCTCACTATTTTGTTTAACTGAGTCGTTATTCATTACAGATTTTATTATATACATTAGGTCCTGGCTTTTGTCAGATTTGTGTTGAAAAATTACTAGGAAAGTTTCACAGATGAGGGATCTCAGCTGCAGATGTCCTGCTGCAAAAATCTGATAGTATTGTTTCCAGCAAACATAAACAAACAATAGGAAAATCTCAGCTAGTTCATTTACTGATAAAAGTGAACTTTCAGAAAGTCTGTAGTACATATACGATGCTGGGAGATTTTGGGAGGCTACCTGCACTTGCCATATCGAACTTCATGTTCTGTGGAGATTCCATTGCAAGGTCATGTATACTTCATTCATGTAGACTAATTGCAAGCCTTACTGCCAGCCAATTTTAGGGCATAAAGAAAATTAGAGTTTAACTACTTCTGCTTCAGTATCTGGGCTCAGATCATCCAGATTCACTGATTATATAGCATGTAAATCAGAAAACTCTACAAAACCTTAGCAAAACAACAGAGCCATTTCAACTGTTTCATGTATAGCTACAACCAGCCTATAATTCACTTTAATCCTCTGCAAGAAACGTCTTGTAGATAACAGAGGGGAATGAGATACATGCTGATGTCAAAGCAGTAATGCAGCTTCTTTGCTTGACCAAAGTTTTATATCATTTAGCTGAGTGAGATTTGGGTAGTTTTTACTGCTGTTGTGAAAACACCAAACAGCTTATTGACTTTGCAATTGAAGAAATAAAATCAAGATTTTTAGTGAGTGACAGAAGTGGTGGGGGTCCCTCTCCAACCACTACTTATGAATAAACAAACAGCCTTCCTGAAGTTCAGATGTTACTAAATACTGTGGCACCACTGGGAGAATGATACTAGAAAGGATGTCAAAGTTCAGTACTTTAAATAGCCATACATGCTTTCCTCCCCAGAAAACAAATATGAAAGGAAGTGTACACAGCAACTGGTTAATTCACTATCCAAATCAGGTGATATTACAGGTATGAAGTTATTGATTTCAGTGACTAACTTGACAATATTCAGTCACATTGCAAAGGTACCCCTTAATTCTGAAAGTTTCAATTTTTTCAGTGTATAAGACAGACTGTGCTTAGTACAGAGCATCTTACAGCTATCACTGATTTCAATGGGAGGCTCAAATTCCAACAGCTTGGATTAATGAAGTCATAAATTTTAATACCAGAAAGGTATTTCTGGTCATCCACTCAGACTGCTTTGAATTCTGAAAGTCAGTTAATGCTGCTTGCATGAAGTCTATGACTTAGATCTGAGCTAACACATATCCGTAGGAAGTATTACAGTCTTGATTTAAAGACCTATGTGACAGCAAACCTACCAGATCCTAGATAAAATACTTCACAGTTGGTTACCTCAGATTTCAGTTTTCTTTTTTTTTCCTTTCAACTTCTAACCATTATGTTTCATTATGACCTTATCTGTTAAACCACTCTTTCTGCTCAGGAACTAGGTATACTGAGCTTAAATGCAGGAAGGCTCCAGCTAGGTGATGTAAGACGATCAGAGAAGAAAACCAGAATTTGTGGAGGGGAAAATGGTGATGAGCTGATGAGCTGGCAGATCAAGAGGCTTCTGAGGAACCAGGGATCCTAGGAGGCAGGAGCAGGCAGGGTCCCTGGAGCAGGGACAGGCACAGGCAGGGAGAGGTGACATGCTGCCCTGGCAGTCCCACAGAGATGTCTTGACTGCAGCTCCCCGTGATGGCAGTTTCCCCAAATTCAGATTTTTTTTTTTCCTTTTATATGAGGATTTCTGATCAGCCAGCAACCTTTGGTCTCCACCCCCTAGACCATACTCACACTTGGCGATACCAGAGAGTGTCATTTTCTCAGGTCTCAGCAAATGCCCCCTCCTGTTGCTTGGATGATCCTCTCTAGCTCAGTTGCTGCTTCCCTTTGATAGGCTCAAAGCAGTCGTCTCCATAACTTGTCATGTGTTTTTTTTCAAGCAGTAATTTGATATTGGTTAGTTTATAATGCTAGGTCCTCTGTTTCCAGTATTTTCAAGGCCTTTGCTGTTATCCCACATTAAACTCCAGTTCACAGCAGCTGTCTTGGCACAAAGCCGCAGTTCCCAGGACAGGCTCTCACCACAGGCTGATAACAAGTGCTGCAGGCCAGAACTGGGGCACTGAGCCTGTGGCCTGCTGCTCAGGACAGAAGTGCTCTTCTTAATAACTTTCATTTATTCCAGGTTTCAAGGCAGCAGAAGAAGCTCATCATTAGCTGGCTGTGCAATGTGACCTGCCCAGCATTTATGGTACTGCTGTTCTCAAAGATGTTATACTTGGTGTGCACTAAAATCTCCACTCCTGTGTAAATTTGAGTTCAGTTATATTAAGTGTTGTTCAAATGAGGCTAGCTTTAATCAACTCAGCACTGTCTTCTTGGTGACTTGGGGTATTTATTTGGTTGTTGGTATTTATTGTATATTCTTTTGAGTCATTCCTAAAGATATGGCAAAAGCCTGGACTAAAAACAGTGGTCACTGCAGAGACTTCACTGGATTCCTGTAATGACTACCCTTTAACTGGGGATAGTTCTGCTGGAGGGAAGGAACCTTAGCTACCTTCTTTTTTTCTGAAAGATTTAAGGCTGTAATCTCCTAAAACACAGGAGAGCTCACCCTGCTTGAACCAGAGAGTGTGTCATATGTCTGAACATCTAATTCTACTGTCTTGTCTGGTAAAAAGTGGATTTTCTTTTTACTCTGCTGTGATTTCTAACATTCTAGAAAAAAACAACAACAACAAAAAAACCCACAAAAACAAAACAAAACACCAAACCAAACCAAAAACAAAACAACAAAAAACAAACAAACAAAAACCCAAAACAAAACAAACCCCCCCCAAACAAACAAACCAACCAACCCCCAAACAACAACAACAAAAACCCACCAGAAATGTGGAAGGTTATATGTTAAGGAAACTCTCCCATCTGACCATTCTGATGGCAATCTGGGAGTTCCCACTTGCACCACTCCAGATTTTAATACTGGGACAGAAGCCTCTTTGCAGCAAGTAGATCCATCCAGTGACCTGAGAGGTTTGACTCCCTGCACACCCCACACTCAGACCTAAGTTCCCCTCATGAGCTTGATCCCAGGTTTCCCATAGCAGAGTCTCAGATGTCCTGTTCCTTTCAAGTAATTTAACTGTGGTGCAGCAACTTACAGAGCTGGGTACCTCTGGGGAAGGATGCCAATGAAAGATCACTGGGGTTTTATTTACCTTCACTGTCCGTGCACCTGTGCTTCAAGCACTTCTTGATCCAACGGTGGGTTTTGGTCTGGGGTCTTCTCGTTGTTCACTGGGTCCTGCAGAGTCTCTGGGTGACAGACCATCCCTGCCTGCCTGGGCAAAGGGCCCAGACATGCCCTTTGCCAGGCAAAAGGTCAGTGCTCCTCCATGCTCCTTGCTTGTGGTTCCAGCTGTCCAGGGCACAGCGAGCACGTCACACACCAAAGCAATCTGAACTGGGTGTACTGCTCAACAGTCCTCCTGCTAATATACTGAAAGTTTTGCCTTCTGAAAAACCTTCTGAGGTATTTAACCACTGCCTTTACATACAGCATTATTACAGGTAACAAACATAACAAAATTAAGACTACTACGATTACCGCGGTGCAGAATACAATTTCATAGATTGCACAAATACAAATGATTATAAATACAAA
Source organism: Cisticola juncidis (assembly GCA_013400215.1). NCBI lineage: Eukaryota > Metazoa > Chordata > Aves > Passeriformes > Cisticolidae > Cisticola > Cisticola juncidis. The sequence continues at coordinate 1,325,524 of VXBR01009111.1, read as the reverse complement.
ATCACCAAGGATTCCCAGAAATCTTTTACTTATCAACTGATTGATCACCTACTCTTCATTTGATGTGAGAATTAGTGTATCCAGTTGTCCTTACCTAAAACTTAAACAGCAAAATAAGGACATAGTAAGAAAGTATATATGGCCTTCTCATTTTGGTGCTAACTTGGACTTTCTGGAGAATACCTTAATTAAAACTTAATCTCCAAGCTATATATTATATACCTGTATTTCAGATGACACGTGCTGATACCACTGAACATACTTTTTTCTTCTCTTACACTCTCTTTTTGCATCTACAAAATATACTATGTCAGTAGTACAGTTTGAAGGCAAATGAAGGTTGACTTCATCTATTTGTATGCTGAAAAGGCCAACTGCTAAATTATTTACAATAAAATAGCCATATCTAAGCAGTATTTGCAGAAGTATAGTCAAGAGGCCTGGCACCTCTGGGTGGTTGATCACTCACAAATCCTGCACAAGTACTCAGAGTCTTCATCGAATCTATTCTGGTTTACAGGCAATATAGGAGTATTATATGCAGGCACACATGCTTTAAAATTCCTTTGTCTAAGTATTGGTCTCTTTGGTTTTGGATACTTTTCCCAGCTTCCAGAGGAACAGGATACTGTCTCACAGAATGTGGCATGTCTGCCTTGGTTTTAATGCACATGGGCTGTGCTGAAACCAACAGTGCCCCATCTGCAGTGGTCTTACTCCAGAACTCTGTTCTGTAATACAGCTGTCAATATTTTTAGTATCTTCTGTTCATTTTTGAAGGTCTCAGTAATCACACTCAATGCCATTATTAAATCTGTTCCTTCTGGTGACACATGCAATTCTGCATCTAAAGCCTGTAGAAGGTGTCTCCCTAACAAGCACACTGAGGAATCTTCTACTCATACAAATCTTCCCTGCATACTTTTATTTCCTATCACTGCTAATACAGGTTTACTTAATTTTTTCCCTGCCAGTGGCTCCATGTATGAATACTTTGTCTGTTATTAAACCTCTTGGGGCAAACTTTAAGAGGGATAATGTGGCTCCTGTACCTACCAGAAATTGAACAATGATACCCACTCCCCACATACTATACGTCCCTGTTGATCAGGGTGTTCTCCACAGATTGTATATTCCTAATTGTATGGCTCCCTGAAATTCAGTAGAATTGCTGGCCTCTAGTCATCATGACAGTCTATCCTTGCACAATTACTCCCTCACTTGGTTGGAAAAGCCATTCTCTTTGTCTATGTCCTAAATATCCACAATAGTAACACTTTATTTCCATGTCTCTTTCTGCTTTCTGGTTTAGGTCCACTAATTGTATTTGGTCTTCCTCTCTTTCATTTTCTCCCCAGGAGATTTCCTGTCAAGGCAACAGCCATCAGATTTTCCACTTTCTCCAATTTCCCTTTTCTCCCCTACTTGCTCTACCCTCTGTTTTTTCTTTCACCCATCACACACGAATACTGCAAGACATGAATTTTCTGTAGTTTTACTCCCTGTCACCCTGGCATGTGGTCCTTAAAATACTTTTGGCTGTCTAGTGCTGCCTGACCTACAAAGACACTAACTGCAAGTGTACCATTAAAGATTTGTGAAGCCATTTCCCCATATCTTAGCAAAACCTGTTGGAGGTAACCGCAAAAATCTCAAGGACTGTTGTCCATTCTCTGTCTACATTCTATTATTTCAGTCCAGTTAACCTTTCATTCCCCACCTGAATGTTGCTTCAACCAGGTTTTGAACTCTTGTCTGACATGCAGGCCTGTCCTCCGTGGTATTACCATTCCAAATCGGGTCATTCACTGGCCAGGGGTTCCTGTTTCCTTCTGCTTGCTGTGCCAGTTCTGCTTTGCTATTAATTATTTTCCCCCTTCCACCTGGCCAGAGCAGTTCTTTCAAAAGCACCTGCATGGCCCCCTAGCTTGGGTCATGTCCAGTAGTCATATTACAGCTGAGCACATTTCTTGCTATCCTCCCTCAGCCTTGGCATCTCATTTCCCTATAATGCCAAATCACTCGGATTCCATGGGTGTTTGATAAAGACTTGGAGCAGCCCCACAGGAGGAACGTTAGGCTGAAGGAGTATTTAAAGGACAGGGCGGTGCCGGTGCAGGCAGAACGCCCGGGTTCCTGTGTGAGGCTCAGCCCCTGCCACCGCCAGCGTCACCGTCGGTTCGCCTTCCTTCTGCTGACTTCTCATCCGGGCACAGCTGTTCCAAACAGAACAATAATCCATGTGATCTGGGAATCCATTTTCTAGACATTGCCGCAGGAAAGTTAATTTGTGTAGATCATAAGTGCCTTGTGATGGCCATTGTTCTGCCGAGCTACCACTACAGGTTACAGCCGGCCAGTGCTCCTGGCAGTGCGACTGTCTGCTCCTCGAACAACAGCAGAGTCCCAGGCGCGCTGATAACCTTTCAGTGATGTAATCAGGGTGCAGCTGGGTGCCTCTGGGGAAAGACCCTCCCAAAAAAAGGTGACTAGAGTTTTATTTCCTCCCGGTCTGTGCACCTGCACTTCACACAGCTCCTGGTCCAGTGCTGAGTTTTGGTCTGGGGTCTCCTCGCTGTTCATCAGGTCCCACAGAGCCTGGCAGTGACCGGCCACCCCCTGGCCGGTGTTGCCAGTCCCCAAAGAGCCCTTGCCCATTCACACCTCGTGGGTCCCCAGCCATTTTCCCCAGCCAGGGCACACCGAGATATCCCAAGCGGTGTTTTTCAAACAGTATAAACCGATATTTTATTTTTAAATATACAGTATATTCAAGAATATGTACTAAATGTAATAATATTCATATATAGATACATGTGCAGACAAATATATGCCACAGAAAAACTGATACAGAGCACACATATGTTAGTCAAACCAAATCCAACACGGATTTGTCCCTGTTCTGGATTAGCAGAATATTTACAAGAACACCATACTACTTTCCAGAGCTATACTGTTTTCCTAACTAAAAGCCAGTTGTCTACCTTTTTCTAGCTGATCTGTGATGTTTTATTCTAACAAGATGTGAATTATGGAAGTAAAAGAAAATTATACTTTCAGGTATGGACAGACGAATCTGCAGCATCATTTAAATTTCAACATAATTCTAAAAGAGTTCTAAAGAATTAAGTAGTTCTATGCACCAAGAGAGTTTGATACATCATGTTATGATTCTGTTTTAGACTTGTGTCCTCTCTTTACACTTGACACGGTACTTCATACAATGTCAGAATTGTCTAGGTTGGGAAATATGTGTATGATGTCCAACTGTGAAGCCAGAACTGCCACGTCCATCACCAAATCACATCTCTAAGAAACATATTTACTGTTTTTTAAATATCTCCATCTCTACAAGGTTTTCTTGTAGACATTCTGTTCATAAAAACGTAAAATGAGTAACAACAATGACCTTAAGAGTTAAGGACAAACACAGTTTTTGCTCAGTTTGACTAATTTTAAGCACCATTAAAATATTAACTTTTATAGGCCGAATTTTGCCGAATTTTGCCCATATAAACTGAATGCTCCACAGTGTTTGCGTCTGCACCAAAAAGAAAAGCACCTCATTACATAACAAATTGTAGTTCTCACTTTGAGATGCTGATTTGACCCCAACTAGACGTCTGGCTTTTTACTGTAACAAAAATGTTTCACTTTCTGAAGAATAATTGCATAATGGTGAGGAGACACAAGCACCGCAACTTAGAAAATCGTGAGCCTTTTTAGTGTTTTTGAGCTTCATGAGAAAAACTGCCACACGCAGCACACTGGGTATTTTGCACAGAAATGAACAGTTAAATTTTTTTTTCTTTAGTAAATTGCGTAAAACCCCTAACCGATACCTTTCTCACCTCCCCGTTTCACAGGATCTACCTCTAGTGGAGTTAAACGTATGGCTTTTCCTAGTGCAGAGCTGCCCACAGGAGTCCTTTACCGGGACATTACGGCAGGAGCGAGTACCCCGCAGGTACCAGCGGACAGAAGCGCTCACAGCCCCTGAACAAACCAAGCGCTTCCTTTCCGTGCCACGAGTCCAGTCCA
>VXBR01009111.1:1296915-1321328 GCA_013400215.1 Cisticola juncidis | reverse complement strand
GGGCGGCGGCGGCTGTGGAGAAGGTGAGAGTAGCCCTGGCAGCGCCCTGGCAGCGCCCTGGCAGCGCCCTGGCAGCGCCCTGGCAGCGCCCTGGCAGGGGGCGAGGACGACGGTAGCGAAGTGGTGCGTGCGGGCAGCGGTGTGGCAGCCGGGCTGTGCTGCCCGCAGCGGTGCTGGGCGTGCGGCGGCCTGCGGGGCTCGCCTTGCGGGCCTTGGGAGCCGCGCGATGCGCGGGAACTGTGACCTTATGCTAGGCCTTTGGGGTGATCTTCGCGTTTTTTTACTTTGGTTTTAAATTGAAGGTGTTTGAGGCATTTTAGGTTGAAAAGCCTGCATTGGAGCTCCTCCTGCCAAGCCTGTTAAGTTTCTTCATTCCAAATGCAGTTGATCTGAACTGAATTTTCATGTCCTGTCCAGCCATAATAAAGTATCCATAGTAAAAGATCTGTGTGGTCTTACACTGCTTCAATATGAACTTGTAACACTTCAAGTCATTTGACTTATCCTATTACAATATATGAATCTAATTAGGGAGGCCTGGTAGATGGATTCTGTTCCATTTCATAGTTATTATAACATTTTTGTTAAGCCTTTTTCATTGCCAATATATCGATGCGGCATTTTTCCTTGTTTGTTTTTTTTGGTTTGTAATGAAATAGGCCCATCTGCAATCTTTTATCAGAAGGTTAAAGGAGAAAGGAGTCAGGTTGCACACTCACTAAATCTGTAGGAACTGACTTTTTTGAGATAGACCCGTTCGTCTTTCAGATTTGGTTGAAATCGAAGATGCTTATGCATTGTCATAGGTGACTGGAGTACGTGGCACATTGACTGGGAGTGACTGAGGAGCAGAGGGTTTTTAGAGAAGGTGATGTTGGTAGTTCTCCACTATCAAATAGTGAGAGGGGTATACACAAGGAGCCCCATTCTCCCCGTCTGGGAGAGGCAGGTGACTTATAGGTACGTGTTTGCCTACTAGAAAAATACATTCCTGGTGTGTGCATTGATAACTGTTTACTAGAGAGGAAAACTGTTTTTAAGAATTAACACAAAGTGCATCTCAACCTCTGAAAATCCAACACCTTCTCTCCATGGTTGATGGTACTTGTCTCCACACCTCCCCTCCTCCCTTTCCATCACTCATACTCTCTGCTGTGTATTTGTGTGTGCCTTTTATGTTCTGGATTCCCTTCTCCTCTATTATGTTAATTTTAATGAACAAAGCTGCTTTTCTGTCATGCTCAGCATATGTGGGGCTGAATGCTTAACATAAATCTTTCAGCATGAGCATTCTTCCTGCCTCCCTTTGAAAAGTTTCAGTATCATGGATATCATCTTCAGCTCAATTGTCAGTCAAGGGTGAAGGACAGGAAAATGTACAGGTGATGAATAGCAAGCAGGGTGTTAAATAATGGCTGCTGTAACTCTAAAACAATGAATACAGAAGTCATGGAGGTAGCAGGAGTGTTCATTTAAGAACACATGAGAAGAAGAGAAGACTGTGGGGGAATCTGGTCGTAATTTCCACTGTGTAGTGGATGAAGCCAGACTCATCAAAGTGTAGAGAATGGATGAGAGACATGGTCTGAAGGACAACAAGAAGAATCTGCATGGGAAGAATAAGGGAAAATATTTTCATAGCAAGAATCATTAAATACTGGGAAAAAAAATTCCCAGAAAGTTTGCAGAATGCCTGTCCTTGGAGACTGCACAGTCACTTTAATAAATTTCAGGTGCATCTGAATTAACATCGTCTGATGTTTGAATTTGTAGTTTTGAATTCAGCCCCACTTTGAGCAGGAGGTAGAACTAGGTAACCTCTGGACACCATTTCTGACTAAACTGTTCTGTTATGTCAGAAATGAAGCATTGACTTACAGCCTAGAAATACTTAAGAGACTTTAATCAAGTTAAGATTTTTTTTGTTTTCAAATACCCATTTTGCTTTTGTCTTAAGGATGGATAAACTCAGTTTTTAAATTTAATCTGCTGCTTGTGTGATTAAAAAATTGCACATCTTTACTGTGAGATTAGATATTTTGATGCCCACATAACCTTTTTGAAGGCAGCAAGCCAAAGTCTGCATTGATGAATTTCATTTTTATTAGTAACCTGGCGTAAGTTTTTCTCTTCTTCCGAGAAATAAAGAAAAGAAAAGGCAGTTTGCATCTTTTAAGAAAAAATACACCCTTTTGGAAAATGTGAGGATTAGAAGCAGCAGTCTCACAGCTAAACTATTATACTGATTTGTTGATGTTTATAAATCAGTTTTTCTGTGTGACTTGCAGTCATTTTCTGCAATGACCATAGAGTATATATTAAGAAAAAATGTTTTATTATGCTTCTCCAACAGCAAAAATTCAAGGCATGAAAAATGCTGTTCCCAAGAATGATAAGAAGAGACGAAAACAGCTGGCAGATGAAGTTGCTAAACTAGAGGCAGAACTTGAACAGAAGCACAAGGAGGAATTAAAGCAGCTGAAGGAAGCTTCACCTGAACAGAATAAGGTAGGTGCCCTAACTTCAGCTTAAGTTGTACAGGTACAATTTGTGTTAGGGCTTTTTTAGCTTTTAAAAACTTTTTGTACAATGAAATAATACTCCAAAGTACTTATCCTTTTCTTCACAATATTAGTAACTCTCTTCAACTTAGGAAAGCTTTAGCTGTTAGAGTAAATGGGCAGTGCTAGGAGGGGCATGTAAGAGTGGGGGATTTTTGTTGTTGAGCACTGTTGAGAGAGTGGTTTGGTTGCTTAAAGAATCACTGTAAAAGATAATTCAAAAGCAGGTTTAATACAAATTTGCAAAAGCATGACAAAATTCCATGGCAAGATTTACTCTGTTACTGATTCCATGGATGAGGCATACAAAGAAAATCATTTCACAAATGCCAAGCTATAACAGAAATTAAATGTAGAGTAGGGGGAAAGGTGCACCACCACAAGCAGTATTTGGTGTTGCCTTTAAGGCTACACAAGTAATTCAGTTATGTTAGAGAATTATTTTTAAGTTATTTTGCCACTCTGGTTATCTAATGTAGACTACTCAAGTATTGGCGACATTCAGCAGGTGTTTGACCCATCCAGTGTGTTTTGTCTTGCAATTTTGTCAACAGTGTGACTGATCTTTTTGGATAGCTCATACTTTTACTGAGTTAGGTTTGTCATTTTTTTGAGAAGTTTCAAATCTTTGTTTTTCAACTGCTTGTTATGCTTTGATATAGAGGATGGACCCTGCTGCTTTAATTTTCATAGAACTTGCTAATAATGGCTGTTTGTATACCACAGTGACTGGTATGGTGAGGAAGACTTTTCCTTTCAGCTAGTAAACAGTATTCACACTGCAGTATGTTAGAGAACATACAGCTTAAATTTGAGATGCACATAACTCTGTTGGGGCTGCAGAAAAGTAACGAAATGCAAGACAGTAGCTTGGGATGTAAAATGCTTCGATGGCTTCTGTGCTATACTGGTTAAACTTCATAAAAATACCCTTAAGAGAACTTAAAACTGTTTCAGAAGATGCATATCTTAGTTATACTAATAAGAACATTTAACTTTTTATTTTCTTTTTTAGACAGATTCCATAGCTGATGGGGTTGCAAATATAGAGCTTGAAGGAGTAGAGCAGCAGACTCAGCATCATCGAATATCAAAAGCGCAGAAGAGGCGGGTATGACTTCATGTTAAACATTCTGCAAATAACTCATTGACATTATGTGCAACTAAACTTGACTGTAATAGCCAAAGGTAAACAATTTTGCAGGGGACATTACCTGAGTAATCCTGTATTGATGCTGCACCTGCTGGGTGCCTTGAAAATCTGTTAAACTGCTGCCTAGAGATATGAAAGGATTTTATAAATAGTTGTACTTTTCTACCCTCAGCCATGTGCCGTGAATCAGAATACGTCAGAAAATGGGAGCCATAAAAAAAGAAATTATGTAAAGCAAATGACTTTTGAAAGACTTCCACTACAAGTATTATTAAACAAGTAAAGTAATTGAGTTAAAATACTATGTGGAAATATACAACTAATAGTCCTTTACACATTTAATGAAAAAACATCAATACTGAAGAAATTCTTTTGAAATACTGAGTTATTAAGAAACACTACCTAGTGTCATGTCTGTTAGGCTTAGATCTGGTTAAACATCAGATGTTGTGATGGATTAACACTCTTGTTGTACCTGCATGCATATTGGGTCAGGGCCAGGGGAACACTGCTTTATCGCATATTTCACCCCCTGTTACATGATCACTACAAACATTTTAAAAAGATGTTCATAATTCGTGGTACCATGTCTAGGCAAACCAGGAACTCTGGTCTAGTTTTCCTATATTTTTATTGCCTAAACCAGTCTGGTCTTGATTTGTGGTGAATTTTAAGTTTGGAAATTCTTTGTACTGCTTCCTTTTTTACTTGGTTATTTACTTTGGTTCTTGCTCTCTTGTTAGCATGAACAGCATTCTCAGTATGAACTTAGGAAAAATTCTATGAAAGTAAATTTCTTTTGTACTGTTATTATTATCCCTACTAATATTCTCTACATGCCTTCTTAACCATCCTTCAGGTTAGGAGCAGTCTTTTATGTCAGAGTACCTGTCCTGAGGGAGTTTCAGTTTCATGGCATGAGCTCCATTATGCAGTCATATACTTAACTGGCAGATCTCACACTTCTTATGAAAGAGTGGCATTTTCTGATGTTTAATTAGAATTCCCATACTTGAGTGTTGAAATAGTTGATCCTGAAGAAAGGACTGTGATTTCAACACTCATATAAAGGCTATTAAAGTGTTATTTTGCATGTGGATATAATTAAGATTTCTCTTGTCATATAATTTTGGGTGTGGTGTCGGGCTGTTAGGATCTATTAGTCACTTAGCATTTGCTCAAGTTTGTGTTTAGGAGGTCTCTAAATGGTAGTACTTTCAGAAGAATATTTTATAGATAAGAATGTACTGAAAAACATTGGAAGAGTTAGAAGCAAGTACTAAGCCAAGACCCATACAGGCATATTCTAAATTTTAACATTTGATGTAATTTTTATGTGTTTTTAATCTAAGGAGAAAAAAGCTGCTTTGGAGAAAGAAAGAGAAGAAAGAATAGCTGAAGCTGAGATACAAAATTTAACAGGTGCTAGACATCTTGAAAGTCAGAAGCTTGCCTCCCTATTGGCAGCAAGGCACTTAGAGATTAAACAAATCCCTTCAGATGGCCATTGCATGTACAGAGCTATTGAAGATCAGCTCAAGGATCACCAAAATTCCTGGACTGTTGCAACTCTGAGGAACCAAACAGCAAAGTATATGCAAAGCCATTTTGATGACTTCCTGCCTTTTCTTACAAACCCTAATACTGGAGATATGTATAGCAGAGGTAAGCTATATGAGATTTTAAAAACTATTGTAACTGTTTTGGATAAATCTCAGTCTCAGTTATGGCTGAATTGGAAACTTCATGGTGTTTGTATCTTTGTTACTTTATTTTGTTCCATGGAACACAAAATTATGATCTGCTATGAAACTTGATACACCTGGATCTCTAATTAATATATTTTTTTAGTTAATCTAGGAGATATTATTCCCCATTAAAAACAAAACAAAACAAAACAAAAAAAAACCCAACCAAAAAAAAAACCCCAACTAAACAGAGTTTGCTGGTTACTAGATGATGTGAACTCATTCTGGGATGTGATTTGTTACTATAAACAGCTTGCCTACCAGGTTGGGGTGATTTTCTTGTCAAGTTTTATATTGGTGTTTTCAATGTACACAGGAAAGCTGTTAAAAGTGGGTGTGAAATTCAAGCAAATCTATTTTATAATAGCTCGAATAGATGCATTTTCTTATTTTACCTTGTTTTTAACTGCAGAATAATTTGGAACCCTTTTTATAAATAGATTAAAAAATATTAAGAGCTTTAGTGTGGAGCAACGGTGTAGGCTGAGTGAAAACAGAGTTTATTTATCTCTTATTTGAGCAATACATGATTTATTCATTATACCTGGAACACCACAAAAATGACTGCATAAATTTCCTTAAGTTAATGCTACATTTGTTTAATAGGTGTTGCTGTGGATTTCATGTAGTCAACTGGGTTCTGTCTTTCCCATGTTGACAGAGATTATTGTCACAGGTTAAATGTGTCCCAGGAGAATACTGAATAAAATTTGCTCAGCAACAGGGAATTGTGCTTTTCTGTTATAAAGGAAATGAATGAAAAGTCATTCTGAGCAGTCATCAGAAAATCTGAAGATTCTTTTTTCCCAAAATCTCTTTGTAAGGTTCAAAAACTTGATGGTTTGTAATTTGCAAATTTTAAACTTGGTTTTCGAAGAACATGACCTGAAAAGATTTTCTTTAGCTATTTATAAAGGAACTATTGAGAATAAAAACTTCAGAGGTTAAAAACAAGGCAGCTAATCTGGAAATTTAAAGAAACCCTAGCCAACTCTTGCAGTTGCAAGAGTTTTAAAATGTAGCTGACACCTGGCTAATGTAAGAATTAGATATATTATTCACTGTCACATTCTTTTCTAAAGTTTCTAAACATCCTCTGAAACAACAGGAAGAAAACTGTATGCAATTTCATGTTTGTTGTTACCTGTTGTTCTCTGAATAAAAAATTTAAAGTATTAACTGCACTTCTTTTTATACTTTTTTTTATCCCTCTCTTGAGTCTGAAATTTTCTGTTTAAAACAAAATGAGGTTGGGGTTTTTTTTGACAACTGTTTTTCTCTGCTTCAGTGAACATACGTATTTTCCTTTATAATGTGTTTGTACTTTTCTGGCTCTAGTTCTTTATTGCACAATCAGTGTTTTTCCTCAGTTGCTTTTGCTCAAACAAGATAAGTACTAAAAATCGTCTTTTCTTTCCCTTTAGAGGAATTTGAGAAATACTGTGATGATATAGCAAATACAGCTGCATGGGGTGGTCAGCTGGAAGTAAGTATTGTATTGATAATTCTTGCTTGTGAAATTCTGAAGTGGGTGAATATACCTTTACAAAAGGGTTTCTTTAGAAAGAATGCCTGAAGGCATAAAGGAACATAGTCATAAATAGCTTATTGAGAACTTTCTCTTGTGGTTATAGGTTGTTTTCCAAAAGTAGTATCTTTTCTGATGGTGCACCACTCTTCTGATGTATTTGACAACATGCAAGTTAGTGAATTCATTTGGTATAAATATCAGTAGAAAGACTGACACCATGAGTGGGGCAGTATTGTTAGGTTGTTGTCATGTAAACAGAACTTGAGCTTCAAAAAATACATATTTATTTTAGTTTGTCTTATTTTTTATGAAAGAACAGTTAGCAAACTAATGAAACTAGTCCAATGTTGTATTCTCTAAACAATGATTAGTTTAAGGCAATCTATTTTCAATTAAAGCTTTAAAAGTTAAAATAATTTTGCTTATTTTAATAAAGTTTATTTTCTGAAAATATTTCTAATGTCTGCTAAAATCAAATGCCTAGTCTTCCTGTCTCCTACCTACATTGTCTTTAATCCTGTTACTAAATTGTTTTTGCCTTAAAGCTAAGGGCTTTGTCACACATTTTACAAACACCTATTGAAGTAGTGCAGATGGATTCTCCTCCCATTATTGTTGGTGAAGAGTATTCAGGCAAACCAATAACCCTTGTGTAAGTATGTAATTCTATAATTTAAATTTAGTGCACTTATTTCTGTAACAGAGGGCTCAGCTTTGATTCTCACCTGCTCTTTTATTTTCTGTTACTCATGTGATGTCGAAATGCTGCCTGAGTAATGTTTGTGCAGGTCAGAAATTGTTTGTGATTGACACTCTTAATTTGGAGAAATTTGAATTAGACAGTGTCTGATATGTATCAGTCACTGATTTAGAGACTGCTGCAAAGTCATTTTATCTGTTAAATAATTATAAAATAATAATGGTATTGATACAAGATGGAGGAATTTTTTTTCCTTCTTCAGAGTATTTGTCAAACTGTGCCTGAAGTCACCAGAATTAAAATTTGTCTTTATTAATACTCTTCTGTGTAATGATCCTATATATTTTTGTTGTTAAAACTTTGCTTTATTTAAATTGTCTTCCAGTGCTGTTACTGTTTGTGATGTATCCCTTTTTGTTAAACTGAACGCTATTTCTGTAACTTTTTTCTTTTTAGGTATATGAGGCATGCCTATGGATTAGGAGAACATTACAATTCTGTAAAAGTTCTAACAGATACTGCTACAGAAAACAGCAGCTAGCATACAAAAGTGGTACATTCACATGGATAACAGTTGCATCATGATGTGTTGGGCTCCGAGAAATTCCCAGTAAGACTGGACCAGCAAATGGAATGGATTATTAAAAAAAAAAAACAAGGTTTGACTGTAAATCAGAAACAGCTCTTGATTTAAAACAAAACCAAACCAAAATCACACAACAGTATTTTGAACTTTTTGGTATTAATTGTTTTGAAGATCTGTAAAATGGTGGCTGTGTAGATTAGTGGTTTTTTTTGTTTTGGTTTGGGTTTTTTTGTTTTTATTTTTGTTTTTTTAATTTTCTGGGTTTTGTTTTTTGTTTTTTGGTTTTTTTTTTCAATAGAGCTTTCTCCCAGTGCTGCAGGGAAAATTTCAAGTAATAAAAATTGGTTTTGGTTAATCTGCATTTCTACTGAAGATTCAAGATTACCTGAAGGTCCCTATCCAATTATTTCTGTCAAATTTTCCCAATAATGGAAGAGTTCAGGCATTTGAAATAACTGGTTGTATTTTGGTTATGGAATAGCCTCTGCAGTGTTTCTGTAGTCCTATCAGGTTCCAATTTCATCAGTGTAGTATTGATTCCCTTCTTTATTTAGGCAGAGAAGACCTGGAGGTAAATCCAGCACCAGAATGTCATGCCTGAAGGAAGTTCACAATCCTTTTAAGGAGTTTCATGTAAGATTTTTACCAAGGTTCAATGTAGGTTTTTTTTTTTTTGCAGCTGATAGTAGGAATTCAACTATTGTGCAGGAAGGGCATTGTTATTTATGACTGTACAGTATACTGTCAGTGCAAGTGAACTGCACTGTTCATTCTTCATAGTCTTTCAGCTGTGCATTTCAGTGAGTCAGAAATCTTACAGAGCACCTCAGTGTCCTCACTACAGGTAGTGAAACTCATCTGAACTCCTAATTTCTGTATCTGCTGATCTGAGCACTTTGTCATCTAAGTGTGATGTTTTCTAATGCTTAAAACAGCTGGTTGCACACAGCTGTAGAAATAACCACCTTGGGTTTTGTCAGTAACTAAAAATAATCTGGAAAAGAATTAAGTTTATTTTAATTGTTTCTTATGATGCACAGAGACTTGAAAGGTTTTAATATGGCTTGACTTTTTACATTAGAAATGTAGATTGTTGTCTGTAAATGTGACATCAAAATTAGGAGCATACTGAAACCAAAGTTTTAATGCAAATGTTTTTTAACAAGAAAAGTAATTTTTATTTTTTTTAAAGCCTTAGTCAATAAAAGAATTGTCTGTATTGTACTGCTGCTGAATTGGTTTGGAGAAAAGTGGTTCATGAAAAGAGTAAACACCTTTGTCCTGGTTTGAGGATTATAACCTAACAGTATGTATCTTGTAGTCCTCCAAGAAAGCTAGCCTGCAGACTTACATTCCTGGAACTTAAAAAAATCTGCTCTGACTTGAAAGGAAGATAAGTGATCACTTCATGGGTCAGATTGTGTCTGATTTAAAGCACTTTGAGAGAGAGTGGGTAAAAAAAAGTCAGATAATTACAGCAAGAACTTTTGGACAAGCAGTTCTTCAGGCTAGTGCCTGCTGGAAAACAAAGTATTAACCAGATCAGGAGTTTTTACATTCTTATTTATCTGTTGTAGTAGAACAAATATAGCTGGTTTATATACCAAACCAGCTGGCTTTCTGTAAAATTTGGTTTGCTACCTTGATTGTATAAAATGATGGTTTTAATTTCAAACAAAAAATAGGATACAGCAGAATGGAGAGAAATGTTTCTATTTATAATACTATTACAAATTTCACTAAAAATAATAAGTACTCTTCTCTGCCTTGCTTAGGATTGCTGTGATATAAAATGCACGTGCTGCATTTTATAGATATACAGTTCTTTGGTTTATTTGGGTTTCAGTTTTGTTGATTTTGTTGAGAAAGAAAAGATGCCAGATACAGGGGGAACACCTGTACCAAGAGTTTGTCATGTTGAAGATGTTTACAGTTTGTATGAAGTTAACTTAATATAGTGCTCATGCTGTGTGGGACTTGCCAAAACGTAATAAATTGGTTTATTTGTGGCAAATCTTATTGGGGTCAGTTTTGTTTTGTATTCAAATATAATATAAAATATATTTCACTTATAAAATATAATTCACTTATTTCTTAGTATGAATAAGCTTACCCATTTTAAGTTTTAGGATCCTAAAAAATGAATTCTAAAAAAACTGATTGTATTCAGGCAGACAAAGTTTCATTCCATATGAAATTGTTTCTGAAAAAAAATTATTCTTGGCATTTTAGCAGTTAAACTTTAGCTCTTCTGAAAAACTATTTGAAAATACTGTTGAACTTCCCCATGCATTAAAAGGATGAAATGAAACTGAGAGGAAGTCTTCTCACAATTAAGTTTTTAATTTCTTTGTGAGATTACATTATTCTCTGCAGAATAGCACTATTTACTTTGAGTGTGTATTTCAGTAGCTTTGCTTGCTTTTATCTGTAATTCAATTTCTTCAGCTGCTATTTCTTTTAAGGACTGTTGGGTATTTTTTGCAAGATTAATTGAGATTAGTTGCGGGTGTGAATGCTCACATGAACAGGAGAGAAGTTTTCTAGTGGTCTGTAATAAATAGTGTACAATATTCTGAAAGGGAAGAATGCATTTTTGTTGAAAACAGTGGTTACATCTGCCTCTCAGTGCTTGTCCTTGTCCCCTTCACTTGCTCTGCACCTGTCTCTGCTCTGTCTAGTTGCATGGGCTGCAGGCAGCCCCAGAAAGGGGATGGGAAGTGAATGGCAGCAAGAGAGAGTGCAGACCTGTCGTAATTCATTTAAACAGCAAATTAATTCATCTAATAATTTATTATTTAGATAGTAAATTAGTTCAAGGATTTTTTTAAAGAAAGAAATTATATAAAATGCAATGAAGCAGTGATGTCCCTTGTGCACGTTTGTACAATTTTCGTAACTTATTGTGTTTACATGTATTAAACTATTGCACCAAAGCTTAAATTGAACTTTATGTCGAGGGCGGTAGAGCTTTGGAACAGGCTGCCCAGAGAGGTCATGGAGTCTCCTTCTCTGGAGACATTCAAAACCCAACTGGTTCCTGTGTAACCTGCTCTGGGTGACCCTGCCTTGGCCGGGTGGTTGGACTGGATGATCTCCAGAAGTCCCTTCCAACCCTAGTGATTTTCTGTGATTCTGTAAAACAGTGAGAAGGGAATTTGTTTCACAATCACTTGCTTTGAGGCAAAATTGTCAGTAGGAGCACTTTAGCTGCTCTCCATGTTCTGTTCTTCCCCGGTTTTTAACAGGCAATTCAACAGGGGCTGTGATAGGCTTCAGGAAAAAAAAACAGTGCTGAAATTTTGCATGTATAGAGAACACATCCCCTCTGCTCCTGCTGTGACTCCAGGAGTAAGATGTGCTGGCAGCAGTGTGACTGGGTACATCTGGGATGCTGAGTGACTCGGCTGAGTGATGCTTGGGTGTGACGCTGTTCTGAGTGACACCAGTGGGAATTACTGGAGCTAAATGCACGGGTGGCAGCAGAGCCATGGGGTCGGGAGGGGCACTCCCTCTGGCAGTTTGGGCTGTGGATTTTGCCCTGTTCCTCCCTCAGCAGCACTGGCTGCCTTGAGCTTCTGGATTTGGTGGTGTGACAGGGGCTGAGCGAAGCAGGCAGCATCCCCTCGGGGCAGTGCAGGGGATAGCAGTGCACAAACTGAGGTGAGTTCAGGGCACTCCTGCTCACACCCTGCAGAGGTGTGCTGGGTTAGTGGCATCTGCAAGGCTGCAGCTCCTTCCTGCCAGAGGAGCCAGTGATGAGTGTGCCAGAGATGGCCTGAAAGCTTTGGTGAGTGTGGACATCCGAGTGTCCCATCTGCATCATGTGATTTTTGCTGTCATCTGTCACAGGCCATGGAACTGTTGCAAGTACAACTTTCTATGGTTAGTCCTTGAAACACAGCCTGCCTCTCTGTGTCTCCAGGCAGATCTCCTGGGATGTATTTATGAATGACAAGCAGCCTGTGTTTATTACTTAATCTGTAAGAAGTTAAGCAGACTTAAAAATAGGATCTGAAACCCAGAAGGCATTTTCTGTACTTTCCGTGGCTCCACTGAGAATGCTAACCCACCAATTCCTTTGTTTTGAGTAACTAATAAAAGCAACAGATGTGTTATGACTGATCAGTAGAGGCATATGATAGATGTGCTTTTGAATGCATCTAAAATCTTTAGCCTCTGTACGTTACAAACAGTTATATCATAAACAGAATTATTCACGCACAAAAATATTTGGTAAAATTCAAAATAAATTGATGCAGTCTCTGTGTTGAAGATTAAATAAATACATCAAAGTGTTGAAAAGCTTTATACTCTTTACAAGTTACAAAAATTGGAGTGCATAAACATATATTGTCAGCAGATTAAAAAATATCCCTAGGAGCTATATGTTCTGCAAAGGCTCTCTGAACTTCATCAGTTTTGCAAATATTTTGTCATGATACATGAAGGAGTTAGACACGTAAAGAATCTGACAGTGCTCTGTTTGTCCAGAAATGAAAACCTTCCAGATGTGAGTAATGCTGTATTATTTTTTATTGCTCTTTTTTTTTTTCTTTTGAAGGGAAGTGTTATGAAAACATTTGAGCAAGATCTCTTATTTGAAATTATTATGTAAATAATGCAGACACACTTTGGCAATTGCATTGTGGAAGGTATATGAATATTCTTTTGAGAAAGCTAAGGATGTGGAGTTTTTAAACTAATAATTCTTCCACATATATATATGTATATCCTCTAAACTCAAAATATGAGTAAAGCCTCAGTAGTATAAAGATGCAATAGTTTGTCATTAAATCCTAATAAGGCTCCATTAAATCCGGGGAAAGAGTGAGGGACATCTAATGAGCCAATTTTCTTTTAGCTGTTTGCAGAATGTTGTAGCACACAAAAACCAGAATCAGAACAGGGAAACTAGTTGTGAACTGGGAATGCCCTCATGAAAGGCACAAAATTGTTCAGTGCTGAGGAATATTGCAAGTGCTGGTGGCTGGCTGTGCTGCACTTGTGCCCTGGCTGGGGGGAAGTGCCTGGAGCCCCAGGCAAACAGCTGTGAGTGTCCCTTTACACTTCAGTGCTTTTCAAAGTTGCACCATATTAATCAGCAGCCTCCAACATTCAGTTTGGTGAGCTCCCTGAGAGTGTTCTGGAAGGTTCAGTGGCAGCTACATGGCATCTTCTTCATTGGTTAGTGGAACCTCAGATTGCATCAATGGATTTTAAAGATTTTGATCTCTGGTGTCTTTATCACTATTAGACATACAGTGCTTAATGCTGCTGATTCCATTGTAATGCTTGCTGTCTGTTTGATCTGCTGCTTGCCTGCATTATCCAGTTACTTCTGAACATTTTATTACAACTTTTGTAATTAGAGTCAACTTGGAGATTTTTTTTAAAAAACTACAGGGGGCAAGGAGCTGGAGAATGTAATGCAAGAATGCTTTAAATCCAGGTTGAAAAGCTGCTTTTCAGTAAAAAACAATGAAGAGACTACTAAGGAAAATTATTCTGCTGATCTTCCAAACCTTTACCTTTTAGATTGTACATTTTAGTTGTGACGATCAAGTAAAAATTTTGTTTTAAATAGAGAAGAAGCTGGATGTCACACCTCTGATAGAATCTGTGAAACCTGAGTGCATGCTGTCACTTCTACAAGAACCTTAGCTTTCCCCATCTTAAAAAGTGATATTCCCCCTCTTGTGGGTGGACACATTACAAAAACTATGATAAGGGTCTTTTTCTATTTAGACCATTTGGGAATTCTCTTGTTTTTCATGAAACATTTTTGATGCTTTCATAATTATCCACATAATTGCTATATCCTACTTGTGCCTGGCTGAGAGCCTTCTGTCTACTACTCTGGCTACAGACATTCCTGGAAATAAAAAGAATGTGAAATAACTCGTGTGGTTACAGACTCTTCAGAAAAGAAAGGCTGGGAAGGTGAGGAGGGGAGGGTTGGCTTAGTGCTCATCTGTGGGACAGATGATGGGTGTGTTCATAGCTCATGGGTCAGGATCAGAAGGGTGGCCTAAGTGGGCTTGTAGTGGGTCCCTGTTACATGCTAACAAACATATTTTTTAAAGTTTACTAGTAATGTGGGCATCTTGCACAGTTTGAGCTCCCTGGCCAACTCTAGAGCCTTAATTTAAAAATAAGGTGAAGCAGACTAAATTTGTAAAGTTTTGCTTTGTAAATACATTTGATTATGAAATCTCCGCAAATCCTGTGTCTGATATTCTGCATCTTTTCTCTGCAAGACTTCTTTACTCATTTGAAGAAGAACAGACAAGACAGGTTATCTATACAGCATAAGTCTCAGTAGAGAATTTTGGGTAGTCTCACTTCACACAGTGTATGGTACACATCACAATGACGCATGTACCATTGAAGTCTGTCTGATGCACAGACTAAGCTGTTATTACCTTCACAGAGTGACCTTTACAAACTCATTAAAAATGTCACATGAGTATTGAAATAGTCTTTATAAATTTCAAATTCATTGGTATGCAACAGTTTGCAGTCTGAAGACATAAAAATCCTTTAGCTCCATCCCTGGCAGTGTTCAAGGCCAGGTTGGATGGAGCTCTGAGCAGCCTGGTCTGGTGCAAGGTGTCCCTGCCAATGGTAGGGGGGGTTGGAACAAAATAAACTTCAAGGTCCCTGCCAAACCAAACCATTCTGTGATTCTATGATCATTTCAAGGACTGAAATCAAACATGCATTTTAAATAGGGGGGAAAAAATCCTCTACTGGGCAATGTAAAATTAGATGAGACCTACTGGCTATTATATTAGAATCTAAGTAAACAGGCCAAGAAGACAATCAACTAGTAAAGGTATAAGGCTTACCTTTTATTTATTAAAGCACTGTATATGTTAATTATATATTGTTCAGAGTAAACCCTCTGTAAATTTTTCTGCTTATTCAGCCTATTGAAGAGCCTTAAAAATTATAAAAATACCTTCTTGTCTAATTTTGCAAATAGTACAACTCACAAGCATTTTCTTTTAAAGGATTGAAGTGAGGGAATAGAGAATCCATAATTATACTGAGTAACTCAAATTATATTTTAAATTTTAAAACTAAGATTCTGCATGTTGCTCACCTGCACATGGACATACAAAAATACATAGATGTAAAACATATGTTCTGCATATTTGGTACTTTTGTCCGTTCATTTTCTAAAGTAATGCAACAGTTATACAAATTTCTGATGTCAGAGTTGAATGTATCACTGGCACACACTGCACATGACATTCTGTTCATTCAGTTAATGGCTTCAAGGGTAGTTTAACCAAGTATTACTGGCACACAGTGCACATGACATTCTCTTCATTCAGTTAATGGCTTCAAGGATAGTTTAACCAAGTATTTGAAGAACTATACACCAAGATCGAAGATATGTATTGAATAACTTTTTATCTCTTAAATATAGTCACCTATTTTTATAACAGCATAAATCAAAAAAGCAGGATGGTGGATGTGGGGTGGGAATATGGGTCTCAAAGCTGGGAAAAAATACTTGAAGAGGTTATTACAAAACATATTTTAAAACTGAGCAAGTACCTTCCAACAGTTGCTTTACAAAATATCAAAATTTGATCACATTTTTCTAAATGCAGTCTAAAACAAATGAGTAAACATGAAGCATGATTTTCATTGATTTTTTTTTTAGTTTTAAAGGGATCTCTGGTGGTCCTCAAGACTAACATCCATCTCACAGCAGCACTAGTTTCAGATAGAGCAAATTATTCTGTCTTTTGTTCTAGGAGCATCCTGTATGTAGAAAAAGGGGAGGGAAGGCAACTGAGAACTCCGTAGGCACAGTGAGAAGAGAAATGCATGTTCTGTGTGTTTGCTTCAGGCTGCAGGTCCCTTGTTTCTGTGTCCATGCCAGTCAAAGGGGCCACCTCAGAAATCTTTTATCTGAAGGTTTACCCATTTTAAGCTGAGTTTTCTTGTTTCTTCAGGCTCAGTCTCCTAGGTCATAGTGAGGGAGATGTTTGCGTGGGGTTTTCTGATCTCTTTGACTGATAGAGCCAGCTGAGAGACTAGAACAGCTTTAAAGGTATTTCTGCTTATTCAGCCTATTTACAATACTGGTGTGTTGTATTCAGTAGAATTAATTCACCTGATGCTTATTCCTTCAGACAACTCTGCCTTTCTGATAGGAACAATCATGCTTAGTGCTTTTCGGATAAATAATTTTATTGGAAAATAGCTGAAGAGTTACAGAGACTTCTGCTGGGAACTGTTTGGGTTACTGAAGAATTGAATATCAGTTGTTCATTGAGACTCCTGGGGCTCTCAGCTGTGTACCCTGGTGGTTGTGAGCACATTCCTTGGCAAAGAAATCTGCTTACCATGTTTGGGCAGATGGGGAACAACTCACCCTTCATTTTCTGCTCAAATTTCAGTTTGTCATTTTTTGTTTGCAATTTTCCATTTCCAGAGGTCTTTTCATAATCAGACCTCCCTCCAGCAGCAGCTGCACATCTCATTAAAACGGTTTCTATTTCTTGCACCTCTTTAATGAAGGTGTTACAAGACTGGACACTACTAATGAACTTTGTCACACAGCATTAGCTATCCCTCTCAGCAGATGCCTTGACCTTTTATAATTCTCCCTGAGCCTTTCTATATCATGGAACACTAGTCCCAACGAGCATGGACTGTTTCTGACACACTTTGTTGTGGCATCACATACTTTGCTAGTTGGATGTAAATTACACATGTTATTACACAGAAATTGCTCATTTCATAGGCCTTTCACCTCTTTCAAAAAGACTTCTCCATCTCCATTTCAGAGTGGGTCATCATTTTTTTGTGCAATTCTTGCTGTGACTGCCAGTAAGAGTTCCACCCATACGTAGATTTTTTTTCAAAATCTGGATTTCTTCCATGAGTATCTGGTCTCAGGCCAAGGAGTTAATATCAAATAGTTTGCAGCAGAAAGTCTCTGTTATAACTCACAGAATACGTAATGAAAAGAGTGACTTGGAAATGGAATGTCCTAAATTCCTTGGCCATCTCCCTTAACCATCCAGTCCTCAAGACACATTTGCATTTTATTTACTTTCTGAAGCGCTGATAGCCCTAATTTTTCCCAAGATCCTCTTAAAGCTATAGAGTTTTGGGAGTAAAAGATTTGTGTGTTGGATAATGAACTTTCAACCCCACATGAAATGATGTAATGCAGTTAAAAACTGCTCTTGAAAGAGACTGAGGTGGATATGCCTCATTCCAAATGTGGGTGACTTAAAGGGTCTCATTATGGAAAAACAAATGGAGCTTCACACTCATAATTACTTTAGCTGACATGTTTAGCTGAGCAGCAATAAAACATACATCATCTTAATATATATTGTTAATCTTCCCAATGATTTATACCATGCAAGCTGAAATTACCTCACCCAGTTAGACAGGATGAAGTCAGTGAAAAGCAGCTAAGGATAATTAAGCTACACCAAGTGGCAAGTAGGTTTTTCATTGCTTAATATATGCTATTATAAATTATTTAAATACTAAAAGACAACACGAAATTCCTTTCTTTTAACCATAATTGGTCCTGCTATGGATGTATTCAAACAAAAAAAGATATTTCAGATATTTCATAACAGTAAATAACCGTGGTTTTATTTCCTTTGGAGAACTGTATTAGAATGTGCAGTTTCTAGGCTAAGGTCTTCAGCCTTGACATTCTTCTGATAAATCATGGATGCAAAGCAACAAAGAAGAGAACTTTGCTGTTTGAGGAGTGTGTCTGAATACACTTCTGTGTGTACTGCTTGGGAGAGAACATTGTTGTTTAGGTGTGTTTCTTGCAGTCTTTTCTAATCTGAGAGAAATCAGCCTGGTGATGACTGAAACCGGGAATCTTTGTAATAAGAGAAAAGAAAATTGTGTATTCATCTACCTTGTCTCCTTTTCTATTTAAGATCATTATTCTTTAGATAAACATATGGAATTTATACTTACTGGGATATTTTCAAGCACTTTAGCATAAAAGGAGATAATTATATTTTATTGTCTAAAAATATCCTTTTCATTTTGATCCTCAGGGCAGTTTTTGTAGCATCATAGTGCAAGATGGGATTGTAAGGTTCATATACTTTTTAAAGTACTCCATAATGAAAATCAGATGAGCAATTTCACTAAAAAAAGAAAAAGAAAGGAAAAAAGTAGTACCGCAAACATAACATTTAGAGGAAAAAATTAGACGTTTTCTTAAATCTTTTATCACTGTTGTTTGTCATTTTGTAACAACTTGGGGCAATATCTTAGTCCAAGATTTCAGACAGAAATGGTTGGCTCTTTACTCATGGTTATGCAGTCACTTAAGGCCACCATCACTTATGTTCTGTATGCAGGTGAACACAGGGAAACACAAATTTCTTCAAAGCAAAGGCCTGATTTAATAAGCTGTTTCCAGTTACACAGAGCTTTTGTTTATGACTAAGTTGTAAAGGATATGCTCCTATGCAAGCCTAACTTTATGAGGTGTTGGGAATTAAATATCTATGCTGTCAGTGGAACACAGGTGCATCTTTGTGCTTGTTATACAGACCACTGATTTGCTGTGGTAGATAGGGCCATAGAGGTTAAATGTTTTGTCTGCAATATGATGAATTGTACAACAGGAAAGAGAACTGCATTTCATGAAGATGTGGGATGAGAAATCGGGATGGAATTGCAAATCTCTAGGAAGCCTTTGGATACTCAGTTCTGTGAAACAGGAAATTCTGAACCTGTTCAGCATGAGCATAAATATCTATGGAAACAAATTAATTTTAAAGTGTCCAAAGTATTTGGATTTTAAAACTTAATTTTCTGGTTCTGGATGATCTTAGATAAGAGGATTTACACTGCTATTCATCGAAGGACTAAATATTTGATTGGTTTCTTATACAGCTGCTTAACTAAAGGCTTTATTCTGGTTTATCATTTATAGTTTTATAAAGCATTTTAAACACATCAAATATGAATGTATTTTGGGTCCCAGTGTAGGTGATGGAAAGGAAGATTAAGGATGGTCAACACCTCTGAAACCCAAATCTCTTAAGAGCCATTTGAACGGGGAGCTACTCCCAGCCAGGAGTAACAACTGGATTTCACAACTGCTTAAATAACTTTCCAGATAGATGTTACTTGTGTTCCCGTTTCCAGAGACAGAGTTGACATTGTGAAAAAAGAATGAGAAGCTTGAGGATCTGTTTACAGCATCTGTATAGTGCTTACCTTGTTCTTACTGGCAACTCATCCATTTCATGGAGCTTGAGAGTCATGGAATTATCATGGTTGGAAGGGATCTCCTGAGATCATCTAGCAGAACTCCCTGCTCAGGCAATTTAAATCTCTTGGCATGTGTCCTGGTTTTGGCCCAGAGCAGCGGGAGGTGGAATGGCCAAGACCATAATGTTACTCGATACCAACTTATGTTGTTGCCAGGGGTGGGGGAAAAGGCTTCTCTCTTGTTTCCAAGATGAAGAACATTCTTTTCCAGTGGGGAAAAGCATGCTCTGGTGGGGAAGAGTCAGATGGCATTTGTGTTTTTCTGTGTAAATTGTTTCTTTATCTTATACCTTTTTTATTAATATTGTTGCTGTTACTGATCATTTTCTTATCTCATTGCTGTTTCCCATAAATTGTTTGCATCTTAACCCATGATTTTCACCTTTTATGGCTCCAATTTCCAGCTCCATCCATGGAGTAGAAAGGGGGAAGGGAAGGCAGGAAGGGTGAGCAATCAAGTGGTGTCTGTTTTGGGAGAGTCCTGGTGGGGGCATTGAAGTGGGTAGTACCATTCCTAAACCACAACAGTATGTTAGCTATAGATAGGAATCACATTTGGTTTCTGAAGATGTTATACTGGATGTTGAATAGAGAGAAATATTAACAGTGTCTTGAGCTCTGAAGTGAGACATTACTAATCTGCTGGATGCATCACACAGCAGGACCTTTCCAGGGAGAAGACTGCTGCAGCCCACTGCCAGGCTCGCTGCTGGACCCTGCTTGGTGCGCATGGCTTGAAGAAAGAACCTTTATCCTTCATGTGCTCCTCTCATTTCAAAGTTTCTCAAGCAAGCTGAGGGCACTTTATCCAGCTCAGAAGAGCAACATTTGTACGGAATGGAAGTGAAGTGTTCAAGAGTGTAGCATGAGGATTTTTAGGGGTTTGTGGGGATGGAAAAACTTCTGGGATAGCACTGAGGGGTGAGTATGCAGAAAACAGCAGAACTGATGTAACGTAATCCATACTTACTTTTGGCTCTGGTTTTTGAAGTGAAACCTCCTCCCAACTTTGCTCAGAAAAGATGCAGGGAGTAAGCGAAAAATGAAGCTGTGTGGACACTGAAGTTCATTTTCTGGCCCTCGGTTACTTATGAGCATGGATGTTTTCCATGAAGTGCAGTCCTAGTTAGAATATTATTTATACTGCAGTATAAACAATAGATAAATGATAAATTAATTTTTTCTTCCTACATTAAAAGGAATCTAAGTTGTTTATTTGAGTTTAGAAAACTTTTGTTTTCTTCAGCAACAATAATGTCCGCTCCTTGCTCAGGGTTGCATATGACCTGACAGATAACAATAGCCCTGTCCTAAAGCTCTCTACATTTAAATATTAATCTTGAAGAAAAAATTTGAGTGTAAATTGTGTCCTTGGAAGCCTTTGTGCCTTTGAAGCCATTTAGAAAGAACCAACACTGCACAGAGCATATGGCAGAAAAAGAATTCAGCAGTACTTGGGGTATGGATTTGTGGAAAGTATTTTTGAAACTTTGGTGTTACACTGGTGTTTCTTCAGAAAAAAAGTGCAGCACATCATATTTTCAGAAGAAAAGGAAAGTAAGCTGAAATGTACACCTGCTAGTATAGAGAAAATGCTGTACTCCAGTGTAGTCATGGATTGGATGCTGTTGCTGTGCCACAGAGCAAGCAGGGAATGCACTCACTAGATCAATCAGATTGCTCTCTTTGGTATTGTTTACAATGATTGTTAATTAGTTTCCTAGGATAGTACCTCATTTGCGGTCAAAATAGAATGCACACCAGATGGAGAGAAAATGAATTCCAAAGCAGTAATCTATTAATACACATAATTATTCCTTGGAACTCTAATGCTGGTGGTTTTGGCTGTTTAAACTCCAGCAACAGATAGATCAAGCAGATGACATTGCTTAAACATTATTCAGGGTTTTATTGGGTAAACCATAAACAATTGATATATGACTGCTTTTGACTGGCTTATTTCATGTGTTTTAATTTGATATTGTGATTAGCTTTTTTTTTTTCATTTAGAGACTTTGAGTTAGATTTTAAAGTTGCAGAAAATGTTTGGATGTGCTTAAAGTGTAATTTCTGATATGTTTCAGCATTTTTGCTATCAGTCCTACCTTTCCTTAGTTTTGAAATTGTCTTTTAAAAGGTGATGTATGGATGTTTTAATTAAGAAACAAGTACATTCTTAACAATGAAGATAAAATATTAGGTTTGAAATGTTTGTAGAGGTTTGTTGTTTTTTTTTCTGGAAAAACTTTAAACTTAAAGAATCTCTTAGACTTCATGGAAAAGAGTGAGAAAGCATGAATTACATTATATTTGGAAATGCTATATTTATATTCTGCCCATGTTTTTATTCCTGTGGGTTATTTCTTTTGGAATCAAGGTTATTGTTACTTTCTTTTATGCTAAGAATCTGATAATTCATATAATTTCTCTCTTCCTTAAAATTATTATGTCTCACCCTTTTAAAAGAATCATGTTGTTACAAAGACAAAACTGATTCAGGAATCATACTCCTAAGTATGTAATTAGTATGTAATTTCAGTGGGCATCTCAGTGTGCTTGAATTTAAGGATGTGCTTAGGAAGCTTCTTCAACTGATCCAAATTTACTTATCTTTGAAACAATTCTAGTATGTCTACTACTTGTAGTAGATAACTTTAAGGATAAGTAAATCAAAGTTTCATAAAGAGGTGCAGATTTTTTTTCCTGTGTGGATTTTTTTGTGTGTGCTTACAATAAAGGATTGGTGGAATGCAAACATTTCTGGAGACTTTTGGATCTATGATGGAGCCTATGGGGACTTTGGGCTTGATCTTTTCACTTTGCACTATGAAACTGGCTAAGAGATGAACTTTTGTACCACTGTACAAACTATGAGTGGTATCTTGGCTAGGCTGTAAATATTCTGTCACTTTCCTGAATCTGAACATTTCAATAAGACAGTGTTTAAAGAATACTTAATTCTATTTTGGTTTTTATGTAGCATAAAAATGACATACAAAATTCATATCCCCATCCCATTAAGAAGGCTGTAGTAGATGCAGTTATATGGAGGTAACAAAACCGACAAAACCAGAGCTGATCAGGGGATTTTATTTGTGCTTTGCCTTTAAATGTCTTTAGAAATCAACATTTTATGTGCAGTCAGATTGTACTCCCAAATACAAGAAGATCAGAGTATTTTCATAGCTGTGTAGTCTAAGATATAACATTAAATATGACATGAATCCCAAATATTTTAAATATGTAAAGAGATCCTATGAAGGTTTTATTTTTTACATTCAACTAATTTATGTAATGTATATGATGCTTTTCCATAGTGTATGGGATAAATCAGAATCCATCTATGACAAGGAGAAAAGCATATTGCTGAAGTTTATACAATGCTGTCACAGAGCAAATATTCACATGGGCACTGGCACAATGTCTTCACTGTGTAGGAAGACATCCACACATACAGGTTAAATATTTAGAAACCTTGGGAAAATAAATGCACACAGATAATCTCTAGAATGTTAAAAATGATCTGTAATCTAGGGAGAAAAAAGTGTTCTGTCCAGGTTTTATTGTTAAATGTACATGTTCTAGTTTATGCTGAAATATTTGTTCTGTTTTGTTTTTCAAAAGCAGTTTCACTACAGGATGAAATTTCACAGTGTTTCCTGTTTGGTATTATATGGACATTGGTTTAAGTTGTTGACTTTTTAAATAACACAGTTTACAAACACATGTACAAATGGACAAGACAACATCAGAGTGGTAGGTATTAATTATACTGGCAGATAGAATAAGCCTTTGATGGCAGACAGGGGCCTCATTTATCAGCCACTGGCATCTAGCATGGCTTGAGAAAGTCAAAGAAGAGTTGCAAAATGGAATCATGGAAAGCTGGTGCAGCAAAGCTGTCTCCAACACTGCCCAAACCTTTTACCAGTGTAAGTTCTCATTACTTCTTTGTAATTCTTTCTAGTTTGTGTAAAGGACAGTCATGAGATATCTCACTGCTTTATCTTCTCATGAGCTGCTGAATAACATTTCCTTCTTCCATTTATGGATGGACAGAGAGTATCTGAAATGCAAGAGAGGATCATGTACAGAGCTCCTCTGCCCATGGAGACCAAAAAGATAAAATTTGTGTCAGTACAGACAGGTGGAATGAGTATTGTCTCTCATTCAAAATGCATAAGTAATCATGACAGATTTCTTTGAAGTCTGGAAAAACCTGAAAAGTCTCTGAGTTAATCAACATTTCTCCATCTCATTCTGGCAACTAAGTTTTCTGTAGGAATTGTCAACTGAGATGTGTTTCAAAGCAAGTTGGGGTTTTTTTAATTACTATATCTTGGAGGAAGATTCCTCTCTTTCCAGTGAAATCCTATTACAGTTTCAGTTGTGGCAAAATTAACACCAAGTAATCACAGTTTGAAACAACAAGTCTGAGCTATATATGCCTTATTTTACTCACTGTTCTGCCCAATATCTAACTTACAAATATTGCACATTTCTGAATGAATGATTCACCTGAGGGAAATAATTCTAAACTGGGAAAGTGTGAAACTGATCAGTGATTAAGAAACACCCAGTGAATAATTGCATCACTGCATTTGAGCACACGGGCACAGGTTTTAACAGGGTGGAAGGGAAATGCCTGTATGGAATATGGGAGTCAAAACAAAGAAAACTTGCAAAAGAGGAGGAAAATTATTTGTAAACCAGCATAAAAGAAGACAAAGGCAACACAAGAGCTAAAATGTCTAAATTTTAGAAGTAGTGATGGAAAAGGAAATATGAGGGGGAACTACAAAAAAAAAAAAAAAAAAAAAAAAAAAAAAAAAAAAAAAA
>VXBR01009111.1:1202662-1296910 GCA_013400215.1 Cisticola juncidis | reverse complement strand
AAAAAAAAAAAAAAGGTTTTTTCATTTGCAAAGATCAGGAACTAAACAAAAGCAACTGCTAAGCACCTGACTCAGCAAACTACCCAGCCATATGCTCAAGTTCGTTTTTACTTAACAAAGCACTCCACAGTCAATTAAGCAATCGATGGGGTCAGGAGAAGTCTTTCCATAACAGCTATGAGAATGTAATCTCTTAGATTTTATTCCTTTTTAATTTAGTACCGTGTAGGTTGTGTGTTCCCATTGTTTATGGGATTAGACAAAATGAGGCTGTGACAACGATAAAGATTTTTATAGTTCCTAAGTAAAATTTTAAATGTATGTATAATGAAAAGCACTATTTCCTGTTTACTTTCCAAAAAGCATTTGAAAACTTGCATCAATATCTAGGTTTCTGTTTTGGAAATATATCTTAAAAATACAGGGTCTGAAGTACGTGGGAGACAAAATTGGCATGAAATTACCTCAGCTGTCTGTACTCCCTTTCCATGACAAGGAAGAGTGGTAACTTTATAAGGTTTGGAGTTACCTAGGACAAATATTGATTATTTGGGAAAACGTAAAGTTCTGCAACAGTTGCTCAGTAGCAGTGGTACCTTTCTCTTGCCCTGATGAGCATCCCTGCTCCCTCAGACAGCACAGAAAGGTCTATGCCAGCATCCCCATCAGCTGTCCTCCATCTTCTAGTGGTGCCATGTTCATATTCCTAGGAAACACAAGACATACTGTGTCGTGTGATGTAGATAATTGCCTTAGGGACCCAGGAAAGGAATCATATTCAAAACCTTGAGATGTTTACTTAGACTACCTAATTTATTATTATCTATTATTAAATTGTCTAAACTAAGTAACAGCTGATAATTAAGAAAGCACAAAACTACTGCCTTGTCTTCATCAATGAGTTCATTAGCAATCACATCAGAAGAACATAAGAATACATCCTAATTAGCATGTTAGGCAGAGCTAAAAAGACAGAATGCATTGTTCAAGGTCACCTAGAAGAGATTTTTTTTGCTGTAAATATTAATCAGTAACAATTAGGGCAAATTGTCCAAGTCATAGAGTCGAAGACTTGCAAGTATGTTTGTACATGTTTGTTTGGGTTTTCTTCTCAATTTGGTAATTTTATGCAAATTAAAATGGACTGTGGTTTGGGACTTGGGGACTATGGAACTATGTAATGGTCATTTTGAATAAAATATAGGGACGAATCTAGATGGTATATATGAATGAGCAAATTTTTTTTAGCACATTTTAATGGATTCTTAAGCATCTGGCATGTGAGTCATGGTGTTCTCAGCTATCCAGCACCAGTGTACCAGGGAGTTGTTTTTCTTCCTACACTTTGGAAGAAATTGCTGAAGGAGTAGCAACATTCCTGATTTCAGGGCACTTGGCAAGTATACTGGGAGATTTAGTTTGAATTATTTGTATACTTTTGAAATTTAGGATTATTATCTTTTATAACCTATGCATGCATGCATGGGGAATTTAAAATGCATTCTTTGAAACTGAAGTATTTTGTGTATGTCTAATAACTAAGTCTCGGGCAAGAATGAGAATTTTCATTGAAATAAGCAAGATTATTCAGTACAGCTGTTTGTTGTGTGATTTTTCGAGGTTACTGTCTTGTAGTAGTGAAGTAATTTAGAAAATTAATGTTATGTCTCTGTATATCTTTTATGCTTATTTCTGTAAAAACTAGTAAAAGTTGATGTTACAGTTTGGACAATTATTAGTACAGGTCTTTTTGTCTACTGTTTAATTTGGCAAAAGTGGATTTCTGATCTACTCGCTGATGATTAATAAGTCAGTTTGGCAAACAACAACTTTGGAGAGAAAAAGCATTAAAATCTTTTTCGTCTCAGTTTTGAAGAGTAACCTCTTATTTTATTCAGTATCCACTAAGCATTCTTCTTGTGAAAATTTCTGTTAAGTGTGCAGACTACACAGTAGCAGTTTCATAAAAGATCTTTTCAGATATTTTAAATTACAATGAGATAAGAAAAGACTGTGTAGATATGTAAATGCTTTTAGATTCTTTATTTTCAAAAACTGTTGTAGCTTTCCCACAGGCTGTGTGGAATTTGCTCAGCTGTGATCCTGGAATTCTGTCAGTTTGCTGTCTCTGAGGGCACTACTAAACTACTTAAACACTAAATTTTAATTAATACACCTCATAGGCTTTCCTTTTTGAATGCTGTACTTTCTGACATGTGCAATAAAATCTGTTACTGCTGTGATTTATATTATGACAGCCTACAGATCTGGATTAATATGCTGCTTTATCAATACACTGTTAACTTAGTTTCCTCAGTGAGGTAATTAAGTGTCTGTTACAGCTGGATGAAATTAAGTTAATGAGTGAAGTATATGGACACACTAAAATTGCAGTTTTTTCTGATTAATACTTCACTGATCTGTCACTCTAAAATGCTTAACAACACTACTGTTTGTCATAAGAGAGGGTACAAATGAGGCACTCAGAGGGTTTTGCACTGTGAGAGAAGAATGTGATATTTTATCACAGGATGCAAAAGTAGGGAATTCACCTGCTGAAGGGTCTGGAGGCAAGGGATTTCTGATTACTCAGATATCCTCTTTAGATTGCCAGAACAAAAAATCTTACTATTGAAGAAAGGTTCTGTATTTTGGGATAATCTGTGATTATTATTCACTCCACTGCCATAAGATAACATAAACCTCAGTAGAGAGGAATGCAGTGAGGGGGTTAAGCACAAGAACAGTTTGTCCCTCCTGAGCAAGGTCCTGAGCAACTTGATCTGGCTTTGAAGTTATCCATTCTTTGAGGAAGTGTTTGGATGAGAAAGTCTTCAGGTGTCCCTTCCCTCTTAAATTGTTCTTTGCTTCTATGGATATCTGGAGATAAAGTCCTTCAGGAATGCTTGTTTCATGATACTAGCTCCCAAATAGTTCTCTCATGAGACAGTCCTTAATAAGTGAGCACCTAAATGTTCTGTGGTTGATGACATTATGTTCACTCAAGTAAATGGTAACTTGACAGGTTGCAATACTTGAACATAGTTGCATTTTAGACCTATCTGCTGTTTGTCTAATTCACAAGACTGCTGCACCTGAATTCCAGGGACAACAGAACACTGTCATAGGAGTTGTTAAGGAAACTTTCCTGTGTGACCATCCAGGAGTTACTCAAACAGTCACAGTTCCCCCCTGAGCTGGGATCAAGGCCCCTTCACAGAAGGAAGCCCCAGTGCCCTGCACGATTCCCCACACACTCCACACTCACACACTCCAACCAGGTTTTCTAACTGGCTCCACCCCAGTCAGAGTCTTAGACCTCTGGATCCTTAAATTAATTTAATCATGGTGCAACAACGGAGTAACAGCTTGTGCCAAGAAGTGGAGGCTGAATAAAGGACTCCCTGAGGTTTTTATAACCTTACTTTAGGTGTGCAATAGTCTGGGGCCTCCCTGTCGGTTCTTTGGCTCCTGCTGTGTCTCTTAGTCTCAGGTCACCTGGCTGGGGCCACAGGTCCTCTGCCCTTTGCAGTTCATGGCCTCTTGTCACAGGCTCCTGCACCCAGAGCTCGGTTTGCACCCTGAGCTGCCTCACTGACTGTGCTCTTCAGCAGGAGCTCGGGTGTGGCCCCTGCATCTGTGCCTGTGGGGCAGGTCTCAGCTCCATCACTCACAGATCAGGTCTCACATGAGAATGGATGTTCTTCCAGATGTGCTTAAATGCTCAGTATGCACTGCTCTGAAATGAAAGCATGCCTGGAGTGAGCAGAGACTTTGAACCTCATTCTCTGGATGTCAAGGTTAGAACTGAAACCAGTGAAGATCCTGTGGTGTGGTTACTCTGTTCCACAGGCTGCTGAGCACCCACCAGTCAATAAGTTATGCAAGAGAAGGGATCATTTGAGTTTGAACTTTTTGGTTTCCTAAGTTCTCCTTTATTTGTGTGACTTAAAGGCTGGTTTGTGCACTCAATAATCAAGAAATCTGGTTTACTCTCTCTGTCGTAACATTTGGTTAAGTGAAATAATATGAAGAAAGCAATGCCTGTGATTTAAATAATTTTTCAACATGCATTTTTGATGTTGAAACCTTCAACAGCATTTCTCTTGCACAGACAAATCTGTGTCAAGGGTAAGGGGTTACCACAAAATAGTTCTGTTAAATGCCAATGTCTGTGTATATAGATTTATATATTTTGGCTATCAAGATGTGTTCTCAAATTTAAGAGCTCTTAAATCGGTTTCTAGTCCATTCTGTGACACATAACCCAGTTTAAAGAGAAAAAAATAAGCTCTTTTACTAATTTGAAGGTAACCTCCAAACAGCTGCTAGAAGCGACCTTAAAAGGAAGTGAAAAATTACATTTTCTTTACAGATATTTTCCATAAGAAGTGGACACTATTACATTTCTTATTGTCATTTTACATATGCTAAAATTATCTAATATAACTTGCTAATAATTTATTTTTAAAAAAATTTCATTAGCACCTGTATGGTAATTTATTATCAGACAACGATAAGGATCTCATCAGGAAGAGAGTTTGAGGATGGTTGCATTATTACATTTTTTTGCCTGTTCTACACTCCCTTTGCCATTCATTAGATGTGCTCAGAGCAGACTGTGCTGAACATTATGAGCTCCCATGGTTCAGTTCCTTGCTAATCAATCAGTTGACCTCCTGTCTTAAATTTCTGGCCAGTAAACTCATTTGAAATGTAGTGAGTAAAACCTTCTTTGATGCTATATTTAATTTTCAACTAACTGTGTTAATAAACTATGCAGTTAATATTATCCAGTCCAAACCCCAACATGTCACGACACAGCAGAAGATTGTTACAGTGCTCTGGCATCCTGCAATAGCCAAAGGAAAATACCAAACGAAGCCACTCGATGTCACTGTTGCTTCACCGAGGTTTGTCTAGCACAGCATCCTAAAAGTGCTGAAAAGCGTATTTACAGAGAAGATGTTCGAGTAGAGCCCAAGCCTTTTGAGCCATGTCTGGCTTCTGTGTTGCCTCGATGTTACTGGCCCCATAGCCTCGTAAATATTCAGTATGATAAGAGGATGGAGATTATAGCTTTATGTGTTTCCTGAAGGGTAAGAATCATATCTTTGTCAGTTTAGTTCCACATTGTCCACATTCAAGTAACTGATGACTGAAATCAATGCTTTTGAAGTTAATCATTAATGAAAATGCATTGCATCCAACTATGGGAGATGAACTGGCAAGCTCTGGAGCTTATGAATTTTCTCTGGCTTTGATGCAGCAGAATTTCAGAGAGAGAAGTTGTTGAAATATCAGTAATAAATGATTTGCATACTTACATATATGCTTCTTCTCTGCCTAGTGCGGTTTAACCCAGGTTTATGTAGTACATGTGGTTGATAACCTACTTTTTTACAAATTATCAAAATTCAGGAATGCTGTTTTGAACAGTATGGATTTCTATCACTGTTTTTGAGTTGTTGCATTTGTCAGCACTCTGTTCTAATTCCAGAAGCTTGTATAATATTCCCATATGCTGTGTTCTGCAATGTATGAACTGCACAATTTGGTCTCTCTAAATTAGTTCCTATCACCCCCTTTTTAAATTTTGACTTTCATTCCTATCCAGTTGCGCTTTGTTAAAGTACTTAAAATTTTTCATAGCATTTGTCTAGGAATTTTAGCCATAGTTCCTAAGACAAAAGCTTTATGTGACTAAAATTTTTGCCAGTCTTATTTTCCTAAGTCTTTCATTTAATATCACCTTAATCCTTTACCCATACTTAATTTATCTGACAGAAACAGAGCAGTACCAAAACTGAGTTCATAAAAATTTTTTGGTCAGCTTAAAAGGATGAAAGGAATTAGATTCTGCATGGAATAAAAAGGTGAGGAAAGCTCAATCATTATATATTCATTATATATTAAGATCTAAATCATATATGTGTTTTTCCCAGTGGCCAGCCAGAAAGATGTGTGTCACTTTGGATTCATGATAGCACACACTTCCCTTTGCCCAGTGGTGGTGGAAGGGAGAACTTCAGGAAGGGAGCTGAATGCTCTGGATGTTCTTGGGGAGCAAGTGAGGAGCAAGCAGCAGGAGCACAGTTCACACTGGATATTTGCAGATATTTTGTTAAGTGATCTGTCTTCCTGAGAAGACTCACAAAGAGCAGGTCACACTGTAGAATCACAGTGATTAAGGGTGGAAGGGACCACACTGGGTCATCTGGTCCAGCCTCCCTGCTCTAACAGGGCCATTCCAGAGCACGTGGCACAGGATTGTGTCCAGATGGTTCTTGAATATCTCCAGTGATGGAGACTCCACAGTATGCTCCATTATTTCTATCTATGCCTGTCTTAGGTGTGAATAACTTCATTTAAGTTCTATGAGCATATGTATACATAAGTACAGTTTTTGAACTTTCTTTCACTTATGTGAAGTCTAAAAGCAGTTCTCTTGTAAGAACCAAAAGATTTCCTACAAAATCTGCTTCCATATGATGTGGAGTTTAGGGGTTCTCTGTCAGAGTTATCAGAGATATATCCTTCTGAGGTCTAAGTTGGAGTAAGGTGTTAGATTTTTATCTTTTTTAGTCCCTTGAGGCCTGAGAATCAAACTTTCTTTCTTCACATAGCCCCCATGTATGCAAACTTCCCATATATGCAAATGCTACAGAAACTGATGAAAATACAGACTGCCCCCACAGAAGTTACCCCATTTATTTTTGAAACCTGTTGTAAATCAGGTTTTAAAAGCCCACTATATCTGATCTATGATGTAATAAATATCTCCTTCTATATACTACCTGTATTCAAGTTTTTGACTTAGGGTAATTATCTTTTTAGCATTGCACCTAAATATTCTACTAGGATTACACTTTATGCATTTCCAGAACAAACAACAAACAATGTAATCACAGGAAGATAGGTTTTACTTACTTAAGATTATCAGTAAAACTAACTGTGAACCATCTAATATTACAAGTGTATGTGAATACACTGAGTTAAAAACCTGAAGGTTTCTCACACTTATCCTTTGGTGTTCCAGAAAACGAAGTTTTATTCTTTTGTTTCATAGCAGGAGAGGGTCTCATAGTCCTGACAGCTCTGGTACATGATGATACAATTCAACCTATGAAAAGTCTGCATAGTCTAGGAGTGTATAGATTAAAGGTTTATAGTTAATGAAAAACAGCAGATGGGAAAAGGTTTAAATATCGTGTGTGTGCTGCAACATGCTTCCATCAGGATACTGATGTGTTCTAGGAAAGTGGAGGGGGTTTTTATGTTTCTTTAAGATTCAAAGGTTGTAATATTGTGTAGTGAGGCATACATGGTATATACAAGGAGGTTTGTTATACATACCTGTACACCAGTTTTCCCTTAAAAATGTTGATTTCTTTGGGCATTTGTAACTGAAATGTTGCTTTGTGTCATTGTTGAGGTGAAACAAAGTTTCCACAAAAATTCCACAACAGCTGCAGGATGTTTGCACTCATGCATGCACACACCCACAGAGAGATACCATCCCTTGTTGTTGGGGGACAAAAGTCTGTAGATAATGGAAATCCTAGGTGTTCAGATACTCGTCTGGGATTGACTTGTCCAATTTAATTGACTCTGCAATTAGGAGGTGGGAAAATCTCAATTACAGACTTTTTCAAACATCATCAGCATTGGGGTGCAGAACTTTGAGGAATGGAGAATATGTTCCTGTGTGTTTAGCAGTGGTTCTTTGGTTTCCTAATTTGGGTCTTTTGCTTGTTTCAGAATATTCAGAGCTTCTAGCAAACAATGATTAAAATAAAGAGGCTACGCTCTTTGACACAAGTACCTATATTTGGGTGTGGTTTTGCACACGGATATTTACGTGTAGAAATATATGTTGATTTTTAATCATGTAAATACTGTTATAGTTAGAGGTACTGAACATGTCATCAAAACTAAGCAGCACCCGACTGCTGAGTAGCTCTCACTGTAGCTGTGAGGATTCCTGTCCACTTCTGAAAACTGAAAGAAGGAAAAGATTTGTGTTGTGAAACATTTGGCAGACATAAATGCCTCAATTATGAAGTCCTTGAACTGCACTTTCAGGTTAAAAAACTAGAGAAAACTAAAAACACAAGCCACAAAAAGAAAAAAAGAAAAGAATTGATGCTTAGAAGTTTGTTCTACTGAACAAAAGCAAGAAACTTCTTTTTCTAATAAAAAGAAGCACCTATCTTTAAAAAGTGTATGTTTTTAATAGGTGGGCAGGGCAAAGAATAAGTATGGCAAGAATAGTTGAAAGTAAGGGTCTGTCTCAAGCTAAGAAATTCTTTCTTTGTCTTCTTTTTTTATTTTTACCTTTGCAATGCTATGGGACACAGCTGTGGACATCAGCTGAATGTCACTCAGTAGAATGGACTGATGCATTTGTCTTTGTGCCAGTCTACTTGTTGCATCAGGAAGCAGTCTCATTTTTCTAACATTGTTTAGGATGGAAAATTCTGCAGGTTTTTTTTCCTTTAATCTAAACAATGAAATGTAAATTAATTTATATTTCAAAAATATATTTATTTTTATTGCTTAATGCAGAGCAGGATTGGGAAGACACTTCAGCCATATGATGGATCTTGCATTTCAACTTAAATTTCTTTGCCATCCAGAGAGACAGAAAACTTAGAGGAAAGCTTACTGTGTCTTTGCCTGATATCAGTCAAGGCATTTAAATGCCTAAACTTTTAAAGCTCTTCCATGCCCTTATCACTTTGTGTCTGAGCACTTTGTGTCGTACACAAGGTGCATGACATTCTTACAAGAACAAATGTTACTTGGTGAACTGTCTGTGCTGAGAGAGCCTTTGCTGAGTGGACAGCCAGGATTGGCTTTGAACAAGAATGTTTGTCACAAGGATTTTTGGCACTGCCCATGTGAAGCCGATACCTTGCAGTCCCTCGCTGCACATTGAGCTTGTTACTCTTAAGTTAGAGGTTTCAGCCTACAGAGAGAGTCTGTGTCTGTTTCCAGTAGGACTTATTGCTACCTGATGTTCTGCATTTGCTACATAAATAAGCATTTTGCTGTCATTTAGAAGACAAGATGCTGATGGAGTAAGACAAGTCTTGGAGCACGAGCTTTGCTGAGGTCTGAATGCTTCTGCCTGCGGCCAGAAAAGCTCCCCCCAGGAGAGACACGGCTGCTCTCCCGGGCTTGGCAGGGAGATGCCTGCTCTGCTGGGCACTTCTTGCTCAGATTAGCATAGCCCAGCCTATATCACACACACACCCAGTAATACCTCATTTTGCCACTGGAATGAGGCCAAAAGCACAAGCATTACAGGGATATAAAGCGGGAAGTTACTGGAAAGAATCACAAACTAACGTGAGACTAGACCAAATTTTTGCAAACAGCAGAAAATGTGATCTTTGTCATAGACTGTTCTTGCATTTAATGTAGCTGTTTATATGATTGAAGCACTTATTAAGTGTTTTCATTGAATATAGTTACAGAACAGCTGCAGAAATCTTAAGCATTTCTGTTCATTTTTTTTTCTCTGTAGTTTGGAACTGAAAAATCTCAGAAGAAAACTGGAGACTGACAGAGATCAGGGTGATTCCTCAACTGTGCATCCCCCTGACAGAGGCACTGCTTTTGTGGGGTAGGAATGATGACAGGGGCAAAAAGGAAAAGAAGCACAGTGTGGAGGAAGATCCAGGCTGTTCGCTTTGAAGATATCAGAGCCTGGTGTATGAGAAGGGTGCCTATCTTGAAATGGGTGCCTGAATACAACTGGAAGGAAAATTTGGTTCCTGATGCTGTTTCTGGGATGATGCTAGCTGTCCAACAGGTGACTCAAGGTACAGTTAACTCATTTCAAATTAATTTTTTAAGTTTGCCTGGTCATATCTAATGTGGATTGAAACTAAATAAAATATAAGGAAAAATATGTAGTCTTAACTCATTTATAGAGTGGAAGTGAAATGTGGATAGAAATGCATTTGATATTGTAGTTAATTTCTGTGGAACTTTACTATTTATCCCATACCTTTGAGAATTTTTTAAACATTTAATATAGAAGGTGGGAGAGCAGTACAGCATATGGTTATATATATTCATATATATTTTCATACAGCATATGGCTATGTACAATGTTTTATCAGTTAAATTACCACCTTTTCCCCTATTTCACATGGAAAACAATATATAACTAAATGATAATTGCACTATAAAATATGCTATTCTGGAAGAAACACGTGTATGATACTATTACCTGTAAAATTCCAAAACACAGCAGGAAAAATTCACAACTTTCTGAGCATGAAGAATGAATGTTCCTGCTAGAGACATTATCCAGAGAGAGGATCTGTGGCATCCATAGCTTGTAAGCTGATTTAATGCTGTATGGCATTACCTACCACACCTCTTTTCAAGCAGCAATACAAAGTAGGGGTGGAGCCAGACTCCATTTTAAAGCTTAAAAAAAAAAAAAAAAAAGAGAAAGGAGAAAAGAAAAGAAAAGAAGGAAAAGGAAAAAAGGAAAAGCTTCTCAGACCTTGCACAATGACCTGCAGAAACATTAAGTTCCAGTCATCTTGCTTAGTAAAGTGATTGCCACGAGGAAATAAATGCTTTTGTCAATTTTTAATGTGTTTTTAACAGTATCACCTTCTTATGACAATATCTTACATTTGTCTCAGACAAATCACAGCTTCTTATCTCAGACAGACTTTAACTCCTTCCTTCATGTGAATGACACACATTGTTTCCTAACAGTCTTCCATTTTAATTATGCTTAACTATCATTCATGTTGTTAAATTATAAACACTCCTTAAACTGAATTATGCTGGAACTGGAAACAACTGATTTGTGTAAGTATTTGTGCTTTTAAAGTAATTAGGAACATCTGCATTGGCATGATTTAACTTTAAGAACCTTAATACCGTAACTCTGCAAAGTATCTAATTTCACTGGTATGTGTGTATACAACAATTGTAATTAAAATGCTGCTAATAACACTGTGTTGAAATTCATCAAAAATGCTATGTTAAACAGCATTTCTGCAGTGTTGGTAGTTTCAGCCAGGATTTTATGTTTGACTCTTGTACCAAGAAGTTGTTTACCATAACAGATAAATTTAAGAAGACCCAGTGAAGACAGAAAAATAAATACTTGTGTTTTCTAGATTATTTTAAAGTACTCTAGAAACTATTTTATCCTTATTTTTTGCTTTTTATGTTTAAAAAGAAATACTTTGAAACTCCTGATCTGTTTTTCTTTCTCTGCTTGCTGCTTTTTGAGATTTTGGAATAATTTTAGGGGATGAAATAGGAAGAGAGTTAGAGACAAAAGCATTTCATCATGTTTGTGGTGCCTTAATTTGAATGCAAATATAAGCTCTTTCCCTAGAGTTGTAAACATTCCAGTTAGCAGAACTATCATAATATTTTCACAGGAAGACCTATGCATGACAAGAAGTTCCATTTGTTAGATATTTCTGTTCAAAAACTCGAATTCTGAGAGGCCCTATTATGACTGTTTTCCTCCATCCACAAGATAAACCAAGAAATTTTGTAATGCAATGCAAGGCAGAAATTCTAAGGATAGTAAGAAAAAAAAGTAACTGGTGATAATTGACTTCTTGACCATAGTGCCAACCCCAGCAACAGGCTTAAGCAAACTCAAGTATATGGAAATAAACCTGAGTTATGGAAGTATTTGGAAAAATGTACAGTTGTATTTGTATGCAACAGCTTTCTGAGTGATGAAAGCTGCCAATTCCAGGTTGCAGAGAAGTCAGTAGCTTGAGAATAATTAAGAAAGGCCTTCCAAATCAGCTGTGTTTTTCACAATTTCCTTCTGTGGATTTCTTACTCACCTGGCATTGGTCACATTCAGACTGCTCAGGCTGGCAACTGCTCTGATCTGGTGTAAGGTGTTTGTGTTCCTGTTTCTAATCTAAATTTTAGATAAAATTTGTGGTTTCTCTTTGTATAGTAAGGAAGATGAAAGTCTGTCCTTACTGTGTTGTAGTGAAAGCAACAACACTGGGCTGGGGAAGAGGATTCTGAGGGGTGTAGGGAGATGGAAAGTAAAGGCATGGGATTATTATGATGTGCTGCTGGGCATTTGTGATGAAAGAGTCATTGCTGAAGCCAAGCAGTCATTCTGAAAATGTTCCTATAATTGTTTCATTATCTGCTAAAAATAATAAATAAATACTAATTCAGGATCCCAAAATTCAATGCTCTTTATCTAATGAGACAATACTTGTATTGTCTCTGTATGTATCCCCTAGTTTTAGAGACGTTATCTACTTCTACAGAATGTGGAAAAAGAAACATCAAAGATAATTATATTTCTAAAAATTTTATGAAAATATCACGTAGGAAAAAGACCCTACAAGTTTTAATAAAACAAAACAAAACAAAACAAAAAGCCTTTTCAAATACACCAGTTGATGCAAAGGTCCAGCTGGATTTGCATAATCTCAGACTGCGAACTCAGTCAGCCACAAGTCAAAACCAGTAAAGGAAATCAGCCTTCATCAGTTCCAGCTATTTAATATTAGTTCCAAATGTAATTTAATAATGCTGACATAGAATCCTTATTCTTACTTTGATACCTAAGGTTGAAAAAATAATCTTTGAATCTAAAATGAACATCATAAGTCTTGAAGTTTGCTATATACTGTAATAGGAAGTTAAGAAATTTGAGCTTTTATGTTTTGGTAATCATTACATAATTTGTTCTCAAAAACTTCTCAAGACTCTGTTATTGATAGACCAGAGCAAGATGTCTCAAAATTAACAATATAAATCTCTAATTTTCTTGTTGTATTAGCATTCATTGCTCTCTTCCCTTTCCTTTTAAAATGTATTAATATTCCAACAACAGTCATCCTGTGAAGAGCCTTCTTTCCATTTCATTCTGTATCCCTCATCCTTGCAAACAAATTCTATTGCTAGATCCATGTAGATGTCTCATGAGTGCCTAACCTTTTTCATTTCTGAATTGAAATCATACTAACAAAACAAAGGGTCTGCTTTGTAGGTAAGTAGTTCTCAGCAAGCTGCTTTTTTGACCTTCACTGGTAAATGAAGACTTAATTGATAAGAGTTAATGAACATTAAGTTATTAGAGAGCATCCAAAGGAGGGTAATGAGGATGATGAAGGGCCTTGAGGTGAAGCTAAATGAGGAGCAGCAGATACCACATAGTTTGTTCAGCCTGGAGGAGACTGAGGGAAATCTCAACATGTTCATGAGGGGAGGTGGAGAGGCAGGTACTGATCTCTTTTCTCTGGTGACCAGGACTTGTGGAAACTTAGTCAGGAGGGGTTTAGGTTGGATATCAGGAAAAGTTCTTCTCTCAGAGAGTGTTTAGGCACTAGAACAGCTCTCCAGGGAAGTGCCTGGTGCCCCAGCATCAGCCTGACAGAGCTGAAGAAGTGTTTAGACAGTGCTCTCAGGCACATGATGTGACTCCTGGGGTGTCCTGGGCAGGGCCAGGAGTTGGACTTCAATGTTCCTTATAAATCCCTTCCAACTCAGTTTATTCTGTGACTCTATGCTTGTGAGAGGCTGGGCATGCCTGCCTTTACATCACGTTTTTCCTTTTCTTTATTTCACTTATTAAGTTGTCTATCTTGACTGACAAGTTTTCTCACTTCTGCTTTTCTGATCCTCTCCTGCATGCTCTGAGGATGGGTGAGTGGCTGGCTGGGTACTTAACTGCTGGCTGGAATCAGCCCACCACAGGCATGATTCATCTGAATAAATCTAACCATCTGCTTTGTTAAGCTTGGTTGATTATATTAATAAGATTTGCTCTGAGTGTAACAGGGGATGGGTTCAGGTGTAGACACTGATGAGGTAGACATCAAAGCTTAGGTTTCCTAACCATTATATCCATGGCAGTGTGAGTAATAAAGGGTTCATGTTTAACAGTTCATGGTTACAGGCAGGTCTTACTGTTTTCTTTTCTGTAATTCATCTATTGACCTGTCACAATAGAATTATTTGTGGTTTTTTATGTGACATGGTCACTCCATCATATAAGAAGTATACTTTTATCACCCCTTCCAACAATTTTTCTTGGTTTTCTTGGTTTCCTTACATGATAAAATTAAGAAGCATTATGATGCAGTCTTTCTATGTAGCTAAATTTCATAAAACTGTCATCATGTTTTTTCTGTAGCCTTCGGAACGTGTGCTATAGTCCCATCATGTCTCTTCAGAATGCAGCTTAGCTTATTTTCACAGTGGCAACTTTTATTGCACCAAGCAAATTATTCATCTTTACTTTCAAGGCCTTTCATATGTGATCTTTCCTGACATTATTTATTCATTACCAAGCTCTTGACCCATCTACCATTAATCCACTTTGTTATCCTTCTTCATTCAGTCTTGTCTTTTCAAACAAATAGCGTTTTGCCTCAGGGTTAAAATTTTGCAGTGTATATTTGTTGGGAGTCCATACATTGGTGTTTTGCTATTTAAAATGTGGGGTTTGTGGTTTGTTTTTTATTTGTTTTGCTGTTTGTTTTCTTTTCTGGGCAGAATTGTGCACACTGCTCACAAAGACATGTTGCTAGTACCATGACCCATCAGTAAGCTTCCCTGAATGTCCCTTAATGCAACGGAAATAAAGCCAAGTTTGTCTGAAAAAGTTTGCAAAATAGACCCTCTGACATGCAGCTGAGTTCATTGCCAGAGGAATTATTCCTCAAGTTGGTCTGCTTGAATATACATTTTAGTTTATGTAACTTATTTATGTTCTCTATACAGGTAGGGGACACAAATGTGGGTCATGACATTTTGGTCGTGACATGCTGTGAAAATTAAATGCTCTGCATAACACCTGAGGTTGTTTTACTCTTTCTGGTTGTAAATTCCTAATGTAGGTATCTAACTTCAGACAATGTCAACCCTACTCTCAGGCTTTTTCCAAGAACTCTCTTGAGGTTCAAGCTAGTAATGACCAAACAGACTCCTGCTTACACAAATATATGACTTAAATTCTTTTTTTTTGGGTAGTTTCTAGGTGATGATAATACTTATACCCTGTACTTTTCATTATAACACTTTAGAGCTCCTTACACTGTCCAGTAATAGAAAACCTTATGGGTAGGGAAATTAGACACACAAAAATGCTTTTGCTTGAAGCAGAGAAATTACTTATGCAATACTACATTGAGAGTTTATGGTGCAAAGAATTCAGAATTCGGTTGTTTGCTACTGATATGCATGTCTAACATTGCAACTGAGTTAAACCACTCCAAAAATCCCCGAACCTATAAGTGCTTTTTCAGCCCTTAAAAATGAGTACAAAACAAAGGCATGGTAATTTCTACTGAAGCATTTGGTCTGAATAGAAGCCTCTGTGCAAAATTAGAACTGTGACTCAGTTTCCTGAAGGATGATGACTTTACCATGTATGAAATGGTCAAGCACATGGATATATAACTGATTGCAAAGAGAGAAAAAGAAACACATTCAGACTGAAGGCTGAGATGGGTAACTGCCATCTCAGAATTATGAAAAAACAAGGTAATTGTCATTGAATATCTGGTAACACCCTAGATGATTCTGACACATTTGGAATTATATTCTATGATTGATAGTGAGTACAGTGTTGTACCCCAGTACCAAGTCTGTACTGCACAAGGGACTGGACCAGATGCAAGCCACAGAGATGTATTTCTCTTTAGTAACAGTAATAACTATAATAATGATGAAAAAATGCATATAGAGCAATAAAGGACACCAGAGTGATTGATTCAGCTATGCAATTCTGAAGCAAGGCTATAGGAC
Organism: Cisticola juncidis; assembly: GCA_013400215.1. Taxonomy (NCBI): domain Eukaryota; kingdom Metazoa; phylum Chordata; class Aves; order Passeriformes; family Cisticolidae; genus Cisticola; species Cisticola juncidis. The sequence continues at coordinate 1,281,124 of VXBR01009111.1, read as the reverse complement.
AGCTGGTGGATTTTACTTCTAGTTTATGTCTGGGGTTCTAAAGACAAATCTGCTGCTGCTCTCAGAGATGGTTTTAATGATGTGTTGGAAAATAATTAGTTTATTTGGTAAAAAAAAAAAAAAAGGCTGCTGCATGAGTTAGGAGGTGCAAAGAAAATGATGATCACTAGCAGTGGTATCTGTTGATCCATTATCACCAATGTAGTGTGTCATTTTGGTTGCCTCTGTTCATGGAAGGTGATCTCAGTAGAAGAAAAGGCTAGGAGAAGCAGCAGAAAAACAAAGATCATATTTGGGAGAAAACTTCAATGGCTCAGACAGGTAATTAAAACATAAGAAGGTTTTTCCTTACCAGGAAAATTAAAATTTTAAATTGAAAGAGACTTGCAGCACATGGAGAAGTGAAAATAAAAGTAACATGAATATGTTTCGATTTAAAATTCTAAGTAGTTCTAAAAATATTGTATTTAAATATTGGGTTCAGAAGATGGATCTCCTTATCACATAATTCCATTCATGGATGTGCTAAATTACAAACAATTGTGTTTGGCTGTCATAAAGGGGAGCAGGTCACAAGGAAGGGTCCTCACAACTTTATGCTCCCTTTCAATTTTATGCTCTTTTTTGAGCTGCTGACCAAAAAAAAAAAAAAATAAAAGGGAAGTTTTGAACTTCTGTATATATATGAAAAAGTTAAGACAAATGTGTGGGAGTTTCAAAATGAAAAAACTGCCTCTGTATTTTTAAGTCAGTCTTTTCTTGCTAAGTTTGTAGAAGCATAAGCATTATTCTGTTTCTTTTGAAATGAACATTTTTCTGTGTGTTATATTATGTGTACTCAATAGCTGCCCACTGGAAGCATGAAGGTATAAGATTTGGACTTTCAAACTTATCAGGTTGCAATGATGTCAGTGTTTGTCATTTAAAACAAATATTTTTTGTAGGCAGCTAGTACAGGGATATGCTTCATGTAGAATTTATATTTAGTGGTATACATTTGCCTTTCCTATGACCTCTCATGAACAAGAAATGCTTTGGCTCAAGTGGATTTGGTGGGCTGTTTTTTTGGAGGGTGGAGAGCCCTTGAGACATATTTCCTCTAAAAGTTAAATATGTAGATGGCATCTGATGAAGTAAGTAATGTTATTTCTGCCAACTTCTTTTCTTTTTTCATTCTTCAAGCCCAATAATAACTCACTGAGTCTTGGTGTGGTTTGTATGTTTTAATTAAAGTTAATTTAACCTGGAGCTGGATTTATTGCTGAACAACTAATTCCTTAACCCTGGCTGGAGACCTTGACATTAAAAAAAATTAACTATACTGCCTTCCTGCATTCCAGAACTGGTGCCCAGTGTTTTGGAAGGCATGATGCCAAAAACTTAAATTTTTTTTTTTTCCTTAGCTTTTCATGGAGGAACCCCAGCTGAGTCTTCTCAAGGGTGATAGTTGCTGGGGGTTTATTTCAGGCTCTGATCATAAATGTAGACATAAATATACTCTGAGCTGACTAACTGGAGCTAATAATTTTATTAAGGGGTAAAGCTCCCTTGTAAATATACATCTGGCTTACAAATAACATGTGTAGATGACATCAAATAGGCACATTTGGAAACAGAGCCAGAAAAACCCCCTACGGAATGTATTGGAGAACCCATGTAATTCATGATTTGTGGAGGAGGGTGTCCAGTTGAACTCTGTTATGGTTCTCCCATGCAAACCATAATGATGTAAGCTGAATATGAAATCTAACATGTTAATGAGTAAATGTGGGACAATGTTTCACACTTTACAACTTTCCAGTGGAGGAGTAAGGCACTTAGGCTGCTGTGCATGGAATATTTTATTTCTAATGGCTATAAAAATATTCTTCCATGTTACTCATATGTTAATACAGACCTGTCTAACAGACTGCTAGAAATGTGAATTCAGCTTCTGGTGACCTCTGACTCCCTTGGGGTCTCCTGTCCAGGTGCACTCTGGTGCACATGCATTGAAGGACCAGATGAGCTGCGTGGATCCAACCCTGTGCCTTCGGGTGCCTGAGCACCATGGACAGAGACTGAGAAACCCAGGAAATGTTGATCCTTGAAGGAGGAAATGACAGCACATATAATCTTCCAGATCAGAAAACCATTAATGTTCAGATCTTGGCCCTTGATTTACCAAAATTGATGCCTTTTTCATGGATTTCAGAAAGTCCAGCTCATCTGGATTAAGGCCTGTAATCACTCATGACAGGTTTTTGTTTCTCCACAGCATTGATGCTTCTCAAAAGATTATCTCATTGTTACCTGCATGCCAAAAATTTCTCAAGCTTTCATTCTCTGTTTATTCTTACTGAAATACAGAGAAATTTACCTATGATCCACTTTCAAAATGCTTCTTTGATTCTGGAGGTGGTTAAATTCTTCAAGTATTATGGCTGACTAGTGGATAATAACTCATAGAACTCACTGTGAAAGTTTATAAAACCTTTGTGGTGTTCAGATATTGTGTCAAATTCATCCTAAAGAAGTCTTAATGTTTTATCTCAGATTGTCTGTCAAGACTGATAGCTTTTTTTGAGGAGCTCTATTAAAAGAAAAGAAAGCACTAGAAAATTTTTAATGTTCTGTTTTGTATGTATCTAAACTCTATTACATCCAGAAGGGTCAAGCTGTCATGTGTAGTGAAATCATGAGCAGGTGATGCCATCCACTTGTTTCTTGAACCATAATGCTTGCATATTTTCCTTTTGAACATTAGATACAAATGTCAGTATCTGGACAGTGGCAGTATCTGTAAAGTGGCAGAACAGAATAGTGTTTTCTCAAGTCTACCTTTGATGTGGTTGCCAGATGGTACATTGGGAGAGCTGCATTTCAGAATCTGTGAAATACTGTGAACTCAGGTACTGTGGCTAACACAGCTGAGGTGCTTAACTCTCACCAGGCTGAGGGAGACAGTTGCATGGGAAGGAACTGCACTGAAGGATCCTTCAATAAAGAAGGAGGTTGATAAATCAACATTGTGTGGTCTCTGAAAGATTTATGGTTCATTTTTGAAGATCTGTCCTTCCATTTTGTCTTTACATTCTTCATCTATCTCAGGCTTTGAATGACAGAAGAACCAAGGAATGATTTTAAACTCTAGGTACTTTGTCACTAAATAAGTAAGACAGGAGGTACAATCCACTTGTGCAGCCCCAGCAAACGGGGCCATTAAGTAGCAGAGGTCTTACAAGCATGAGGTAAAGGTGCATTGAGAGAACTGACACTGAGCTGCCCAGTTTTGCAGGTTAATGATATTATTTATAAAGGATTATTTTGTGTTAAGAGCTTTTACAAAGCCATTGCCAAAGAACCCTCCAGAACTGTTAAGTTTGTGTAGGAAAACTGTTATGAAATATAATATTCATTTTTTTCCTGAGGTAGAAAAAAAAATTGTTTTTTTCTTCAATAGAAGTTAGCTATTCTGGAGTTAGAAAGTAAAGCCTAGGATATAAGTAATTGGTTGTCTGATTTGTTAGTTCTTCAAGAAGCATTGATAGGAGAGTGATTAAATATGTGTCAATTCTACATTTTAGGGCATCCTCAGAAAATACCTTTCTTACTGCATAATAGAGCTTTGTGAACAAAAGGAGAAGCTGTGTGTTTCTGAAACATCAAAGAATGCCCACAACTGCAGACAGCATTTTTGAGTGGGATAGGATGAACTAGTGTCATTTAGGGTTCCATAAACCTGGGGTCTGACCATCTTAGTATAGCCACACCTAAGAGTAAAGGGTTACAATTACAGAAAGTTATTTGAATATATACTCTATCAGAAAAACTTTAAAAATTTATAGCTTTTTACAGTAAAGACTAAATGATTCTCATGTTGATATTTCTCTAATTATAGGCTTAATAATTTTCCTACTTAATTTAATTTTTGCTTTGCATCCAGTATTTCCAAAAGACATGGTAGAGTTTTCTTCACAACCTATATAGGTATCATGAGCATATTTCCAGATGCAGAAAAAACTAGTTGACTATACTCTGGTGATTCATAGACCTTCCTATGGAAAATATATTTTTATTGCTGTAGTTTTGGCACTAATCTAATTAGCAGAAACTTCCAACTTAAACTGAGGCCTTTCTCCTGTGGTAGGGGATGGCCAAGCTTGTTATTTTGCAGTCACTTGCATTTGACACCAAACAACAGTGTTGAACATCTCTTGCTTTTCAGCTGGTGTGCCAGAGCATTGTTTAGAACCTGGTGCTAGTCACAGGTCTTGGTTTTCAGTGAAAATGTGTCCCACAATGTTATCTTATGATAAGGAGGTAGTTAAAACAAACAATATTAATGTACTGCATCCGAACTTGCTGTTCAATATTTGTTTGCATTTCTTTTCTTGGAATTTATATTATGAAAGCCTTAATGTCACTGCCATGGGGGCTTCTCCATATTGCCAGTGAAGGTTATGTAAGATCCTTACTTTATGATCTACTGCTTTTCAATATTACTGCTTGGAACAAAAAAAAAAAAAAGTTTCCTGTCTTTTGACAGGAAAGTTCTTGAGCAAACAAAATGCATTGCAGTGAAGTTGAATGCAAAAATTAATGAAATAAGCTGAAATATGCTGCTGATTGCATCTTGAAAAGCATTTGAGCCTTTAGAACATTTTATGCCTAATCAGAAAGCCTGAAGTCTTTACTGATTCTATTTTATAATTCCTCTCTGTTCTTACACACTTCAGTAAGCAACATGCTTCAGTAATGGGAGTAAAACCCTAACAAACAGAGCCAGGACTCAGGTCAAAGGCTGGTAATTTTAGCTCTGTCCTGATTGCTATGACCACACCATGAAAACAATGACAGACTGCTTCTAGAAATTTAATACAAAAGAATGTGAAAGGTCTAGGTATGAAATGGAGAAAAACAAGGGCTGAATTTAAGTTCAGATTATCAGCCTGTAAACAAGTGGTATTTATCAGCAGCAGATCATCTGGATTTATAACCATAACCAGGATTAACAGGCTCTTCTCAAAAACCTTCTATAGTACATATCTGGCTCAGCATTCAGTACTGAAGCTTGAGTATTTCCCTTATGCTTGTCCACATAGACAGGTCACTTAATTTCAATTATGTTGTTATAATTAAAATGAGACTGAAGTGATACTGATTTTTCTGAATACTTTACCTTTTATAGAGTAAAATAAATTAGCCTAGCATAAGGCTTTATTGCAGGCCTGGAATATTGCAAGCCTGTGTGTGTGCTAGTAGTATTTGACTAGTGAATTGATTCCAAATTTTTTGTTTCCTTTTAGTTTTGTTCATAGAATGGTTATAATGGAAGAGCTTTTCAGTGTTAAACCAGCTTTAAAAACTTCCTTCTCCTATTCTCTATTTCCCCCACTCCTCCATGCTCTATTTTGTCTGGATAGGGTCATGCAGTTCTCTCCTGGGATGTTTTTGTTCTCCTCAGGCACACCCTTTTGTGTTGCTCTTGGGTCAGAATCTTCTTTTACCTCTACTGATCATGTGAACATGGACATTGAACTACAATTTAAAGAGCTTTCTTGTTTATGATAATGCTGTGCTAAGAGAAAAATGCAGAACTGACTATTCCTAGATGCACTAATTACAAGGCTGAAGAGCAACCAAGTCCATTTCTGTTTAAAAGAAGTTTAAAATGAAACGCATTTTAAAATATCTCTTCTCCTAGTCATAATTGATAGTGCTACTTTGCTGAGAACAGTGTGGATGAAAATGATCCATGTAGAATTCACCTCAGCAAAATCTTCACCCTGAGGTTTTATTAAGAACAGATGAACTGCTTCAGTGACAACTTGACACTTCTGATCTTTTTTCATTTTCTTGCCTCCCCCCGCCATGTGCACTTTGTTACAGACTCAAATTAAAAATTAAGAAGGAGATTTTGGATAAAGAAGTTCAGAAATGCCTCTGAAAGCCCATAAACAAAGACACACTTGGGCACTCTCTATTTTATCAAAGCCCCATAACACCATCATTTCAGGTAGAAAATAATTTCTGGAGCAGTTAGAAAAGCTTGGTGAGAATAATTAATCCTACAAGTTTAGTTTTCATTGTGAGTTTCAAATGTCCACAGAAGGCAACTCCATCCCACAGATCTGAATCACCTCTGTCACACGTGGTCATTTTCCCAGTGCACACACATCTGCCCTGGGCTTGTGAATACACTCTGTTGAAGATGGACTTCAGAAAGGCATCCTGTGTGAGTTACACAGACCAGTCCTTTCTTTCAGACTGCATGATGGGATATTCACCAAAATTTACAGAGCAACTGTGCAAGGCAAGTTCTGCTGCTCTTAGTTTCCAGGAGCTGTGAGACAGCCTGGGCAGTCTCCTCCTGATGACTTGCAAGCAGCCAATGCACTCTGACCTGCTATCCTGGGTATCTCAAGTTGAAGAGCAACCAAATCTGCTGCTTTGCAGGAATGTCTCTGTTGAAAGATGAGTTCCTGTCCAAGATTTTCTAAGAAAAGAATGGATGCTGTCCTCTGTAGCTAAGCAATGAAGGTGAATAGTGAGTCAATAAAGTTAACCTGAACCAATTCCATTCATTCTCCATCTCAACATGAAAGTCAAATACTTTCTGTTTCTGAACTGACAGTTTGACATGATGAAAGAAATGTTCATATCTAAAGGCTTAAAACCCCCAGGCACCTAAAGAGGATGAACTCTGGAATATTTTTTTTGTTTAAAAAATTAGAAGAAAGAAGACTGAAGGGGCTCCAGCCAAACCAAAATTACAAGTTTTGAAATATTTTTAAGAAATAACCATCCCACTGCCTGGAGACCTGGCAGTCTCAAACCCACGTTTGTGAGGGTGAGGGTGAAACAATGCTGCCTCCTCCTGAGCCTGTTAAAAGAGGCTTGGAACCACTAATGGAGACAACTTGGAAACCTGGTAGGATATGTGGGTTTTGATGATGAAATGAAAAACCTTCCACAGTTGTGATCCTTATTGTACAGTGGTTCACTTAGACTCTCGGTTTTAATAAAGGAAGGTGAGATTTTTCCTGCTCTTAATAAAATTGTAGACATTTCCTAAACAAACAAACAAACAAACAAAAAGCAGCCAAGAGAACAGTTTTATCTTCATAGAGTGAAGTAATTATCTTTAACTTTCTATAGGGCTGGCCTTTGCTGTTCTGTCTTCAGTCCATCCAGTTTTTGGTTTATATGGATCTTTCTTCCCTGTCATTATTTATGCCATATTTGGAATGGGACGTCATGTTGCAACAGGTAAGTGTCTGTTTGCTAAAGTCATTTTCAAAAATAAGGAGCTGAATACTGAAATTTATTCTTGTTTAAGGGTCAGTGGAAGGAAAATTATTTCTGATTAAACATCTAAGAAATTAGATGTTTTTGTGCTACTCTTTACAACTATTTTTTTGTCAGTTTAAGTACTTTAAAGAGCCTCATTAAGAAAATATTGGAATTACTCCTGCCATTATCATTTAATATTGCACTGACACTTCCTTTGTAAATGTAATTTAGTAAGAGGTTTTTTATTTTAACTCTTCTTTAAAAATCTGCTTCAGGCTAAGCATTTAACAAAGGCCTCTGCCAACAAGATGTATATAAATGGAAATGAAAAAGGTTTGACTGCCTCTTAAACTAAAGAAAAACATACATTAATTCTCACTCATCTAAATCACAAATGCTGCATTGCTCAGGAAAAGAAAAACAAAAACGACCTTCTGATCCCATTACCTGTTTTTGTATTAAAGCTAAAGGCTCTCCCAGTGAGGACTCTTGTCCTCTTGCAGTGAAAGGTGCTGCCTGGCTACTCTGCTGGTAGTCATGAGTTACTTGTCATGTTTATCTCAGCAGAGCTGCAGCAGCTGAAGAACTGAATGGCTTTGTGCTCCTAATAGATTGATGAATACTCAGTTTCTTTGCCCAAAGAAATCAAATTATAGAGGGCAGCTGGAAATAATACTCATTAGATTCACCACAAATTCTTTGCTGTGCAGAAGTGGGCACTTGATGGCCCCTGAAGTTTGCAAGAAGGAAGAGATAGGCCCAGCAGGAGCACACAGCATGGCTGGGTAAAGGGAAGCAGCCCCTGTGGCTGTCAGAAGATTCAAGCAGGGAGGAGGCATCTCTTCCTTGAAGAGGAGAAAATCTCCTCAGAGGAGAAAAGATGGTTCTGGGTAATCACACTCAAAATGAATTCTGCAGAATCTGACTGCCCAAGTGTATGCAATGTTCTACTAAGAAGATAGCAACACATTTTGAGCACCCTTTTTGATCAAAAAAAAAAATCAGTTACATTATAAATATATTTTGAAGCAGCTATAAATTGTCTTAGAGAAAAAGGAAAGCTGAAAGTTTGTTGTCCCTAGATATACAGAAAGTATTTGAGCCTTTTGATGTCCAAAAAGGATCTGTGGATGTGTTAGTGTCCTAATGTTATAATGAGTAAGGAACTCTACTCAACTCATGTTAAACAGGAAGCATTCCAATAAAAAGGAGGAAATATAGAATCTGGAAAATAAATTTTACCCTTGAATACAGATAGATTAAAACTTTAGCCTATATTCAAAAGCCTTTTCAAAACTAAAGCATTTAGAAGTGTATTGTCAGAAGTTTGTCGGTGTAAGATTATTAGGATGACAAGAATCCATCTTATATAGGAAAGTAGATAAATAAACATCTGTCTGACATAGATTCTAGTAATGAAAACAAATGATAAAATAGGTAAGTACAAGCTGTTAAATCTGATGTTTTATCCTTGGGAGTGAATACTGTTCAGAGAATGATTTGCTAAGTTCCACAGCTTCATGTCTACAGATCTCTGCACGGTCCTTGGTGTGGAAACTCTTCCCATTCATAATTCTATTTCAAAATTTAATCTCAATCAAAAAAACAAAAAGGGCAACAAAAGAGTTTTCTTGCACACATGGAAAATTTTTAAATTAATACATTTGAGTGACAAATATTGTTGATTTTTCAGAGGGAGGGTCTTGTGCACTTGTTTCCCCAGCCTCAGTTAAGGCAGTGTGGTATGTAGCTGAGTGTGTAGGAGCTATACTGCCTGCCTCAAATGCTCCATAATTCCTTATGGACATTGGAGACAATCTCTTCACTCACCAGAATTTTCTGTAAGATCTGTGATGCTCTCCATATGTACACAGGCTGTAAAAGTGTCCTTTGTTAGTGAAGGCAGTCACTAACATGACTATGTTAATATGAAACGGAAAATCCATCAATGGCCCTGTTCTGTTAACTCTTAGTCACTTGAAATGCCTCTGTTTTGTAATAGCTGATCTACTTCAACAGATTTCTCACCTGAGCAATAAACACATAAACCTTTTTCTTGACTTTTGTTAACATAATTGATTTTGAACTATCCTCTGAGACAGCTTTATCTGCCATAAATAACACACATAAGTCTTTGATTTAAGACAGAATTTCATGTAAGCTGTTTTAAAATTTAATTTTATGCCAACATCTCACAGCCATAGAATGGTCAGGTTTGGAAGGAACCTTAACGATCTTCCAGTTCCAACCCCTCTGCCATGGTCAGGGACACCTTCCACTAGGTCAAGTTGCTCAAAGACCCATCCAATCTGGCCTTGAATACTTCTAGGGATGAGGCAAAATACATATGTATAATCAGGCCCTGTTGGAGAGGAGCTAATGCGACTTCTGTAAAGGGAAATCCAACCTCATTACCTTCTAGACTACTGTATGAATGTCAACAAGTGCATGGAGAAGGAATATATTTTAAATATAAGATATCAGAATGGTCAAACAGCTACTGATAAGGTTCTACACCAAAGGTTACGAAAGAAACTAAGTTGTCCTTGTGATAGAAGAAAAATCCTTTTATTAATTATTAACAGGTTGAAAGATATGAAGCAAAAAGCTGGACCTCATGGTGATTTTTCAGGGTAGTTGCATCCTGGTAGGTTCCTGAGGAATTCATGCTGTGAGCTTTACCCTGTGAAGGCCAAGGCAAGGAAAGGAGTGTTTTCATCATGTCCTGCAGCAGTAGAAAAAAGGCGAGTTCAGAGAGAAATTGCTTTAAAAGACTTTTGAAGTATAGATTGAAAAAATCAGTACAGCAGATGCTGAACATCCACAACCTGCTCTCCAAAGTCATTGAGGAAGGAAAAATTACAAGCAGGGTCAGACAAACCTTGACAAATTCCTGAATGCTAGTCCACAAGCAAAATAAAAAAAAATCAGCTAAGGAAGTACTTCTCTAACACAACAGCTATGGATGATGGCATTAGGGGCAATAGCTCACAGAAAATGGCCAGGCTTGTGTGCTTGCCCTGGGTAACACCTCCGACTATCACAGCTGGAGGCAGAGTACTGGGCAAGGTGGGCCATTGGTCTGACACAGCAAGATATTTATGCTCTAATAGCTCTGCATGTTTGTGTCTTTTAATGTTGAATTGTCACCCTCATTTATCTTCGTGCCATTAAATGTGTGTCTTGTTTGGAAAGACAGGTATCTGTCTTTCCAAAGCTGGAGTCTCCCTTGAAATGGAGAATGTAAAACCTCCTCCCTCCAAATTATTACAATTACAAATTATTACAATTTTGCAATTAGGAGCTTTCAGGCAAAAATATGAGAATAGGAGTAACAGTTGTTTACTAGGAATATTAAAAAATACGAATGCAATAATACAAAAAACAGGCAAGCAAACAAAAGTCCTAGAGAACCCTGACAGAGTCAGGAATATGACCTGACACCCTCTTGGCGTGCTGGAAGCAGTCCAAATAAATCCTCCTGGAGTGACTAATGTGGTTCTGTTGGAGTAGAGATCATCCTGTAGACAGGTTCAGTGGCAGTGAGATGAGTCTGGTCTTCCTGTAAGAATCCAGTGGAAAAGAGGATGTCTGGGGTCCCTGTGTCCCCTTTTTTATGTGGGTAGGGAATGGTTGGCTCCTCCCCACTGGTGGTGCATCTCACAATGGGGTGATGGAATGTGTCATGTCATTGGTGAGCCTTAGTGGCCCATTAACAGAAGATATCACCCAGAGCGGGAGATGAAGTCGATGAAAGAGATAAGAAACACTGCTGTAGCTGGTCTATTATCAGAAGGCATCTGCCCTCTTCCCCCCCTAGAGTCACAAGAGATAAAGAACAGCATCTCCCAAATGGTTTCAACAGATGAAAACAGAATATGCATTTTTGGGTTACATTTTTCAACCCAAGACAGTGTGCTTTACCTCTCTCAGCAAATAAATGTTTTTTTGTAATAATTTGCCTTCATTTATTAGAGTACTAGGTACTATTTAATGGGCTGGTACTATATATATAGTGTGAATTAACTGCCCTAGAAATCTGAATGGTGAACACTTGGGATTCTCAGACAAATAGCTGCCTGCTCACATCCAGTGTGATTTAAAAGCATTTCTGATAACTTGAAATTATTGTAAATTGTTGTATTTGAATCTTATTTGTAAACCTGTCTTAACGAATATGATAAAAAAAAGATTTACATTTGATTTGCCTGTATAAATGGTATTTTATGGGAAGAAACGTGTGTTACATAGAAAAATTACTTTAAAAATTGTTCTTATGATGACAGGAATGTACAAAATGGCACTTTTATTCCTAATGGCTGTTTTGAAAAAGAGACCATGAGTGATGAGTACACATATACAATTATTGGTGATTAATGTGTGGCTTTTTTTTACAGGAACTTTTGCTTTAACTTCCTTAATATCTGCCAATGCAGTTGAGCGTCTTGTTCCTTCAGTCAGAACTAATTTCACTGCAAACAATAATTCAGGAATTTTGGGTTTGTCAGAATTTGAAATGCAGAGGATTGGAGTTGCAGCAGCAGTTTCATTTCTAGGAGGAATCATTCAGGTTGGTGGCGATCACATTTTTTGTATGCTACTGATGTACTGCCTTTGTGGCAGCTACAACATTTGTAATACTTTTTATCCTTCTCTGAGAAAAACTAATGAAAACATCTGCTTCAATGGTCATAAATGATCAAACTAATGTGCTTTAAGAATTTGCTACTCCTTTGTTGAGGTGTAGTAATTATCTGTATACATGCTCCCAGTGTTTTACAATATGAAGCAAAGCCACAGTCAGTCAGCTCTACCATAACACTCACTTGCAGTTGGTGTCCCCTTTCCTTCTCCTTCAGAAAAAAACATGAATCAGCTCCTGGTAAGCACTGACATATTCCTGAGGCTCTCTGTTTCCCTTGGCTTGAAAAGCAATATGATACAGTATCCAATGATTAAAAACAGTAGGGAAAACTTTAAATTCTCTTTAGAGTTCACACACCCATCTTTAAAGTGAAATAGTAAAACAGATGTCTTCAAATGATTCTTTAAAGTTTATTTAAATGATCAGAGGTCTTTAAATTATTTTTTTTTAAATTCTGGCTGAAAGGGCCAAGTTTCTTTATCCAGTGCCAGTTGCTTAGGTCTTCAATGAAGGCTTCCCTCTTTCCTTATAAATATTAAAATATAAATAATGTTCCAGCATGTGACATTGCAACACCTCCTAGGTACCAGGCCTCCTGAAAGAAAACCAGACCCCTCCATCTAGTGTTTTCGATCCCTCTCCCATGCAGAGGATGAGCAAAGGAGCCCAGAATGGGATCTTCAGGCAGGAAGACGTGCTTGGCAGGAACCGTACTATATACTTAAATTAGTCACTAGGAAATGTCAAGAAGCATTGTTATTTCTGTTGCATTTTTATAATTCTTTTACTGGTTTATGATAAGGATTCTTTTACTGGATTATGACTTTGGGTAGGAGCATGAGGGACAGGCCACAGACAACACAGCAGAGCTGATGCAGATTGTACCTGGCTGTGCCTGCATGTGCTGTCTCAGTGCAGCACATGTGCAGCACAGCACTGCATCTTATGCAGGATGCTTGCAAGAGCAGAGCATGAATGGAAGGAATCCTGTCCTCATAGGTTCATAGGAAATATCCTACGTCATCCCCTGAGAGGCCAAAATGCCTCACGTGGGAAGCTGGTGCCTGCATTCATGCGATGTAACTTCGAAATCCAGTGCAGAAATTATTGTGCTTGGTGGCTGCAGAATCCCATTAGATGTGTAAGTCCTCTAGATCTTCTACTCTTCTATCCTGAAAGGTTCTGCTTTTTCATATACCTTCAACTACATTGGCTGATTTATCTCAGCTATGTCCTGTTTAATCCTGACTGGAATGAGAAGAGCTGGTCAATCCTCTCTGCCTCTTCAGAGCAGGTCTGGCAGGGAAGTGTGCCACATGCATGGGCTCCTCTTCCAGGCCAGTAATGTCACCTGCATTACAATTGTACTAACACAGCTTGTGCTTGTCATGCTGCCACTAGTCCTTTACACCAGCTTAATGGTTGGAGACCAGAGTGCAATGGTCTTTATTTCCTAAAGAATTGCCTTGAAGGTGAGATGCAGGTGAAAGTCCAGATCAAGGCTGAGATTAAACTTTGCCATCTTCCCAGGTGCTGTTAAGTGTGGCAATCCATCGCGATTCCAGTCTGCCGAGTAACAGTTGCTACAAACCCCAGATAAGTTGACAGGGCACATCATGCCCTTAATGGAGAGCTAAGTCTGTCACCACCTTCTATTTATCAGATTAGATTAGAAATTAACTACCACCCTGGAGTTAATCTATGTTGTGGGACAAGAGGAATTGTGTGATGCATTCTGAGGCAACAGCTTTTCATCGAAGAAGTCCTGAAATACAAAAAGAAGATGTATCTTCTGTGTAGCTGGTGTTTGGGATGGTGCTGCTCTGGTAAGGAGCAGACTTGGGTTATGTTATCAACTATAAGACTTCAATTCTTCTGAAGAACAGTCAAAGTGCAGTTTTCTAATCTGCCACTAATTTCACAAAAGCAACAGATGCTGTGACTAATCGATACTTTGGGCAGCCTCCAGAAGAAAGATGAAAAGTCCTTGCCAAAACAGCTTCTTGGCAAGAGTGGTTAAAGAACCGAAGACCCTTGGCCTAAACAGCAGTTTGATGCTATTTTTTCAATAGCTTGGCTAAGTACTCTAATCAGCAAATAATGTAAGCAAATAAAAGGGAAAACATACAAAATAGTGAGTAAGGGAGAGAAGGTGGGGAGGGAGATGTTTTTGAGATGAACTGCTCTTTGGCTAGTTTGGCTAGTTTGTGTTTAGTGTAGAGCACAACTGTGCATTCGTGTGTGAGGCAAATTCTGAGCAGGCTCTGTGAATTTTAGGGCCATACAGACATGAAATAAATTAGAACTGTTTTCTGATCATAAGACAGGGATTGGTAGAGCTTACCACAATTGAAATTTGAGGCTTAGTTGCTTAAGTTTTTCTTAAAGTAATACAGTTCAGGGTCCTAAACTACTTCTGAAATCTTCTGTTTGAAGAAATGTTCATAAAAGAGGAAAGATATTTAGTTATATTAAGAGGCATTCTAATGAAGATAAAATAGTATAAAAATAGAAAATAAGTAAACATAAAATAAAAACTGTAACTACCAAAGCCATTTAATATAATGCATTCATTATTTCATTTTTAAAAGCAGAATGGAAGGCATAATGAAGATTTATTTTTATGTTTGTGTAGCTGCTACTCTATAAAGATAAACAGGACATGGAAAACAAATCAAATTAATAGAATTCTTCCCTGATGTATCTCTAAAATAATCTCAGCATACTAAACTGAAATTGAAGATTAAGATTTGCTGAATAAATAGAGGAAAGTTCCTTGCAGATCAAACCAAGAAAAAAAATATCCTAGGAAAAAACCTTAATTCTCTTAAGACCACAGTGTTACAGACTTCAATTGTGCTATTCTGCCATAAAGGAGAAATAGCTGCTTATTGCTTTCCAGTCTTGTAATATTTTTATTTGTAAGTTTTTCATCTACTGTGTTTTAAAAATGAACATATAATTAGTTGCTGATATACAGTGTTGGAAATAAAAATGTTTCTGGCTTTCATGAGAACAAATTTATACAGTCTATCATAAATTTGCTTAATAACAAAGGGGCACATTTGAATAAGAAGGGTGTTTTGGTAAGGCAATATTCTTGTCCAAATTTTTATTACCCTGTGGGAAAAATGGTGCTGCACTAGTTTGTTACACACAGCTCTGCATGAGGTAAAAACATGAGTCTATTATATAGTGATAATCAGGAAAGAAGTTCATTTTTCTTTTACAATGGAAATACCTTATTGCAGGCTCATATTCTACGTTTTGAAAACTACAAGTAGGCTGGGTGGGAGTTCTGGTTCCCACAATTATGGTAGAGCATACTATGTATTAGTACAGAAAGACCATAGGAAAGACTTTTTCAGGTGCTGGAATGAGGACTCTGCACACCATCAGAAGCTACCAGACACTCTCAAGACACCCAGAATGAACATAAGAGCTGCAGCTCAGGAGACCAAAAGCTAATTAGATGTCTACTGAAACAGGCCATGGAGTTTTAAATTGGCAACTCAGCTGAGTTGAACTGTGAGTGACTGCTGTCTCCAGAGGGTCCATGGATGTCTTCACTTTTGCATCCTTAGATTTTGAGAAAACCAATAAAATGTACTAAATGAGAGGCTCACTGTCTGCACTGTTTCCCTCCAAGAGATGTTCCCCATGTCTGCCTCAGGTACCCAGCCCATGCAGTGAATGATCAGAAAGGGCACAACCACTTTGTCTGCTATTACAGTGAAAAACTCCTTCCAGCACAGTGGAATTATGAGGGGTTTAAAATTCATTCTCCAAAGCTGAATCTGTGCAGCAGGTAACATGATATCAGTCCTTCAATTTCTGTGGACAGAAAGTTTGACATTAGTGATTTCCAAAGAGCTGTTAAGTGATAAAATTTTTTACTGGCCATGAAGTTAAATTGACTACATGTTGAATGGAATTCTAATAATAATAATAGTAATAATAAACTGAGCATGTTGTCATGGGAAGAAAGTACTGAAAGTGGACAAGAACCAAAGGTTCTGAAATAATGAACATTGAGGGCTTTGCTTTTTGCAGTTGCTCATTTTTCTTCTCCTGGCTGAATTCCCATTCTCTTCTACTTGTCACAATAAAATTATGGAGCACTAAAGACAGCAGCAAGAAAAAGCTCCCTTTGTATTGTCTCTCTCCCAGTATGAAATTTACCTCTTTTTTCTATTTTTTTTTTTTTAGAAAACACACCTTCCATTACTTATGTCTAATTGCTTCATTGTATATCTTCTTTCTGTGATCTTTTCTCCTTTACTATGCATTAAACCAAGGCTGCTTTCCCTCACTTTCTCTTATATTGTTTTTTCTTTTCTCTGCAATGTCTTGATTTCATTTACATGAATTCATTCAAGAAGGTATACCCAGCAAAAAAAAAAAAAAATCATCTCAAGAAATTTACTTCTCAATGAGCCTTTTTACATGGTATTATGTACTGAAAATGCCACACAAATAAGCAATAGCCAAGTGCCTTTAAAATAATTTTTGTACCGTGCATATTCTTTCCCTGAAATATGCTTTTATCCTCTAGGAACTAAGTTCTTAAAATTTAAAAATTCTGGATATATTTCTATAACATGTGAAATTTTTTGTTTCTTTTACAGTTTAAGAAAATCTCAGTATTACAACCAATAAAAGATTTTTTTTTCTGTTCTAGCACTTTACTGACACTTTTCTCTGTAGTTTGTCCATATCAGGAACAAAAAGAAATCATAAAATATACCAGAAAATAAAGTGGAAGACCTGCAAAAATGAACATCACAAACAATAGCCAAGATAAAGCAGATTGTTAGACATTTCTTTAAGAATATTGAACTTTCTACAGTTTGGTCAGTGTTACTGGGTGAAAGATTTTATGACATAATGCAATGTAATGCAATTGTGTGCTGTCAGCTCTGCTCAGTTTCAAATGGTGTTTATTTAAAATGCAGTGGCAGCCAAGTTGAAATGGCTGTTGCCTAGCATGGAGGGTTAATTGTACAATCAATCTGGGCCTGTGTAAATGCTAATAATTTTATCTGTCCAGAAAACTCACATGCAACTAGATTTGGGAGGCTTGTTTCAAAGCTTTTTCCCTCCTCATGATCCAAGCAGTTTCTGTACATTACTCATGTTGCAAGGACAACATGAGGTTCCCATACCAGTTTATGCTAAAAATTACACCCTCCACCCAGAATATTTTCCATTCTGGTTGCTTCATTTTTAGCTATCTCCAAGGAAGATGTATGGGAGCACATCATATTTATTTAACTATCATGTAAATAAAGAGTAGGATGTTCATGCTCAGGAAGTACTGCCTTTGTTTCTGGAAGTCCTGAGCTACTTTCTGCAGTAAGGAGAAGGGACCAAGCATAGGCTGTTGCTTGTTTAATTGAGTGGCTAAAGGAATTGTCTAACTGAAATCACACTCATGGTTTGCATGTATTTTACATAGCCTACAGTTACATGCAATCAGTAAAAGCTGTGTTTGAAATGTGTTCTTTCAGTTAGTACCTGTGAGGCATCCTCTTAAAATGCTGAAGATTAAAAGAAAAAAAAGTAAAAAAATGAAAAAGTAAATCTGAGAGTGATGCTGAAGTTTCTAAGCTCAGCAATCATTTTTCTGTAACTCACAATAACTTTCTCTGAAATGCTAATAGTAACTAATACTTCTCTGTGATATTATGTAGGACACAGGATCGTCTCTGTGGTTTTCATTCCATGACTAAATAAATATCCAATTTCCTGGAAACTAAGCTGTTACACAGTTAGAAATTTCACATTCAGACAACAGAAACCAATCTTGGAAACTAACAAAACCTCAATAGGGAAGGCAGAATTTAATTCATATTGATCTTTGCTACTGTGAACAATGTTTTAAATATATTGGTAGGCACACTGTTAGAACAAACAGCTAAACAAAATATCTGAAATTAGTAATTATCAGTTTTAGGCCTGACTAACTAAATGACTACTCACTGAGGGTATACAGTAATTATCATTATTGGAGTCCAATCTTGAATGGCAATCAGTGTTCCAATTGCTCATAGTAAAGAGCAATTTGCATGCTATTAGTGGGATGTAGAAGAAAAGTCTCAGATTTAATCTCTCAAATGGAAGAAGATTTGTGGTAAATTAAAAGCCACTTATTTTGATTTTTTTTTTCTTTTGTAGTACTATGCTCAAAGCTCACTACACACAGGTGAATTCTATGGTGAGAACATGAATGGTGTTCAGGCATAAAGAATGACAACATCTGAAAATGATAGCTTTAGCTTCAGAAAAAACAAACAAACAAACAAACACTCCCCAAAAAGCAAGGGAGACTGATATATTCTAAAATGATGATATTTCATATGGTAAACACAAAATTAACCTCTTAGAAAGTATTGTAACAAACAACTCTGTGCCAAGAGCATGCAACTTTTCAGGAAGAAGAACAGCAAATGCAAAAGACCATAGAAGTAAGAAACTGCAAATCTCATTGTGAGGGGAGCTAATGTCAATGTAACTTAATGTGGATCAGAAAAGCATTAAGTGTTATGTAAACCACAGTAGCAGCTGTAGTCACGTAACAACTCTGTACAAAGAATTAAGAGATACAAATTTCATACTTTGGAGGGAAAGAATGTTTGAAGCCCAGGATAAGAGGAGAAAGTAGATGAACAAAACAATACCTACAACAGTTGTAGAACCTGTTGTAGTTTTAATTCCTGGATTAGAAGTGCCACCACAAGAGTCTCTATAGCATCTCATAAATTTGGTATCTGTTGAAATCACCAATGCTGGGAATCCTGATAATGACATTATGGCAATCAGTAAGCTGCACCAAGATATGGCTCTTGGCCCATTTAGGCTTCATAGCAATGGAGCAGCAATGAGTCTCAGAACCAGCCTCACTTTTTGAGTTGTTGTACTTCTTATTGTGCTCACGTATTTGAGCAGGAGAGAATATTTAATGTTTCTTTGAGTCTGCTTTTGTTACTAAACCAGTGTTAGAGCCTGGTAAACTAGTGAGTAAAATACTGCAGGTAAACCCATAGAACTTCTGTGGGTTCCATTTTCAGCTACATTTGTCTTCCAAAGAACTTTTGCTTTGTGTCTTTAGCTAATTTATCTTATAACTTATGAAAAGGACTCTGAATCGTTGTTCTATCACCAAGAAGCTATATTTTATAATAACTGCTGATCCTCCTGCCTTTGCCTTTTAGGTGGCAATGTTTATGCTGCAGCTGGGCAGTGCCACTTTCTTGTTAACAGAACCCGTGATAAGCGCGATGACAACAGGAGCAGCTACACACGTTGTGACTTCACAAGTGAAGTATCTGCTGGGAATGAAAATGCCATATATATCAGGACCACTGGCATTTTTTCATGTGAGTTCAGTGAAAGAGATGGGTTACTTCATTAGTAACACTTTATTATATGCATTAGTTGTCTCTGTGTAAGAGTATGGAATTGGAACGTGAATGAACAGATGAACATTCATCTTGCTTTAACTGTTTGTAAGAAGAGATTTGGAAAACCTGATAGAGAACAAGCAGGAATGGGTAGAGTAATTAATTTAAAATATGTTTGTTAGGGCATCATTAATTCCATTTATTATCCTGAGCCATTATATGCACATACAGGGAGGGTAATCTCTCTCTGGGTCAGCATGTGGAAGGAATATAAATATAAATTTTAATATATTTTCTTCATATCCTGCTGAATGAAATCTACCCATCATTGCGGTAAAAGGAAAATGAGCCAAGATTTGTGCATCTCCTATGCAGAAATTACTCTAGATATGTTATTTATTATTTTATGACATGATACATGATACTTTGCCATAAGCACAGCAAGTGGACAGCTTTAAGGTAATTTTTACAAAATGCACGCAGCATTTCATGCAGTATTGTTGCAAATGAGTGGTTAGGCTGCTTAAAGCATCACCAACAGAGGTATTGGCAAAAAGCAGGTATGAACTTAATATGATATGAAAGTGTGACATTAACAGAGTTCAGTGGCAAAGCTTCGCTCTCTTACTTACTCCAAGGATGAAGCATTCATAGGAAAAATGCATTAATATCAATTTAGAATGGATTACATGGAGACTGAAGATGAAAAAGGGTAAGGATGCAAAGGGTATGGATACAAAAACTAAGGTGTACAAAAGGGTTTAACAGCATTTCATCATTGAGTAATTTAACATTTATGAAGTGTTTAAATGGGATTTTAAAATAAATATAACAGTGACTTAATTACAATATCATAACAACATTCACACTATAATAATTTCACATGCACACGAGCAGAGATGACTGTCTGTGAGTGTAAAGGTGCTTATCAAAAATTCCCCTTGGCTTCAGGGAAGTACTCATGGCAAAAGCCTGTTTCTCACCAGGCAGGGATTGCACTCAAGGAGTGTGTGTGTGTATCAGCCCATTCTTGCTGCATGTGATCGTCTTTCAAGTATCGCAGTCTGGGGACTTCACGAGCTCTGAGAGGTGCCCCATGGAAAGGGAGATGCTGGCACAGCCCACTGTGGCCCAGGAGAGCTCAGAAGGCCTCACTTAGGACTGCTGTGTGCAGGGTGACAGGGTGATTTGCTTTAGTCATCAGTTGGTTTCCATCCTGGCCATAACCCATGTTGGCAACTACTGGAGTTTCCAAAATATTTGGAAGTTGTTTCCAAAACTTCGGCAACAATGGTGCTGTTGTACTTGGGCTCCAGTTCGGGCAGGGAGTGTTCCAAGGCTGTCAGGGGATGACTGATCACCCTTGATTCCCCACCTGGCCTGACAGTGGCTGTTGCTGTTTTCCCACCTGGATCATG
The DNA here is from genome assembly GCA_013400215.1 of Cisticola juncidis. Lineage (NCBI taxonomy): Eukaryota > Metazoa > Chordata > Aves > Passeriformes > Cisticolidae > Cisticola > Cisticola juncidis. The sequence continues at coordinate 1,260,383 of VXBR01009111.1, read as the reverse complement.
TGAAAGCCCCTGCTCCGGTCAGGGGCACATCAGCACCCGCCTGGTTTGGTCAAGGCCAGGAGGGGATGCACCACCACCACTGTCATGGTTACAGCTCATGGAGAGTACATATTTTTGGCTGAAACCTTAAGAAGCAAAGCTGCATCATCTTATTACACAAAAATCACAAACATTTTCTTGATGGTAGCTTATTCCAGCAAGCTCTGAGTTTCGGTGCTGTGAGCATAATCTCTTGGCATTATTAGTGTTACCACAGTACCTGTCAAAATGATATTTTGCTCATAATAAAGCTGTATTTACTTGCTGAGGTGATATTTACATTGCACTGATAGTGAGACTTCATCCAGTCAGCCACTAAATTAGGACACCTTATTTAAAAGCACTATGTCTTTGTGCCCTACTATGTGCTTTACTTTTTCCTATTATTTGGAACATTTCTTAATGTGAAGTCTCGATTAGATGTTGCTTTTTAGATTTTTTATAGTATTTTATAAATTTGATAGCTTTTCATATGCATAATTAATTTGTTTTTTTCAGGACCAATTTATTAATGAAAATTAGGAGCATGTAATAAACACAAGTAATTTATCCATTTATCTTGTAGAGATATACCTAAAAGTGTCATAGTTATTTTTATGAGTGGGCAGTTGGCTTATTAGACTACTAAAAATGGTTCTTCATATTTTTTTTTCATTACTTAGAAATCTTTTCATAAATGATTCTTAATATAAAATGTGAATAGCCTCTTTTTCATGGCGTTTCCATGGAGACTATACTTACATATAGGAATATTATCATCCTGTAGAGATGACTGGTGTTAAGTACTGCAGCCAAAGCATAATCAAAATATACATTATGAGCAATAATAAAGAACAGCAGTGATATGAAGAAATATTTCCACCTTGGTGTGCTGATGATATCATAAATGAGATCATTCAAATGCTTTGAAAGAAATCTATTCCCTTATCCCTTGTATTTTTAATGTTTTTGAAACAAGTTCTTTGCCTTTCTTTCTCTTTTGAAATCAAAACCCTTTGAACGTATTCCAAAGATAAATTTTCCTAATTTTTTAAAGGTTCTGAATTTCTCTGTAAATTGTGTGAAAATAAATGACAAAAAATCCCTACTCTATACAATTTGAAAGAATAATAAAAAGGAGGAAATTAACTATATAACTATTTTAAAATATTTCTGGTGTCTGTTCAGACTCATGAATTGCCTTAAGAAGGTCCAGTATCTCAGTCAAAAGCACCAGAGCTTGACTTTAAAAACAATTTTTTTCTGTGGTTGTAGTTTTATGCAAAAACTATATTAATTAGATATAAACTAGTTTGCACATGTATCTAGAAAATGCAAGGTAACTTTGGCATGTCTCTCTGGACATATTCTTTGTTTCAAATTCTCAAAATCCAAAGACTGGTACTTTTGCTTACACTTTTTTCTTTGTCCACTCCAAAACACCTCCCACTTACAAAACCAATTTCTTTGCCTCAGGCAGCCTTTGGGTTGGCAAAACAAGAATAAGAATGTTTAATAAAGTGTGATAGAAGAGTTGCAAGTATAGCAAGCCAGTGAAATGAATTCTTTATAGCATGTGAGATCATGGTTAAATACGTAGAAAGGAACTTTGCATATGGAGAACAAATCTAGTACACTGGCCTTGAGCCCATGGTATTTCTGTGTTTACACATAGGTTATGTAACTTATTAAATTTTGTTTTCCCTGTACATAGTTTGTCACATTTCAATTGAGCTGCACAGTGCAGCATCAGCTGGTATTTTGCAAATGGGAATGGAGAAGTGAAGGTGAAGAAGAAAAACAGTGAGGGAGTAATGCATGTGAGATCTAACTTTACAAGGGAAAAGTGTCATCAAGTTTTACTCAGCATCTGAAAACTGAAGAACATACTTGTATTCGCCCCTTATTTGTCTATAGAGATATTTCTCTTTCCACATATTTCTGAGAAAATACAACACTGCAAAATGAACTGCAATGTAAGAAACTTGCTTTGCAAAATGGGGTCTTTTGTGGCTGTGTTGTAACTTTGTTGCAAAATCTTTGTGTGGTTTTGCTGCAATTCTGAAAAAAAAAAAAACCCAAACTTTCTGCTGTCAGCCCTTTGTTTTCACCCCTTTTTTTCTCAGTTAGCTATACAGCTTACAGTACTTGCCAGTACATTTTCCCTCCAGCGTGACATATTTAAAACACATCAGAATGAAATATTTTTGAAAATGAAATGAAGTTGTCCACTCTTAAAATGTATTGTGTTAAACAACATGTTTCTTTAATTCCTTTGTTTGTTTCAGCCTCTATACATATTTTAGAGCTAATCTTTTGGGGTTTCACGTAGACATTTAAACAAACCAATGCAGAGCATTTCATTAATACACCCAAATACACACCCTTTCTGGAATATAAACCATTACAATGCTCAATATCACCTCAAAACTGATGGTTTCCTGTGAGAAAAGGAACATTCAGTGTCTGTATATATATGTGCAAAGATCAAATATTGCTTCTTTCATTTAGGTCCAAATTGGCATTGATTAGCAAAAAGTCCACTGATTGCTTAGAATATTGTCACATTGAGCTTTATATACTTAGGTTTAGGATTTAGTTTTGGTCTTGGATGAGTACAATAACTGACTGGACAAAATACTATGTAAAATGTACAGTTTAAAGATATGTCTATTGTGTATGTTACTTACATTCCTGTATGGGAAGAGCCACATGTTCCTTCTTTCTTATGAAACGGTCTCCTTGTTTCTCTGGTCATTTATATCATGAATTGAGTGGTTTTAGAGTTTCAGAAAATGGTTACCCAGGAACCAACTAATCAGTGGAAGCTCTTTAGTGTAATGCAGTAATTAATTTAATGTTGATGTATTGCTGCCAGAATGGTTTTAGTGTACTACAGACACTTTGGGGATAGGGCTCTTTGGGCTACTGAATTTGAATGAGCTACAAAGTGTTGGTAGTCCCATTACTTTCATTTATTGGCTGATGTAGACTACATACAGAAGGGTATGACTTCGAAGAAACACCAAGGGATGTACTAGGCTGTTCATATAAAGATTTTGTTGCAAAGTCTGAAAAACTTATGGCAAAGGTTTACAAGATTTGGCTATGTATTTTTAAAATTAAATGGAAATGTCTTTTTTACTCCATTTGAAAGACAACAATTCTTGCAGCTTGTGTATATTTCTTCACTAAAATTTTATTTATTTACTCTGTATTTTGTCTCACTTTGTCTAGGAAAATTAGATTTGATGCCATGAACACAGATAGCTAATGCTGACACTTTATCAGCCAGCATTTATTTCAAAACAAATCCCATCTCTGACTGCAGCAAGTAGGAACCAACCCATTCCTTCCCTTTTCTTGCCACTTCACCTTAGATCTAGCTCTAGCTTTGATGAGTTTGTGGGCACAGTGTTCCAGATTGCCTCCTTTTGTCTTAATTAATCACAGCTTCTGTTTGGGCACCCCGCCAAATCCTGTGCTCTCTTGAAAATGCATTCTTGGAAAATTATGGGTACAGATCTAGTCCCAAGCCACTCAAGATAGAACCCACATATTTTCTGATTACAGTGGGGCAATATGTGGTTAAAAATTGTGGTTTAATTCTTCAGATTTAAGACATCTCTAGATCATATTACTTAAGAAGCTGATTTTAAAATATTTTCTTGGTTTCTGGAGAAATGTTTGTGTTGGGTTATATTGTGCATCCTTAATCCAAACTCCAAGGGCTAAATTTCCTCTTTATGAGGAAAGTTTCCTTTCTGAAACCATCTTTAGGTTTGGGTTTTTTCCCTTTCTAGATTATGGAAATATTCTCAGAGAGAAAAAAAAATTAGGAAGTTATTTTAATTTACCCATTCTTCAATATGAGCATTATCTCTTCAATAAGTGACAGAATCAGAACAATAGAAATAAATTTTATCATCATATTGACTATCTTTCTGCTAGAACAAGGTCCTTTCCTAAGATAATTTTTCTAGTACTTTTTCCTGTGCAGTATAAATATATCTATTTAACCTCTAAACAGTCAAAACTTGTTAGCATTATACATGTACTTGAGAGTAAGTTCTGTGGAGCAGAAAACTATTAATCTTTCTTTGATAAAATTACAAGTGTAATTTTTGATTTATATTAGTGGTCTTCTTAGTCATTGCCAGAGAAAATACTCTTTTTTTAAAATATTACTATTATTCTTTCAAGCTTGACTTGCTTGATTTTATTATCCTTTATGCTGGGGTTTAAAAAAGTTACTTGTGATGATGTCTAAATCTACATCTTAATCTTAACTTCTGTTCTCTCCGTGGTTTATATTTCAGGATGCACAATAGTTCTCAGAATTTAAATGCAGAACTCGAGGGACTGAGCCTATCTTTTTTCCCATTACAGCTTTAGTAAGCATGTGTATTGTGTTCATCTTTATGGCTTGTTGTTCTTTCAGGCAATAGACTACTGCTTTTCTTCATGACACCCAAAAATAAGTTGTGATATGATCTCATGATTTCTTTTATTTATTATCAGGATAGATGTTCTCCTTCTTCACCCCTTCTAACTGTTTCAGCAAGCTTCGAATTCTTTTCATTACTTTCTGTTAATCTACTACCATGCCTTATTTCCTGAATGCACAAATTGAGCATAGAGCAAGAATTACAGTTCTGGTGCAAAGGCAACAGCATTCTTCTGAGTCTGTTACTTACAACATTGTATTCAGCATCAAACACCTCTGTTTCCAATCAGTATACATCATTCTAGTCCTGTTCTGTGTCTCTATTCTGCATGTACCTTATAACTCAGCACCACATTTCCTTTGTTCATCACAGATCCAGCTACACTTTTCTAACCTGTTATGGAGGTTATTGCTGCACATATTAACTGCTGAAAAGCTGAAGGGCTCTCATTCACAGCTCCACAGCTCTGTCCCAGTGTCTTCTTTTCCTTTTAACCCTGCAGTCAGCAGAAAAGGAAACAAACAGGGCTAAGCAGATAACTTTAGATATTTAAATAACCAGTAACATATCTAAGCAAGCTTGGCATCTATTTAGTGTGTGCAGCACCTGGACCTGACCAAAGCCTGCTCCATGGAGCACTCTGTAAGGGGGAAGAGCAACCCAAGACTGAGGATGCCCTGCTAAATTACTCTGGAAAATGAGCCACAGATTGCAGAGGATGCCCTGAAGAGGATGTTCATCTTGGAAGATTCCTGTTGCATATCTTCTCATCCAGCCACGACTGCATTTTTCTTTCCCTATTCTTTTTTCCTCTCCTTCTCTTTCCCTATCTTTTCTGTAATATAGTTGTTTTTTCACAGAAATAACTTTTACTACTAGAGTTGGTGGATATTATATGGCCACTACAAAAAAATCTTTTTGCAAGAAACTTTTCGCAACATTTTAATGTGACACTCATTTATCTCACTGAACTTGATGAGACTAAGAAAAGGAAACATATCACATTTAATGGAATTTTAAAGCTTGCTTCTACCAATAGAAATTTGCAAATTAATATATATAAATATTCACTGCATTGTTTTTTTGAGTTTTCAAAAGTCCATAGGAGTTGTAAATTGGTGATTTTCTTCCTTGTAACATCTAAAGTATGGGCCAAAAACTTGTCCAATGACTCAGCTTCTGCAGTATTAATTCAGCTCTCACTCATCATTTGTCTGAAGTTGTGAGAGGATGCCATGGCATGTGATCCAGAATATATTTTTTGATCTGTGATTGTTATTTGCTGTTCACTGTAGATTTATGCCTATGTGTTTGAGAATATCAGATCAGTTCAGTTGGAGGCATTACTTCTCTCCTTGCTGAGTATTGTGGTGCTTGTTCTTGTTAAAGAACTGAATGAGAAATTTCACAGAAACATTAAAGTTGTCCTTCCCATCGATCTGCTTTTGGTAAGTACAAAATTATATATCAGCCTTCTTCTTACACAGGTTTCAGTGGCTCAATCTGCTGAAGTTAACTGTGCTGTCTGTAGTTACCCACCTGCCACTTATTAAATAGACAGCTGATTTTCATGGGTGTAAGTTAATTGTAAGAACAGCAAACAATTTGCCTTAATAATTACAAAAAATACATAAGCTCCCAATTTGTATAATATTTTTCATATGTTTACTACTTTTTACATAATCACAAGAGCACAAAGCCTAGAGTGTTAAAGTGTAAGAAGTTTGAAATAGAAAATAAAAAGTAACTGGCATATTGTAACTCCAGGCAAGTCTTGTGCTGGGTAGTTGTGCCTTAGATGTTGCTTGTGATTTATCTACAACAAAGATAAATAGCTATACTATTCCTTTCTGTCTTCTTACTGAGTTTTTCTTTAACATTTAGTATAGACTAAAGTAGAATTAGCAATTGCATAAAGGATTAAGCTGTAGTCAAATGATCAGCACTAGATCACCATCAGAAAGTTTCTGGTTTTCGCTAAACCTCTAAAAGAAAATACAAAGTGTGAAGGACAGTTGGTTTTCAGGGTGTGTTATCACAATTACTCTTCTGTTGCTGAAAAAAAATATTTACAAGGACAAAATGCTGGGAAAATAAGTGGTGTGGTCCCTCAGTATTACCTTTTTAGAAATATTGGATAAAATGTACCAGCAAACTAAGTATTGCAGACTGGAAGCCTGTTGTGTTGAGATTTGTGTGTTCATCTCATTTGAAATACAGGAAATTAGTTTGAACCTGCTCAGGGTCAAGCTTTCTACTCCCTCTGCAAGATTCCCAAGCACTAGAACATAAAAACAAGAGGCAGACACATTTTCTGCTGTCTTCTGAGCTGAAGTCAACACTGCCAGTCTGGATTAGATGTGCTCAGAGAACATCAGCTGAATCAGACTACTCAGGAACACCTAAATTATGGATTAATTTAGGCTGCTCACATGAATGGCAGTGCTCTGGGGCACACGCTGAACAGAGTGACTTTGGACACTGCCACGATTCCTGAGGCTTTACAGAGAGCCTACAAACCTCTTCATTAACACAGAATGAAAAAAAAGATATTTATTGATCTAAGGATAAATGTATGAACTATGCCATGTCCTTAGGTATGGCAATAATAGGGACCATGTTAGAAGCAACAGAATTGTAACATCTTTTTCTGTTTGAATCACTAGATAATTGCTACATCCATTGCTTGCTGCTATGCTGATATGGAATACATCTACGGGATAGAAGTTGTGGGAAATATTCCTAAAGGGTAACATGGATTTTATTAGCTTGTGGCTTTTAAATATTTTTATTTCTGAGAACAGTCTCTGAAAAGGTCAAAGTAGTTTCTGAAATAAGAAATGGTAAAAATCTATTTTGTTTGTTTCCTGTCCCCTTAGACACTCTCAAAATTCAATCCCATGTTAACAAGCTATATGTGCACAGATATCATCACCAAAATGCATTTTTGTATATTTTCATAGCTTTTGATTGCTTTGGATAATAAAAAGTAGGTACTAAGCACTTGATGATGTACGACAGGAGGGCAGGTCACTCTTTACAAGATTATTGCAACCTGTTTCTGAGAGTTGCTTTGCGCTATTGTAGCAGAAAGGATTTACAACGAGATAAGATTTATAGATTACAGCTCTTCCTTCCTTTCCACCCATATAGTAATTTTAGAAAATGTGGTTTCTGAGAAAATGTGAAAGATTAATTATGCTTAATCTAGAAAAGAACATTTTAACTATAGTTCAGGATACACTTTCCTCCATGACTTTGAAAAGAAGGAAAAAACCCAATATAATTAGCTACGAAGAGAAATTAGACTACTTGTCAGAAAACATGTTCAAACTCTATAGGTTGGTATGGAAGAGCACAACTGTTGTGTAATCTCCTGCTTGGATATAGAAGGGTTTCCCTAAATTTCACAAAGTATGAATCCAAGACAGCATGAGTGCATGTGTGGCAGCTAGCACTGAAAGAAATAAAATAAGGAACATTTCTGAGAAAGAATATGGTTTTTAAGTACTTAGAGCATGCTATGAATCTGAAAATAGAACACAGCTAAGTGTGCCCCTTCTATGTGTAATGAATAAGTAAACTGCATTTGTGTGGTTTGAATCAGGAATTTATTTTCTATCTAACCTCATATGTGTAGTGTTGAAAAACAGAAGCAGAGCCTGGATCATTCCTGCACATTTTTAGGCATTTGCCTGAAATATCTAACTGCCTTGTCAGTAGAAAGCATCAGAAACCATAAGAGCACAATTTGGTTTTTGGATGCTGTGATCTATGCTCTGGAAAGACCAAAGTATTTTTGAAGATTTCAGAGACAATCTGAGGTGGTTTGGTTCATAACTGGAGCAGTTGCACTGCAATCCCCATTAGATGGAATAAATGTCTGTACTGTCAGTAACTGACAGGAATACAAAATTTTTTAAAGATTTAACTTTACAGGAAAGCCAACTACATTAAAAAAGGAGAGTCTCTTCCAAAAGAGGAAAGTATTAAAAAAGGAGTCTACAGTAGTCTCTTCTACTGACTATTACAAAATTAGTGAATGGTTGCTAATTTTATTTGTCAGTCATGGAGTTAATTGATCAACATCTCTTTATAATTTCTCAAATTGAAGTTTTCAAATTGAGTACTTCATCTGAAACTGTTTCATCTTCGACAAATTCTCTTCTGCTATTCCCAACAGATCGATATCTTATTAATCTAAAATACTGAAAAATGTCACCTTACAAGTAATATAAAATTTAACTGTTCCTGCAGAGATTTTTTCACTGGTATTCATGTAAATTGCAGATATATAGAGACTAAGTATGAAGTTTTGCAAAAATTACTGTCTTTATTTTTTATAGGTTGCCATCACCAAAAGCACCACCCATGAGAGTCCTGCCTGAAGTAGTCACTGAAGCTTTTGGAGTGGCCCTGGTTGGTTATGTAGCCTCACTAGCTCTTGCTCAAGGCTCTGCTAAAAAGTTTAAATACACTGTGGATGACAACCAGGTAAAGCTCTGCCTCCTTCTTGTCACTGAGCCTTGAAATCACCATCTGGGGGAAGTATTACAGATGAATGCCCAGTAGGAAAAGTTATGTTCCATATAGCACCCTGACAACTTCTAGTGTTTACAGTAACACCCAAATTTTTTCAAAGTATCTCCACAGAACGCCCTCATTGGTTGAACTGCTCCTTTTGGGGAAGCTCATCCTTCAGTATAATCTTGTAATGCTACATTCAGTGCAGCATTTGGGTATTAGTGCATTTTTCACTGCTCTAAAATGAGACAGCTTCTCCTCTGGCAGTTGAGCTCTTATAGACAAGCTATGGTTTTAAATCAGCCACCAATTAATGAAACAAAGCAATTCTAAAACAAAACCAGGTAATTATAGCCTCAGGACTTGTCTGATGTATAATAGGAAATTATTTACACTTATGCAAACTAGAAGTCCTGAAATTAAGATTTATTTGTATCTAAGAAGCTGGGTGAGTTCAGAGAGTGCTACCAAATTTACAGCCATAGGAGCTTTCTGTCCTTAGTTCCACTTTGCAGAGGAACATGGTTAAATAAAAGTGGGCCAGCTCTACACTACTACATTGCTTGTCATGGTGGGTGGGTAACTCCAAGCCAGGAGGAAATCCATGGAGATGCTAATTCAAGCACTGTGGCAAGAAAGGCTCAATTTCAGATAACTGGCACTAGTAGCTGTGTGCTGAAAATGTTGCCTCCACCTTTATGTTAAGTGGTTTGGCATGAATGACATAGAGGGGAATGAAGAACAGTTGTTTTGCAGATGGAGGTCTATTTGAACAGCCTATCTAGACAGGTTGGTCTTGCTACATCAGGTACTGTCCTTTTCAACTCATGTCACTGGAAAACACAGTGGAAACACTTGTCTGTTCAGGTCTTTAAAATATTTCTCTGAATACACTGGGCCATGAATTTCTGCTGATGCTTCAGAGCCATGTTTCTATGGAGCAGAGGGAGAATGTTTTGAGCTTAGTGCAGGTCAGACTACAGGGTGCTTTGTTTCAAGGCACTCCATGGAACACAGCAACCTGTGTGTCTTCCTGCACCTTCCTGCACCTTCCTGCACCTGTAGCTTACACAACTTCATTACTAAAGTCTTGGAAACTCTGTGTAGGTCTGCATCAAATGATGGAGCAAAAGAGCAAAACCTGCATGAGAAGAGAGCAGTGAGGTGGTGTGGCTGCACTGCCTTCAGGGGCCAAGGCATAGTGCTCGGCACAAGAGCTTGTGGGTGTGTGAGGCTGCCAGGGGAGCTTAAGGGGCTGCTGTTCTCTGCTGTGAAGACAAACTCATGAGCTGGTGTTTTCCTGGCTGGGTATAGCACCATTTTCCTACACATCTTCCTTGGCAGATCAACTTGCTCCTTGAAGTCTGTGATGCTGGGTGGCCACGGTCAAACACTTAGAAAATGCTGTTCTTCTTAGGCTGCACATACAAAGTGTCTTCTCCACTTTTTCTTCTATGGATTTTTTTTCAGACATGTCTGCATTTTGACTGTGAACACTAAATACATTTGTGATAAAAGACAGCATTTATATAGTGTGGCTACCACACTTCACTTTCACTAAAACATGCTCCAAAGGAAGAGAAAGCAGTGGCTGTCTTTTTCCACTGAGCCATAAACCAGAAATGATCTGGACAGTTTCCAGACACCAGTACTTGGGGCTCTGGCCAGTTAAAAAGCAGACGTGGATCAAGATGTAAATAATTTGGTTGGACTTAATCTTCAAAATTGGCAATAGCATTTATTTTATGGACAAAATGTCCCTTCTGTTTTTCATGAATATGGTTCAACAGCTCTATCATTCAAATTAGTTCTGAGTTGTGAGATGATCTATTCTGTTGGGAAACCCTTTGTCATGTACCTGTGTTATTTTTTCCCTCAAAAATGTGTCCATCCCTTAGCATCGCTAATATTTACACAGGGGACTCCTTTGTTGGCAAGAGACATTGAAGTGACAGAACAATAGGAAAAAAAATCTTCTATTTAATGACTTTGCAGGAATTTTTGGCACATGGCCTCAGCAACGTGATTCCTTCATTTTTCTTTTGCATACCAAGTGCTGCAGCGATGGGGCGGACAGCACTTTTATACAGTACGGGCGCCAAAACACAGGTAAGAGTGAAGCACGTCGGAGATTTAAAGCTGTGATACTGCCCACTGCAATTTGTACTGACTTATCCATTCTATTTCTCTAGTCTCCCTTTTCCTCTGTCCTGGGAATGACTCTGCCCTGTCATTTTTAACAATCTGCATGAAATTGTATCTGATCAGTGATGTCTTCCTAGCATAGATAATGGTTCCATTTGTTGATTTTCACCTGTTTCATTCAACATGAACTGTAAGGTCTATGGCAGCAAGGAAGTTAGGAGCTGTGTTTTCAGACTGCAGGAAACTACATAAAGCCTTTTCAGTTTATGTGAATTTGTCAGCATTGTAACAGAAGTGCCCTCTACTGGTGTTTAATGGATCTAATGGTACAGTCTAAACTGAAGTTGTAGGTAAAAAAATCACATTTCATTTATCTGATTCGATTTATGTTCTATCTGATTTCCAGAATAAAATAAAAGTAACCTTTAGAGCTGTTTGTTAAAAAAACACAAGTAATCTCCCTGCTTCTGCCTTGTGACATGTTCTTTCTATTTGTCCTATCCTTCAGAGTACACTGAGCCCAGACATGACATTTAGATTTTTGAGGATGTTTGTTGCTATTTCCTAATGTAGGAAATGAAATCCACAAGTTGTTATTACAGTATCTCAGGAAAGAGGGGGCTTTAATTGCTGAGAATGATAACTGTGACCCAGTCAGCCTGTCACATGTCCGAATTGTGCTTGTGAACAAGAGAGGTGACAAACCAGCTGGGGCACCCCCACAGCCTCTTCCTCTGAAACTCAAGGGTCCTTCAGTGGCAGCCAGACACCTGCCACATCAACCCATGTCCTTTGGAGTTCCCTGCTATCCTACCAGGTAACCAGTGACAGGACAAGAGGAAGCACCAACAAGCTGAGCCAGGGAAGGCTTAGATTAGATATCAGGAAATGTTTTTTCATCAAAAGGGTTGTAAAACACTGGAACAGACTGCCCAGAGTAACGGCAAAGTCACCACCCCAGGAAGTTTTGAAAAATTGTGTGAATATGGCACTTGAGGACACGGTTTAGTGGTGAACATGGTGGTGGTGCTGCGTTGACGGTTGGACTTGATGACCTTAAAGATCTCTTCTAACCTTAGCATTTCTATGATTCAATGATTCTATTTTCATTTTGTAGCTGTTTCTCTTGCCTGTATAAAGGACATGGCTGCAAGAAAAAGGTTTATGAGATACAACACAAAATACAATCCATAGTTACTGTTTCTCCTCAATCACGTTTTACAATTATTTCTCATGCAGATGCCACAATATTAAGGAATTATACAGGGCTTTACTTCAATACTCTATGTGTGAAATACTTGCTAATTAGTCTACAGAAAAGTCTGAAGTCAATCATAATGAATAATGTAACAAATAATAATCTTGAAAAGTATTTATATGCAAATATTTTAGCTACCACTTGGCTATTAGTTATTTGTTATATATTTCAGTTGAATGTATTGTCACACAATGTGCTGTCATCCTCAGAGATCTTCTCTTCTGTAATCTGTTCATGTACTGACTCTACAATTTACAGTTGTCCTGTATCATGTTGTACTGGCTTTTGCATGGAAGATTTGAGGTAACCTGCAGACCTATAACCTGAAGGCATATGGGGTATTTGAGCACATTGGCTCTGGTGCATGTAGGGAAAGACCCTGATAAAAGGTTATACAATACACAAAATGGAAAAAGAAACCACTATAATTTGAGTTCAAGACCCCAAACACACAATAAAAATCTGCTTGGTTTATGTATTGGTTTCAGAGTATAGCAGTGCCTGTGTCTAAAAGTTGAGAGTGTGGCTATGAGCTAGCAGTATGGCATAAAAATCTCTCCCATGCCTTTCTGGAAAGCAACACATCAGCTCAATGCTCTCCTTTTGTGGCTGTCCAGGCAGAATGAGGAGATGAGAAGATCATCACTAATAAATATTGGCCAGGTCATAGGCAAAAAGAAGCCTTTCTTTAACATAGAGAGAAATCAGTTTGGCATAGGGCATGGAAGAAATGCAAAGGTTCTTTCAGGGGCACAGAGCAACCCTTTTTTCTTAAATGGCTATATCTGGATTGCATTTTTGTCATTTGTTCCTCAGGGATATATTCTCTTGGGAGAAAACAGAAGTGAGGAACTCTATCACGGACTAGAACTGTCCTTCAAATAGAATCAACACTTTTTTCTTGTTCTTCGTGAAGGCAGAAAGAGGGAAAAGTTCCTTGTGACTTTACCAGCAGATTTTCTATCCCTTTTTATGTAAACACTCTGTCTATCCTTCTTGATGGTATTTTTAAGTACACCATGACTTTAATTTTCTAGTGTTTTAACAACTTGTCTGGTTTTGTTTTTAACAACTTGTCTCTTAAAATGAAACCTAATTATTTTAGTAGAGAAACATATTATCAATATAAAAATAAAGTGAGCATCTGTCTACTTATCGTCAAAAACCTTCTGTGAATCTGAACTGTATATTTATAAGACAGAAGTACTCAGTGAGCACTCAGAGCAGAATAGGACAGTGCAATTTTACTGTAATTTTCCATCAGAATAATACCATAAATACTGTGAAGAAATACATAATTAATAGACCTTTAATTTTTCTCAATTTATATTACTAGCATTATTTAAAATCTGTAATATTTTTAAAAAATGTATTTACATTTCTTAAGTAAATACACCAATATTAACATGAAATTGTTAGCGGTTTCTCATTTAACAATAGAATTTTTTTAGTGTTAATCCCAACAAAAGAAGTTAGACATCTTCTCTCATGGAAAAAATGACAGCATATATAATTCTTGCTTAGGGCTATGACAGATCTGTTATTTAGTACAACATAGGGTGCATGGCTATAATAAGTTGCAGAATGACAGTGTGTGCTGACAAACTTCTGGGATGAGATATTGCACACACACTTTCCATTTAGTACCCAAGTGTGTAAGTGATGCTCTGATCTGTGTCAGTGTGCTGGCAGCAGGGTCAAGCATAGATGTTGAGATCTCTCACTATGTTCTCACTGTACTTGATTAAAGGTAATAATCAGAGATTAAAATTGAAATTTTATGCATCTGAAATCCACAGATAGATTAATAGCTAACAGCTTCAACATCTGATTCTTGTCTTTGTCTTAACTGTCTTTGTTTATAATTGATTCTTTTCACTATTTCTTTTATTGTTTTTGTTGTTAAACTGAGTGATCTGCAATTCTTGTTTATTGTTTTAGGTGGCTTGCCTCATCTCTTGTGTATTAATTCTTGTGGTGATCTACACAATTGGACCTCTGCTGTATTGGCTTCCTATGGTATGGTACTTATCCTTTTTAAAGATAATTATGTCAAACATTTTCTAATGACAGTTTCTTTCAGGGAAAGAAATCCTTTACAATAGCTTTAAGCCTTTACAAGCAACATTTAAGACAGCTCTATTTAATTTCAGTAGTCAAAAGAATAGTAAGGGCATGACAAATCTCAAAATCATAAAATACAGGAGTGACAGCATAAGATATATATATTTTAGACACATATAGTTACATGTATAGGCTATGATGTAAGCATATACAAGTGATTTTCTATTTACTTTTGACATGTAGTTTATGAAAAATATACACCCAGGTTGCTGTGGATTTGTAAATTGACAAAGTGGGGTAGAAATTAATGAAGATTCATGATATTTCTCCAGATATGCATATGATATACAACTTTGCTGTTCAAATTAATTTGACACAGATTATTTTAGATAATGATATGAGCTTAATCACAGAAAGATTATAAAGTATTCTGATATCTCTGTCATATATCTATGTAAGATTCTATATTATATGCTAAGAATCTTTAAAGCAGTGTGACATCTTTTCACTATATCTAGCTTTTGGTATTACAAATTAATAGTTAATTTTAACTAGAGACATGTCAAAGCTGCTAAATACAGCTCCAAAATTATCCACAACCCTGCCATGTACGTACATGAAGTTTTAACTATGTTTTAAAATTGCTTTGTGCTATTGTTTACATAGTGTCATAAAAGTTCTCACTTCTCAAACACAGATCCTTTTATAGCTTATTTAAACCATGCAAAGTAAGGACACTTGAAGAAGGGTGTGCAATATGTCCTGGGTTTTTTTGCCATACTTCCTCCCTACTTTCATTTGGTTTTGTATGGATTATATGTAAATTTTGACTGGTGTCCTGTAGCTTTTTCCCCCCATATTGTAAAAATACATTTTGGTTTTTGCTTTCTTGACAATATATTTCTCTTCTAATATACTTTTCCAGCCCATCTATGCACTGTAAGTTCATCAGTTTGTACTTCATTCTTGTTGGCTGTAGATGATTTCTTCATCCATTTCCTCCTTCCTGAGCCAAAGAACTAAACTTTTTTTTTTTTTCTGTTTTTTTTTTTTCTTCAAAATCAATGAACTTTTGCCCTAAAGGCCTCCTCTAGGGAAAAGAAAGGAAGTGAGGAAGGGGAATTACAAATCTTCACTGCATAGAAGTTGAGTGATGATTTGCTTTTGAGTCCTTCAGATTGTAGCAGAATGTATTTGGTTTGGTGATGCATGGAAGAGTCTTAGGTAGTCCTGAGGTTTCTGTTGTTTTTTTCACAATTAAGTAGCCTGTAGATTGCCTTCAGAAAAAAAAAAAAAAAAAAAAAAAGGGGGGGGATGGATAGGAGGGTTGTTGCTGTTAGCATCTGTCACAGGGATACCTGTGTTCATACTATTTTCTAAACACCTACTAGTTTTTTTTATCATTTAATTATGATATTGACTGCTAAATTAAAGAAAAGGCATTTGTTTTCACTAACAACTCTGCAAATGGCTTTTGTGTTTATGTCTTTGCAGTGTGTGTTAGCAAGCGTTATTGTTGTGGGCTTGAAGGGGATGCTAATGCAGTTCCGTGACTTAAAAAAATATTGGAATGTGGATAAAATAGACTGGGTAAGTAAAACTTCATCTAAGGAGTTTTTCCTGAGACCATTTGGCAAACATCTGTTAACTAAACTTTAACAGTTCTGTGGCCCTAGAAGAAATAAGGGCAATACATTACTAGTAGTAGTTTTTGTGCACTATCAGCTCAGAATAACAGCATCGGTAATATCAGTTGTATTAAAAATAACATTTTAAAAAATTATAAAGAATCAAACAATGCTAGAAGTGTGCATACAAACAGATAATGTGAGCAAATATGTGTCTAATTTTTATGTGTTTTCTATCTGTTAAACATGCTTTTGCTACTGCAGCATTATTGAAGAGATTTTGGTATCGTCATCCACCGGGAACAGGGAATGACATAGGTCAAACAGAACTGGAAACACTAGTGCTGCAGAAAGATACATATTGAGGTGTGCTGTAGGTAAATTGCCTCAGCTCTTTCAGGTTTTGCAGAGTATCTATGGTTTGAACATAGATAAAAATTCTGCACTATGAGAGAAGGAATACATCAGAAAAAGTAGATAGGTGAAAAGAGACATAGTATGAAAATCTAGTTTAATGCAAAGTCTAAATAGTCTGACAGGATTTGCACAGAATTCCTAGCAAATAGTAAAGATGAATCCATGTGTAAGAAGACTCCTGGATTTGGCTTTTGTGGGAGATTTTGAGTGTAATGACCAATTAGTGGAACCAAAATTTCTATTCACTTACATAAATACATACATGCTGACATCCTGTATGTTTGAGTTAACAATATTCAAAAAGGTATTTTGGCCACATAGTCCTTTTCTGTGGTGGGAAATATAGGTAATTGGACTTAATATTGGAATTTTTTGAAATCCCTTTTTTGACTGAGTATTCTACAGCAGTAATTGTTAAGTCTAGACAGAACAAAACTATTTTTTAATAGAGTACTGGATTTCAGTAGGGAAAACAGAGCTGAGTAAACAACATCACTGACTGTGGGATTTTTCACACTTGGTTGCAGCAAACTAGAGGTTCAAAAAACTTGGCTTTCCTGAAATCTTTTCTTCTGCAAGCAGTAAAATTATGAAAATATTTTCTATCTCTTGTTTTGTATTTGATCTTCAGCTTGACCCATATTGGCAGTGACAGAAATGATGGGTGATGTGGATCAAGAATTACTTTGGGAACAATGGACTTTAAAACATTGATTATGAGAGAGAGATATATCTTCTCCATCAGTTCATTGAGATAATAAGTAGTTACATTTTCCAGTAGGATATTCTGGAATCTCACTAGATTTGACATGTCTTCACAGACAGACTAACCTGACTGATTTTTGCTTTTCTGGTTTTGGCAGAAAAGGTTGTGTGAGTAGTTAGTTATAACATCTCTGTGAGTAGTTAGTTATAACATCTCTGTCATCTGTCATCATTTCTAAGAGAGGTTATAAAACAAGGGAGTTTGCTGGGTTCATCTTTTTAACTAAACATACTTGAACAATGATTTATCTTCAAGTAGTTTTACTGTCAGTCCTTAGCTTGACAGGATAAATCATCTTGCCTGAAATAACATAGTTTAAAGTAAGACTATAAACATTGATCTTGCCTTGCTGCCTGCTCTGAGGAGCCCCACCAAGCCCAGTGATCTGTGTAACTCCACTGGTGTTATTTTGGCCTGAAAGGATTCACCCCAGTAATTGACAGAACACTGGAAATGAATAATTCCATACCCAGGTTATCCAAAGTGTTTTGAAGATAGAAACTCTAATAAAAACATTTGGAAATAATTAGCAGTTGTCCTTTCTGGAACTGATTCTTTGAAGGGTGTGTGTCATGTAGCATTGAAATCAGGTTTGTTTGGTTATAGGTCTGGCAAATGATAGTGCATGGGAATGGAATATTATGGAACTTGTTACCTTGTTCCTTCATACTTTTTAAAGCATCTCATTAAACACAAACAGGATGAATAATACTTATTTGTTGATTAGTTGTCTATAAACATAAACCTTTTAATTGTAGAAGGTACGATATTGTTCAGGGGTTGGAGTTGAGGAAATTCATTGTTTCCTTCCATCACAGGATATTCTGTGTTTTCATGAAATCTCCCCCTTCAGCCATGGGTGGCTTTTTCTTTCAAGTTTAAATCCCGTGTCTTAAATCACATTCGATTATTTTTCAACTATTACCTCACTGTCCTAATTCCAGAGGTCTCTTTCCTGCCATTCACAGCATCCATATGAACTTCAAATGTCTTCTTCAGTTAAGGTCTTCTGTCAGTCCCTACACTTTGCTGGATGACTTCAACAATCTCAGATTAATAATTGCACCATTCCACTATATATGTTATATGCATACTGAGACTGATTTGTCTTGATCTTTTTTTCTGCTTTGTCTGACAACAGCCAGGTAGCTAATTTGACCTTGTCTGTAAATAGATCTCACTTCTCAGGTCCTTAGGTCAAAAGATGATTTCCTTGTCCTTTCTGTAAGCCTAATTTCTTATGCAGGCCAACTCGACTAACTTGCTGATTTTATTCTCCAGCTTGACAGTGCTGGTGAGACTAGTGATACTTTCCTAGTATTACTAAAAAGGCCAGAGAAGTTCTTGTTAACTCCTGATTTTAAGGCTCAGGATCACAGATAAGCTGCCTTTTAAGACAGGCAAAAACTACAGCCTGGAAATGGACTGCTGAAAAAATAAATGTTCTCTTTGCTGTTAACAGTTGTACTCGAAAGTAACCAAAGATGGGGGAAAATACTTCAGAAGGTGATGTCCTAAGTGAAAAATTATAACAGAATAAGGATCATTTTCATGAGTTAGTTATATAACAGGGATTTGAGAAGTTCAGCAATGAAATACCCTAGCATTTATAGAGAAAAAAATGTTTCAAAATTGCACATATGTCTTGAGCAGAAAATGATCACAGAAAATGAGAGAAAGCCAGGTTGCATGCCTGACTTTTAAAGCAGGAAGAATGACAAGAATTTATGGTAAAAATTAAACATTCCCAACATGGTGTTTTGATGATAGGCAGTTATGGATGCATGAATTGAAACTGTATGCACAAATAGTAATATTAAAGGATGTAAGGAATGGTACTAACTCAGCAATTAAAGTAGATCCAAGAATGAGGGTCTCATTTTTGACAAGTATCCTCAAGATCTTGCCATTGTGAATTTCTGAGACATGTATCCAACACCCTGTCAATCTATTTTGTCAAAATATTTAAAGAGGACTTATAAAGTGTCTTCCTTGAAATCTGGAGCTCATTAGTGTATTTTCTTGGGGTTTTTTAGAACTTATTCAGATTTTATCCTCAGGAGGAAGGTGGCATTTTAATTTGTTCATCACACATAGGTCCTGATTCATGAGAGGTCTCTGAGAGCTCTCAGGGCTCTGCTATGTAAACAATTTTCCACAAAGTAGGAAACCATCTCTTCTGTGAGAATAATTTTACATCAATGATTTTATCTTATGACATCCTAGGGAGATTTTCTATTTTTCATGCATTAGTGAATATGCTAGTGTGAGTTCTATTACTTGTGCTGTAGTTGGTCTCAGTGGGGTGGGAAGGAATTTGTAAATGCTTAATCCATTGAAAGCATGATTACCATATAAATTATTTTTAAAGAGTAGTATTTCTATCAGTCCCTCTGTTTCCAGGGCTGTTTGCAAACAAATTCCATCCCAACCATTGTGTATGGAATGCCTATGAGAATTATACCAAAGAACTACCACACCAGTTTATTATCATAGGATCATTTAGGTTGGAAAAGACCTTTAAAGACCATCTAGTCCAACTGTTAACCCAGCACTGCCAGGTCTACCCCTAAACCATGTCCCTTAGTGCATTAGGCAGTTCCTGCTCTATGGCTGTGGTGGGCTTCACTTGAATCCCAAGTTTTGATGAAGGGTGTGCTGAGGATCAATGCACACATTTGTCATTTGTCTGCAGAAGGATTTGGGAGCATGGCCCTGTCACTCAGTCTTTAGAGCCAGTGCTTCCTCCAGGATTCCAGCATCTTCTTCTGAGTTCCTGAATGAACAAGGACTTCATTCTTCTTCTGGCTATATGCTGGAGAGCCTCTATTTAAGCAACTCATCACAGGCTCACATTACAGATAGCACAGAACTGGTCAGTTGAGTCGTATTCATCTCTTCCTCCATTAAGCAACAGTATAACCAGGCAGGAGTTAGATGGACTGCATCCTAAATTTTCTTCATTCTGATAACCAAATCCATTGCTCATGGTACAAAATTAGACACCTGTGCTGCAGATAGTTACATGTGAGGAACCCTACCCATTCAGGCAATAGCTGATCATCTCCTCAGTTTGCAAGGAAACAGGGAAGTGCATAATCTGGTTTCAAATTGGTACAGAAACATTTATTATCACCATACCTTAGCGTAGCATTGTTTAGCCCTAGGATCAGAAAGTATTCTGCAACTTATTGATATGATTTTATTTTCCTACCAAGTGCTGATTTTAGACTATCATCAATGGTGGAGCATTAGACTCTATGAAATGGAAAGTCTAGATGGAAGTAGCTGCTATACACAGTCACTGTACCTCTCAGTGGTTCTGATACTTTCTGATAATATACAGGAGTCAACATAAATCCATTTCCTCTGCTTGTTTCTTTCCTCCTCTTTAGAGTTTTTCTTGAAATCAGTACAGTACTTTGAAAGTGGATTTTGTTTTGATTTTTGATATTAACATGTGCCTATAATACATAATTGCTAAGATCTGAAGAGTGATTAGATTCTCTCTGTCCTGGATTATGCAATAACCATACTGAAGTCAGCTACCAAGGAAAACTTTGATATTTTTATGACTTCTTTGTTGAACTTTGCAATAACCCATGGATTAAAAAAAAAAAAAAAAGGCTATCAGATCAATGTAATTTCTTTCTACAAGTTTATGCTACCCTAATTAAAAAACTGATCCCAGGCCAATATGAAGCAGTGAAAGAGTGATGGATTAATGAGAGTATGATTGTTTTGGCTCAGCCCCTACAACAATGGCAGTCTCTGATTATAGTTAAGATGCAAAATACTAGGCTGCTGGAGAGGCACTTAACTAGCTTTCTCAGTAGTCAGCAGTACTTAAGATTTCTGGCTTTGATTCTTCCTATGCATACTTTGTGTTGCATTTTTATGCTGTTTTCTTCTGAGACATAAGAATCTTGCAGGTCTGCAGCAGTGATTTAGTTAGATGTGATGAGGTTCAGGTCTGCAGCTGAACTGGATTGCACTTGAGTGGATGCAGGTGTTGTCAAGGGTTCGGCCTTATTAAGAAAGTCTAATGCTTGATCTCACTGATTTCCAGGTTTTTAGTAGTTCTGTTAGCCTTTTCATATCCAGGTGAGCTTCTTTGTAAAGTATATTTAATTTATAAATCTTAGCATTACTTTCTTATTCGTTAATCAGAACTCTCTATCTGTTGCTCATAAAAGCGGTCTTTGCAAACATTTGCACAACAATTTGTATAAGATGTCATGTTAAAATACAACCAGTAATCACTGATTGGTGTGAAAGGACAGTTTCAGAGGATGAACTACCTCCTTACCTAGCAGCCCTCCTGCTGAAGAAACTGAGAAGTCTTTTGCAGTAGTCAGGAATCTTGAAGATGAGGGAGGAAAAGGTTTCTCGACAGTCATGTAACACTCTGTCCTTTGTGAAGCACAAGTTAGTATGGTGTGACTTACATTTTATAATTCATGAAATAACAGTTCTGCTCAAGCAAAATTCCTGTGGCTGGACTGAAAGTGTTCTATTGTCTCTGGCTTTCGTGAGTTAAGTGAAAGTATCTTAACTTGAAGGATAATCTTAACACTGATTGTGCCATTGTAATGTGATCTGTTATTCTGCAAACATGAACAAGCAGCACTGTAATTCTTGAAATGGGCACCTGTGGGGATCAGTATCCAGAGGAGTGAAAATACTTTCCATTCTTTTTTAACACCTTTTATATAAAGATTAGATGGCAGTCTTTGCTTAAGGCTCCCTCAAGGAAAGAAAGATGTGCTTTATTGTACCAATTAGGCTGGTATAAGAAATCAAGTAATATGTATTTTAATTGTAAAATCTGCATGTCTCTTAGCTGTACACATCATTATAGTAAGGAAAGTAAGAAAATAATTATGAAAATAGTAAGAAAATAATTATGGAAAAATTGAAATGTGAAAGTTTTTAATGGTTTTTTAAAATTTCTTTCTGAAGTGACTTTTGTTTCAGATATGCTTCTGAGTGTTTTTTAAAATTGCATTTAAAATGAATCCAAAGTTTTAGTAATCGAATATTGAGAGATGAAGAAGTAATATGAAATTTCACCATTTCCATTGGAAGGAATTAATTCCCCAGTAATTTTTATTTGTCATAGAGTTGTTTTAGTCAGTTGTTCACTAATAAATACCATTTTTAATCAGCCTCCTTGCAAATTATAATTCCCACTTATATGATTAGTGGGAGAAAAGCTCTCTGTATGTGACCTCATTAGGGCACCTCATTGTGTGAAAGGAAAGGAGGACTTAAAATCTATGCAGTTAAGAAGGTGACAAGAATTTGCAATGTGAAAAATAAAATACATGTTTTCCAAAACAACTGAGTTTATTCTGACTTAAGCTATTAGCACAAGTACAAATGCTATTTTAAGTAACCCTGGAAGGAACCTCTGTGAGCACTGGGATGAGCTGTGCCATGCTGCATGTGGTCTCCTGTGGAGAAGCATTACTTTAATTGCTAATTCAGTCTTCAGTATTTGCCAGTTCAAAGATCCAAATGTTCACATCTGAGAAACTATCTTAGTTTTAAAAAATCTTTATTTCTGATTCATAAAGCGCACATTGCTATAAAATTTAAAACTAATCACTTCTTTTTTCTCCCCTCCTTAAAGAGCATATGGGTTAGTACCTATGTGTTTACAATATGTTTTGCTGCTAATGTGGGACTGTTGTACGGTGTTGTCTGCACTATTGTAATCGTGATCTTCCGCTTTCCCAGGTAAGAAACAATTTGAAACAACTGAACAATTGAAATGTTCTACTAGCACTTCATTATGTATTCGTTCTGCCTATTGCTTCACAGTCAGGAGAAACATAAGGTATACTAAATTCAACAGCTAAACTTCAGTTTTTTAGTTGACGAAAATTGCAAAATAAGACAATTCAAAAGGAAAAGTCACATCTGTACGTTTACCATAGACTAAGGAATTCCTAAAACATTTGATAAAATGGCATTCTTTTGTGTTTTCTCTTATTACACATCTGTAGGATTCATTATGTGAAGGTAGCATAAAATTAACAGGAAGATTAATAATAGTTTTTTCCGTTAGAGATTTATTTGCTCTTTAGGGGAAAACCATGCCCGCCAAGCTTTAGTAACTAAGAGCCTTTATAAACTCCCAGGTGCTACGTTGCACAGGAGTTGCTTGTTGACAATGGTACTGTTGGAACCCTGCTAACATAGATTAATGACACATAACTGTACAACTATTCTAATGTCTAACAAAAAATATAAGTTTTCTGTGTATGACTTAGAAAAGTCAGCACAAATAAACTAGAGCAATCATAAGGTGTTTTTTTTGGTTTTTTTTGGGTTTTTTTTGTTTTTTTTTTTGTTTTTTTAAATATAATTCAGTTGCTACTTTGGATCATGAGTATAGGGAAATATAGCTGAGGTTCATGATTGATTTGTGTTACAGAATTAATTCACAGCTCACCAGTCCTGGAAATGACTTGGTGCTTGCATGCGGTTGTTTGCACGAACACTGAATCCCACTGAAATTAAGCACAATATAGACAGCTCGATTAAATGCTTGTTAAAGTTAATGGTGTTAGACATTTGTGCACAGCTCTAGTCTCATGGAATTAGTTGCAGAACCAGCAGGAAAATCGTCAAAAATTTCAAGGCAGTTAAAATTTATGGGAGACAGCTTCTGCTTGAATCAGCCAGTACTTTTGTGATAAGATTGTGCTACTCAGAAAACTAAAATTTTGGTAAATTCTGGTAGTAAAGCAAAAGGCAAGTTTTCATGTTGTTTTTGTCCTGAGCCTGGATGTTAGAGGTTCTCCAACAGCACGAAGGGAAGGATATTTAACACAAAAGAGCCTTATCTAGTGGAGACCTCAGTCTGAACCTGCACTTATTAGTGTTAATAAGACTCTTCCCAGTGATCTCTGTGCTCTTCAGTGAAGCTGCACATGATTGTCCATACCATCTAAAGGTCCTGAACAAGGCAGCAGCCTTAAAACTGGTACAGCACAGATGGCGGTAACAAGAAAATGTGTAATAAGCCATGCAGTCATGAGCAAAAGTGTTAGCAAAAGTGAAGCAAGGAAAACACCATAGATTATTTATCATAAATTTTCTGTTCAGATGTCAGAGTACCGGATGTGGTATATGTTATATATCAGAATGTATTAAACCCAGCAGCAGCTACAGCTTCATTTATGCAAAGATGAGAGAAGAGCTGATGTTTGCAAGGCTCATTTATCTGGCCCCAATACCTGCAAATACTCCTTGTATATTGGTGCATCTGTCTCAGAGGATAGATAGTTCCACAGTTAAATGTATTCCTGTAAATGACATGTTGAATCAGAAGATCCTATGCTGAGCTCCCTTTCCAAGGCAACTTTCTCTTTTCACTGTGTAGAGAGCATAGGAATACTGGCCCTTTCCATTTTGATAGCTAGAGTGCAATGTTCTGCTTCATCATATAAAGATGTGTCAATTTCAATGACAAATAAAAAATCTTTGTTTTTAATGACCTACAGATATTCTGCATATTTATTTTACTTTTCCTTACAATATGATTTTGCAGATAAAAACTATTAATTAAGCTTCTTTACTTTTGAAGCTATAGATTATATATGAGCTACTTTGACTTGAAAGTAGCTCTCTGGCCAGCAAATGAAAACTAAAATTTTCTTCACAAGAGAATTTAAATATTCATATTTTTAAAGTGATTTGATAACTCTAAAATGAGCTTTTTTACTTTTTAAGAGGATGATTATCAGAAAAGATAAGGTCTGTAATTACAAAAATACTCACAGATCGCATTGTTGCACCTTTAAACTGCTATGCTGTAGTTTGGGTGTGTCTTTCTGTTTCTGCTCAAGACTACTAATGATTTACTGTACAATTTATTTATATACATATACATATTGATTACAGAGCAAAGACACTGAATTTGAAAAACGTGAAAGAGGTGGAATATAAATACAAAGCAGAAGATAATTGTGTAAGTTAATTTCTTTTTTAACTTTTTGTTTCTGTGTGTATTTCACTAATTCAGATTTGTTTTCTCTAGTTAGTTACCAGATTGTAACCTGGGAATCAAGGGAATGGTTTTATGATATGACTACTTGAAATCAAAAGCCAGGATAATATAATAATAACAAAACTAGTTGATCATCAGAAACTGGAATATTTTCATGGTTCTGCTGTTTGTCTGCAAAGTGAAGTTAGGCAAATCCTCTTAGATCTATCTTGGTTTATTTGTTGTTTTTAGTTATAAATTGTTCTTTCTCAAAGTTTTCCTAATTTTTCCTAATTCCTAAATTTAAGGAAATATCTTGCCAGGAATGCCAAGGGCAATCTGAGCAGACAATAGCAATCTCAGTATTATTATCACTTTTCCTAAAAGCCCTTTGATATTTTCATCATCCTCAATCTCTTTTCTGAAACCGTTTCTGTCACCAACTCCTCCTGACCAGACTGTCCCAGAAAACACCACCAGGCGGGGCTAAGAGGGCCAGCACCACAAAATTGTCACAGGCTGCTTCACAAATCTCATCGTCCTGTGCACATGAAAAATGGATGGAGGAATCTCTCCCAAAGACTGTGCCTTTAAAATTTGGCTTCTTACAAATTTAAACCAACCAGTCAGATTCTTTTGGTTATTTTCATTGCAATTATCGTCAAAGTTGCTTTTTGCTCAGGTCTATGCTAAGAAGAGAAGGGTAATGACCCAGAAAGGTAAACTCCCTTCTCCAATATGCAATGGTAGGTCAGCAGCCAAGAGAGAAGTAGAACCATGTGTACTTTCAGCACAGAGCCCCATCACCAGGACATCCTCCCTTCTCCACTGTGGCCGTTCCTTTGTCCTTTTTCCTTTCCTAGTGCTGAGGAAGAGTCTCCTGTATCAGTAAACCACATGCTCAGCAGGTATTGTTTCACCATTAAGCAGATCTTCTTTAACAAATTTATTATTTCTGGCAAATGTCTTCCATCAGAGCTATCTTGGGCTAAAAGTCTGAACTTCCAAGGACTCAAGGCCATTTACTGTTTTGGCACCCTGAGCAGTGCTGGAATGTGAAAGGTACATAAGAATGGGGAGGACTCTGAAATGTGAATTAAAAACACTGTTGTTGAGGCTGTCTATTAGATCACTTTTCATTCTTAATAAAAATGTTGGGGTAACTTTGTCACAGATGGGTAACCAAAATTTGATTTGCCTGACATTTTTCATATCGGTTCACTTTGTGCAAATACCTATACATTTTTTTAAAGGTTACTGCTCCCCTGCTTTTTTTTTTTCCCACTAATTCAGTAAGATTAACGCCAGTAACCTACTAATAATAAACTAGTGTCTGCAGACAGTGAGGAAAATAACTTTATGTTAGAGATGCAAATTGCTCAAGAGCTTATTACACAAAACAAAGAAGGAAAATATGCCTTAAATTGAATTTAGAGTCAGTGGGTTGCAGCAGGCATTTAGGGTAATTTTTAATGTATGAATGTTAGACTGATCCAAGTTTCCCTGGTAAATAACAGATTAGACACAAACAACAGTTCTTTTAAACACGAAAATATGCAAGCTTAATGATCTACCCTGCCATTAAGGTCTGTGGATTTATAGGGGTTATTTCATCAATAAGAGAAAAGACACTTTAATGTGGAAAAAAATCAAAGGGTATTTAGAAGCTTATGTGAAACAGATTTTATCCCAGGAATTCACTGGCACTGAACTCATACCCGAGCAGAGCCAGTGCTGTGCAGAGTGCGCAGGGCAATCACCCGGGGCCTTCTAAGTGGTGGCAGGGACAGACACGTGAGATAAATTTCCTGCTTTCTTAGCAAGGACACAACAAAGAGGAAATTCATTTTTCTCCGAACAGTTCTTGTTAACAAAGAATCAAACCAGAGCCAGCAATAACTGGCTGGTCAAATTTAGGCACAGTTCACCTTGTCTGTTCTGGACAAAACTATACCTAAGTCTGCTATCTGTTTGATCTGGCCTTATGATTTGATCCTTTCAAGTTTTGTACCTTGTATTTATAGATGCTTGATTATCACAGGATTTGATCTTTGCACATCAGTCTTCCTTTTTTTCTCAGCTTTTATCTTCTACTTTGCCATGGCACAAGTGTCCACAAGTCTCCACTCCAAGCTGTGTATAGCATCGTTTGTGTGGGAATCTGTGGGATGTCAGAGCATTTCTCCATTCAAACATATACCATCCTCTGTTTTGCCATTATTTTAGAGTTCTATTCCATACAAATGGAGACATTTTAACTGCCTGAAAGCTGAGCTTTGCCACTTTTCTGACTGTGGCATGCTGCTGATGTGGTATTTACTGCAATCACATTCATAGGTAAATTGCGCAAAGTCCCTACACATAGTCTGGGGTTCTTTGCCTCCGTTTGGGCTGTTTGAAATGTTTCCTTTATTTCATGGTCACTGGGGTGATGTCTGAGAGATCATCTCATTCCCAGAAGTCTGAACAGCAGTCTGCAATAAGGAGACAGTTCATGTGGTTTGTGGTGAAGATTTCTGTTCCTGTTTTGCTTGAAAGTCTGTTGGGAGAACTGCGTATCTTCAGTGCAATCCCAAACAATTTTAACTACTTAAAAATGGTCTGTGTCAGCTCCACTTACTTGTGTTTGATTGTGACCCTATTACATGACTTTTTTAGGAAGAAGAGAGCCTTTTTTGACCTATATTCTCTTGCAAATTCTTGAATTTTTACTCCATTGTCACACTACTTGTGGAAAACTGGGAGTTCAGTAGAATTAACTTAATTCTGTCTCCTACAAGACCAGTCTTTTAGCATGCCTTGCTGCTGTCCAATACATTTTTATATAAATATGAATTTTCTTACTGGCTTTTGATGGTTTTTTATAACTACACCCTGAGAACGAGATAAATAGCGCTTGTTTTGTGGAAAATGTCTCCCACTTTACCTGGGGGTTTCTGAACATTATCTGGCATCCTTCCAGAATTGTTCTGCTGGGTAACATTTATGTTTTGAGCTACACGGTCTGACTGAAGGTACTAGTAAACTGGTTGTAGATTATTCAGTGAAGTGCAGAGACAGGCTCAAGGTGACGAAGAGTGCTCATGTACATTATTGTACTGGTTCTAGAAATGTGCTGATAAAGCTTTAAATGTGTCACTTGAGGTTGATCTGGATCCACTAAGTATTCTCATGGAGAGGTATCTCTGTACTAAGATCATCTTCAGATGACCAAGATGAATACTGCCAGCTTTCCCCAAAATACCCGTAGTGTTTGTCTAAATCCTTGTGTACTTTTTCAAGATGTGTTTATTTGATAAAATATATTCCCTGTCTGCAAATGATATCCTGCCTATGCTTGGGGATCATGCCAACTGAAAAAGTGTTACTATAATTGTTAGCTAATAATTCTTAGTATTATGCCTCATACTGTGTATGCTATTTTTCATACTAAATAATATTATAGATAATTTTCATTATATATTACTTGTGTTTCTATTTTTACTTCAGTTATGCATGAAGTCTGATCAGTAGAATTATCTGTTAAATCCTTCTTGCAATCCAAAGCTCCTCCTAGGGTAATTTATAGGTATTTTCATGTTTTTCAAAGAAATGAGATTGGGGTTTGTTCTCCAAATCCAAGACAAACTTTTCAGCATTATGTTTATTTCACTCCTCAGGAATCACTAAAACAGGTAAAAATAGTTTCAGTCAACAGCCCGTTAGTCTTTTTGAATGCCAGAAAATTTCACGCTGACCTGTTAAAGATAATCCAGAAGGATGGCATGAGCAGCCAGGTATGTGATATTGTAAACAAGGTGGAATGTGCTTTACACTTCAGTAATCACTGTGACTGGGTTGAAGATCATGTTTGCTTTCCTTGCATTTCTTAGAGAATGCAATCAGATACTGAAAGAGGTATAAAAAGTAACAGAAATTATTCATTTAGAATAAAGCTAATCCTAATTTTAATCAGATTCAACATGGACTCTTTTTGTATCATTACTTGAAAATAATATTTCTTACGTTTTTGCATGTGATCCTGCAAGATATTGAAGCACTGATTCAAAACTCCAAAATTTTTAGAAGAACTTACATATAACCTCAGCTGGTATAAGGCTGGGATTTTAGAAAGACGATGAGTAGCCACAGATATGTCTGAATAAAATGTGATTTTTTTTTTTTTTAGAGCTAAGTCCATGAGAGATGGATATTTCATTTCTAACTATAAATAATTTTGTGAGAATTAGGAAGAAATTGGCTACTTTTTTTTCTCAGTAGTGTTGTTCTTTTTCCTCTTTTGCTCTGATTGGATTAGAAAAATAAACAGTATACAAATTATGTATATCACATTTTTGGAGAATATCCCTATAAGTATAGTATTTTCCAAATAACTACTGCAAGTTCCTGCAACACTTCTTAAAAGGGAAAAGATAAATTATCATTTTTCTATCAGTACCATGAAGGCATTCCAATATGATACAATGCTTACTGTAGACAATTTCATCCAGTTTGGCAAACTGGGCTGAGAAAATCCCAGCTGAGTCTTAGATGGCTTGTTAAGACAGCAACACTTGTCTACCACCCCTGCTGTCCCTTGTCAAAGAGTTGTGCTACCCATATATGCTTAGATGGGTGGAAATTCAGCTCAGAAAATGTGATGCTTTTTTCCCTTGGTTTTGCTAGGCTGACTGATTTGATTAGTATGATAAAAAGCCTCCAAACAGAGAGAAATTACTTAGAATTTTCATGGAATTAATTTGAGTCAATTTAATCAGTTAATTTAATAAGTTAATTTATACATTGCTTATAAAGGAGATTTTATCCTTTGTGTCTTCTGTAAGGTACTCAGCAGTACAGCTGCCTGAAATATTGTGCTTTTTAAATTTTTTTGTTGTTGTTGAATAAATGTCTTTCTGTAGCACATAGTGGGTGTGAAATAAATGCAGTTTCAATTTGTTTCTATGCTCTGTTTCTGGTTTTAATTCATGTTTCTACTAAGAACTTGCATATTGAATTAATTATTATAAAAATTATCAAGATAAATGTAATTTTTAATAAAATTATACATCAAAAATGTTCTTACTAAAATATTAGCATAGCAGATAAGATTGCAGCAAGTAGAAAATCAATCAAAATTTAATCTTATAAAATCACTGCTAAGAATTTTTCTTGTCAAGAACATCTTTCCCATCTTTTGACCACTTCTTAACCACCCCCTGCTTCCCCAAAAGCATTCTGTCCAAAATATGCTTTCTAGTGAATCCAAATTTGATAGAGGTTGAGTCAGCTAAAAAGAAATGCAAAATATGTGTTTGAGTATATATCTCAGTATTCTTCTGAAGTTATACCAGAAAATATTATATATCCAATAGGCTGTTGCATAGGACATGTTTTTGAAGAGAATGAGTTGACTTTGATACTGAGGAACAGAATTCTTATGTACTACACTGATGTCTTCTCGTTACTGTGCAATGGACTGGTTTTCCTTGGTATGTTAACCATTTGTTGCTTTCATTTCAGTGTGAGCAGAACACATTGCTCTGTTCATTTTCCAATGGAAGTTGCCATGGTGAGTTTATTATCTACAAATGGTGTTAAAACCAAGAAGGATATAAGTGTGCAAAATAGCTCCACATTTTTCTATATATTTCTAGTTGCATACAAGTTGTGTGGAAATGAATATTTTCACTTAGACCAAACATTCAACGAAGCATGAATGCTAAACAGTGTTAAACTATGTTAACCTTGGCCTAATAGGTCCTGTTTTTCATTCTGTTTTTGACTGACTTTTCAAGATTTTAAGAGCAGGGAACCTCTTGAAAATGCCTTTTCTGTAGGAGTGGAAGGTTCTAGTGGAAGTCTCATTGCCCACCACACACAGGAGTTAGAACTAGATGATTTAATTCTGTGTCCCTGCTTATTGCAGTGGGATGACTGTGGGTGTAGAGACAGGTACATAGTGGGGGAAACAATTCCTGTATTTTTGCCTGGACTGATCTTCGGACCAGGCTGAAGAGACTGTTTTGCTAAGCTCTGGTCTTGGGTTTTTTGCATGCACAGAGTTGAATGTTAGTATGAAAAAGTAAAAGTAAGATTAGAACCATGTTAAATCTTTGTGATCTTTAAAGCCACATACGAGAAAATCTCAGGAAATGTCAACTGACTTGTTAGTGATGTGATAACCACCAATATTATACAGTATATCAATACAATATAATAAGATACCCTAGAGGTTTTCTTTCAGTTAAGGATTAAGCTGGAAACTCCACTCTTCCCACATTTTGTAACACTTAAATCAAACCAGAGCACATATATTCCCATGGGAGAGCTGCAGCAACCTTTTGTAGTTGATATTTTATACAGATGACTTCATTGTGGATAGAATTAAAACAGTGTTTATTTAAAACACTTATAAGCATTAAGGCCACAGTAGGAAATCTGATTTGGAGGCTGTTGTCTGAATGTTTGTGTTTGTTAACTAGACTCAGGACACTTTTATGGTCCTACAGTGTTTAGTTAACTTGGGGGTAACAGAGTGCTTTGCTGTAGCATAGCAACATATGAAAATGGTTATTGAAGATTATATTGTATTTTATTGACTATATTGTAAAATACTATGCTTGAGAATATCTTACCAGTACATATTTCAATCATCCTGAAGATGAACTAGTTTCTCATAGTACAAAAGTGCCAGAAAGAACAAGACCTATTTTTTGAAACCCTAAGTCCTGCCTTGAGGACTTAAAAGCTGTGTTTTCTTGTACCAACCAGTCTATGGTGATTCTTCACGGGGCCTTTAAAACAATAGAGAGAAAAAAGAAAAATCCCTTTTTAAGAGAAAGGCAAAAAGCAGAGCTTAAATTTTCAAGGAGGGGAGCATGAGGACACAATCCTTAAGCTTTATGGCAGTTGTCCAGTAAAGCATGGACATTTACATGTTTGTCAGAATCTTTCCTTTCTCCCTTTGGGGAATACTGTCTGTATCAGCACCAAATGAAACAGGTGCTCTTGCTCATGCCATTGATCCAAAGAGGGTAGAGGTCTTTACCTATCCCTCTATTGAGAGGCCAGGCAATCTCTACTGCAATTGAGAATGTGCCAGAGAATTATTACTCTGAGCCTGGGAGATCACATGAACTGGGTTTCTATCTCAGTAGAAATCTTCAGGAGGTTCCCTTTTTAAAATTCTGCATTTTTGTTTTTATGTAACTATTCATGTATGTTGGGCAGTACAAAGACAGTAAATGTCTGGAAATGCAAGTCCAAAAGCCTTTGGTTCTCAGACTACTGTCAGAAAGGAATTACCACCATTATAAACTTGCATCATGGGGAAATTCCAAGTCCCCTTAATAGTTTAAAATCTTTATCTCTGCTCTGCCAAAGCCATTTAGCTTAACTCATCTTTACAATCAGAATTCCTTTCCTTCATATTTTACCTTTTTTCAGTTGCATGCATTATGATAACAAACATTTCTTCACAGAACAATGTAAATAATATGTATATTATTTTCCAGTTTTCCCTTTATGAAAGCCAGGAATCATTTATCTATGTGCTAGGTCAGGATGCATTTAGGACAGAGGACGTTTAGACTAAACACAAGATGGCCTGAGGTTGAAGAATGAGTACATGAACCTTGCAAATCTTCCCAACACAACCTTTTTCTCCAGCACTGATATATCGTTGTGTATTAAAAATTAACCAGGCAAAAAACAGTATAATAAAACCTTAGGAAAATTAAATACTCCACTTTACATATATTTCTTCCTTATGCTGAATATTAAGTAAAGCCATAGGCAGGCGTTTAGGGACTATGGAAATCAGTGTCATATCAGAACTTAAAAGAAAAATAAATATGTTTTCTGTGTATCCCATGAAAAAACTTTCAAAGTAGCCAAGTTGACTCAATAAGAAATTCAAATTTGAAGAAACAATTGCTTAATTCTTCAGACACTACTGCTGCCTAAAACATTGACATTAATCTCTGTCTGTCACCACTTTTTTCCATTGCCCTGAAAGTTCTTTATTTGTGCTTCTAAAATATAGCATTTGCTTTCCTGATGCACCAGCATGTAACAACTAAAAATTCTGTTGTGGTAGTTTGGGCTTATTTTCTTGAGCTATCATCACTCTTACATCCATTTCTTGAGTATTCTTCTTTTGATTAAAGTTTTTCATTTGTTAAATGTGTAGGTGAGTTGGTGCAGTCATGTCACAGTGAGCGACAAGTTTTGATATTAGACTGCAGTGGACTGAATTTCTTTGACTACACTGGAGTCTCTGTGCTTCTTCAGGTATTCATGACATTAGAAATATTCTGTATATGTTATAATTATACATGTAAGTTATTGGGACCAACTACTAGTCCTTCCACCTATTTCAGTGAATAAATATTTCACCCATAGAAAAGATGAACACAGATTTGGTATTAAATTGTACTATGTTTATATCTAAAATTACACTAAAATATGTCTAAATATTTTGGGTAACTATGCAAATGTGTGTATCTATATGTAATGAAGAGGAGTCTTGTAACTTCTCCTTTTTTTTCTAAGTTGGTTTAGGTCATACTTGACCCCACCATATCAGTTGCAGTGATGTGTAAACTTACCGCTTTGAAATTTCAGCTTTAATTCTGTGATTTTATCTGTATATTCTATTGCCTGCTAAGCCAGAGGTCAAAACATGATCTTCATCCTTGCAAGCTGGGTTCAGGCATTGCAGGAGTTCCAAGATCTCCCAGAAGACTAAGGCCAGCAGTCACTGGTTACTGTGGTGAATGGAACTAAATCCAGATGGCCATAATTGGTGTTCCCTTGGAGCCAGTCTGGTTTAATATCTTTGTTGATGATTTGGACAAGGGGATGGAGTGTAGCCTCAGTCAGTTTGCAGATGAGACCAAGCTGGGTGGGTGTTGATCTGCTGGAGGGCAGGAAGGCTCTGCAAAGGGGTCTGGACAGGCTGGATCAATGGGCCAAGGCCAGCTGTGTGAGGTTCAGAAAAACAAAGTGCCAGGTCTTGCAGCTGGATCAAAACAACCCAGGCCGTGCCACACGCCGGGGCAGAGTGTCTGGTAAGACATGGGATAGTGCTGGACATGGCAATGCCAAGTTAATGCTTGGACTTGACAACCTTAAAGGTCTTTTCCAACCTAAAAAATTCTATGAGTCTACAGTTCTGCATAATAAGGGGTTTTTTATCATAGATAAAAAATTATGTTCAAAAGCTTCCTCCTACCAAGAGAACCACACTCCTTGTTGTTATATTCTTTCCCAAAATATCATCATTGATGTCAGAGATGGAGGATTTTTGAACTCAGATTTTTGCTTTAGTTTAAAAATAGAATATTCTGTTGGGTTTCTCCCTGAATCTCCCGTCTCAGAGTTTTTTTACTTCACATGGATGATTTAAACATTTTTTGAAGCAGTGACTACTCGGGATATTCCTCATTTGGCAGAAAAATGCTCTAGTCTGATTTTAGAGGGTTTTTTTCTTCCTTTTTTTTTTTTTTTTTTCTTTCTTCTCTATCTTATTAATATTTTGTCTCTTTGGAGTTGAACACTTCAAAAGAAAGAATAAAGAACAACATACTGCTGAATGCAGCATCATAGTTATGGTGCTTTTTTGATAAAATTCTCGAAGTTTCCTAGGTCTGACTCCTGTCTGTGTGGACTGGTAATAAGCATATGGTAAGGACATGAGAAAACACGCTGAAAAAAGAGAACTGGAAATAATACCCCAAAAAATTACTGTCAGAAATTTCAAAACTATTAATCAAATTTAGTTTTAATTCTCAGCAGAGCTGTAGAGTACTGTAAAGATGTGGTAGGGAATAAACGTGGCTTGGTGATGTTTGCGTTATAGAAGGGCTCGCTCTGGTGGCTGCTGGCAGTACAGCTGCTGCAGCAGCGCTCCGGGCTCTGCCTTCCTTGAATGTGGGCTTTTTGTGTACTTTATTCTCTGTTGGTATTTAAAATAGGTTTGCTTTTTTTTTTAATTTCTTGTTTTCAAACATAGATTTACATGGACTGTAAAAGCAGATACATCGATGTGCTGCTAGCACACTGCAAAGGCAAGTATCAGCTTAGAGTAAAAATTTTAACATGATAGTTTATATATCCTCACTGCCTTCTCAGTGCTTATGTGTTTGTTTGTTTGTTTTGCAGCTTCCTTGATAAAAGCAATGCAGTATGATGGAAGTCTTGACTCTGAAAATCCTGTATTTTTTGAATCTATTTCTTCAGCAATTGATGCCATTCAGATTCACAGGGTAAGACTTACAAGCAAGAGTAGGTGAAGCCTAGGGGGCTTCTTGGATGCTCACAGCAATTTCTTAAAGTCTGGGAAAGTCTTATTTACCAGTGAACCTTTTATGTAGAAACCTTTTATCTGTCTGTACAACTGGTCCTCAGCCTGAGGAATGCAGTTTTCCTTTTTTTGCTGCTAGCACTCTCTTTCCCATCACCATGTCTCCTTTCAAAACTACATCTCCATCTATGATAAATCCAGAGGCGCTGCGTTGTGGTGCTTTAATCTGGGCTCATTCTCCACTGGAAAGATTTATGTCATCTTATGACACCCAACACAGCCTCTCAGTGAGACAAATTTACTCACAGCCAGTTCTGCATTCCTGAAACTCCTGTTTCTCAGCCTGGGATGCTTGAAGCTGCTTCACACACCACAGCACTGGTCTGACTGAAATGCTTCTGGATCCCCAGCTAGTTTGGTTTGAGTTAGAAATCTTGTCTCTGCCCTGCACTGTACTATGCGTGCTGTGTTGGCTTACTGGTGGAAAAAGAATTGCACAAAGTGGAAGAGAGAGCTAGAGGGAGAAGGCAGGCTTGAACATCTATTTACCTGCTCAATCATTCTTATATTCCTGTTTAAAAAGACTGTAAACCTAGACTTTCCTCTTGAACTATGTGATTCTTTTCCACTGTCATGGCAGCGTAAGTGAGCGTGCATAAAAAACTGTGTGCTGTCCTGTGGTTTTATTTATGATTCAAACATGGCTAGAGCTTGGCTCACAGCCTTTTCCAAGAGACATTAAACTCACCATGGTCTGTGGTTTGGTCATTTGTCTTTTTTTCTTCACTTTGTATTTTACTAATTAAATCAGACTTGCCTATGGACAAAACCACTTTCCATTGATTTATCCAGATTAAGGTGAGTTGGCACAGTTGATCTAGTGAACTGACCAGAAAAACATGTTCTCTTCAGTGCTTTTCAACATTTTTCATTATGTTGTCCTACAAAAAATAATTGTTGAAATGGTAACTTCAGGGCAAAAATAATAGGGTTGGCTGTTATATATTTTGTCTGGGTTTGATTAGATGAATTAGAATGATTGTTGTCTTATAAAATGTCTGCAATTTTTATTGTCATTATTAACTTTCCTAACATTCTTGTAAGATAGTTATGTACTAGCATTCCCATTTTATGGAATTGGGACATGGATACACCAGGACAAATGTTCATAATGAAAAGGGAGAGTTAAAACTCAAAGTCCACTTTTTAAGGAACCGATTGCTTGCTTTTACCAGGGCTGCTATGCAAATCAGACCTCAGCATAGTGGCTTAGCAGTTTAGTCTGAAAGGCTTCCAATGCAGCCTCAAATTTTAAAATGTAATTATGAACTGTGTATATACACTGCTGATGCTTCTTCAGAGTATTCACAGTATATGCTTCAGGGATTTTTTACGAGTTCATGTGTTGAACACATGAAGATAAGGTGGACAGGAGTGAAAAGGCAGGGTGACTGCAACAGCAGCACCACCCTGTAGCTGCCAGTCTATATACTCCTCCTTTTTAAGGTGCCTTTTTAAGGTGCTGAGGTCAGTAGGACTTTTGAGTGTTAACATGATGGAATAGGCAGAATAAGATAGACAAAAAATATGAGGAAGGAGTTGGAGACTAACAGAAAGTGATTTGTTTTGATTTACATTTTGGCTTCCCCATATAACAGGAAATGGTCTTCCACTGTCAGAAAGGCAGAGCTAAGAGGGCTGTGTCGTTCATTTTCATCTCTGCTGCTGTTCAGAAATGCAAAGATGTTCTTATCTACATGCTCCAATGAATATGTTGTGTCATTCTCA
Source organism: Cisticola juncidis (assembly GCA_013400215.1). NCBI lineage: Eukaryota > Metazoa > Chordata > Aves > Passeriformes > Cisticolidae > Cisticola > Cisticola juncidis. The sequence goes on along the minus strand of VXBR01009111.1, from coordinate 1,223,040 downwards.
TCTTTATGTTTATAAATTGATATTTGCCTATTACTTTATGCAGTTAATCATAAATAACTTTTTGAAATATTCATTTTTATAATGGTGCTATTTTCACACTAGCATTTCTTCATTACCTAATTTTACATTATATTTCAGGAAAACATTATAATACTTTTTTTTTCTGTTTCTCTCAACTTAGAATTACAGCAAGTTCAGTGAACAGAGTGAAGTGTGATGCCCACCCATTGAGCATAGAAGTTTCATCTGCTCATACTCAAAATGAACTACATCATGGCTTCTCCTTCACTTTTTTTTCCAGTGGATCTCATAGATGACCTTTTGTATACCATATATATTTAGTACATTCAGTAACAACAGATTTGCCTTTCAGAAAGAAAATCTTTCAGCTGCAATCAATCAGTGAATTTTTATGCAATTGTTCTATAGTGGTTTTATAAAATATTTTTATATACATTTAGATACAAATTATTAGAAAGCAGACGCGAGGTACTGTGTTTACCAATTAGGTGTATTATTTTATGTATCTTCTATTATAACATTAGTTGTAATATGCATCTCTAGTTTTGTGTATGGAATAGAGACATTATGAATTCTTAAAAGAGCATGTCATAACTGATAAGGTATCTGCAAGAAGGCATATATCAATGCACATTTTTTTCTAATGGCTTTACTTACTCTTTCCCTTGTTCAAGACAGCCGTTTGCAGTAACAGCATCATATCACAACTATTATATGCTTTTACTTTTTGTGAAATACTTGGTTTTTAATGCTTTTTAATGCCTGCCCAGATGAATGGGAGAACTTGCAAGTATATACAGAGAAGGCAGATACATATTGGCTAAGAACACTGGATTGCCTCCATCTCTATTAGTTGTATTGTGCTATTATGTTTTGCTACATTTTCAAAGCCACAGGTATTCTTTAGCTTAGACTGTAGAGGCAAAACTGGTAATATTTTTCCAAAACTTCTTTCTTCCAGCACATTTTTTCCAGTCTGCATTTCCAGTTTGAGCTGTGATTTGTTTGGTGTTGAAATCTTCAGCTGAGGCAGCTGAAAGGTGATTGTAGCGACAGATAAGGTGTGTGCCACATTTCAGCCACAATCCTGATGTGCAGTATACTGTGTGTGAGCACACAAAGTGGGTGGAGGAATTCACAGGTTGAGTCTTTGGTTTGTATTTATGGGCTGGCAGCAATCAGACTATACTATCACATTGGTGATGGTCTATGGCAACATATTAAGGCCTTCCAGTACTGAAGGGAGCCTACAAGAAACATGGAGAGAGACTATTTGCAAGAGCACATACTGATAGAACAAGGGGGAATGGCTTCAAACTGAAAGACAGTAGGTTTAGTCTACATATTAGGAGAAAAATTCATTACTGTGACAATGCTGAGGCATTGGAACAGGTTGCCCAGGGAAATTATGGGTGTCCTGACTCTGGCAGTGTTCAAGGTGAGGTTGGATGGAGCTTTTAGCAACTTTTTTGAGTGGAAGGTGTTGGAACCAGATAATTTTTAAGGGCCCTTGAACCTCAGGACATTCTATGATTCCATGTATGATTTTTCTCCTCTTGCCTTTGTTCCCTTATGTGAACACCAGCAGTAAAATGTAAGTTGAGCAAAAAGGAATCAAGAAATTAAAAAGATAAGGTAGTAGGATTTTTTTTATCATCTTAAAAAAATCAATGGAAGCTAACAGTAAATAAATATGGCACAGCCATAATGGCCATCTTACACTACAGAGAGGAGGGAAGTACGAGAAACTGACAAATATAGGCAAAATCTAGTTCTAAGCATTCTGCTCTCAGCAGCAGTTACATGTGTATGCTTGTCTGGACCCTCCTTGTGTCTGCCCAAAGCTGCTGCCTGCAGGAGAAGAGGTGGCTCATGGAGTGACTTTTGCTTCTCTGCATAGTTAAGACATTGATAAGCTTTTCCTCGAATCTTGGTCACTCCACACTAGTAGACAATAATGGGAGAGAGCTATGGGTATTTCTGCCCTTTCAGTTATGAGTGACTCTTGTAGTTATTCCCTGCTTTGATCCACAGAGGACCAGAAATGTTCTGTACAAGTTCTTCTGAGACTGCTTTGGTAATTACTATGCAAAAGATTGATAAGTAACTGTGAGAAACTCATTATACACAGGAGAAATAAATTCTGTATATCGTCCCAAGCACATTAATTTCAGATGCTGTAGTTGATTGCAAATGGCTCATTACATCACTGGACTCAGTAACAGGCTATAACATTTGATTAATAATTTCCTGAAATAGTTTTAGTAATTTATTAACACTTTAGAAACTATTTACAATGTACTTTAATCATAGAAGCATCAATTTTATGTCACAGTTGAATGGAGATTTCTACTTAACTGCAAACTGAATAAATGAATAAATGCCATCTTTTCTACTAGGTTCAGCATTTGTTCTTTGTTGGCTAAATGTTTTTTCTTAAAATTTATAGATTAATTGATTAAGGTAGTAGGAAAAAATAGGGTCTTTAACAAAAATAGGATCTTTGACATAGGATCTTTGACTTTTCAGGAGGCTTTCACTTTTATTCTGAATGATCTTATAAATGTAACAACATAGATATTTTTAAAATTCCTTGTAGTATTAACCTTTTAAGAAACCTTCTGCATTAAATAATTAATTTTGTAGTGCTTATCAAAAAAACTTTTAATTTTTGCTGCTTTCAATGGGAATAATTTTTGCCCAGTTAAATGGCTTTTTTTAGGGATGAACATTTATCTCCCATTAGCTCCAACCTTCCAACACTGGGCTTTGGGATAATATATCTGTAATCTATTTTGCTATATATAATTAGTCTAAATAACGTTCGATTTCTGAGAGTATGCATTGTTAATTATAGTGCCTGTCTGGCAAGTGGAATCACTTAAGATAGTTGTTTCTCAGCAGAACAGTGTTTTAAGGGACATGTGAAGATAGCTACCCTTTCAATTTCTTCTAAAATACCTGCAGTGAGTTTAAGCTCTGTCAAACCAGAACTGCTCTAGAGAGCTATGGGCAGTGACGAGCAAATTGCAAATTACAAACTACTGACACAGTTTCCATTTCTCCACCACCCACCCTTCTGAGCTACTGATTTACTAAAACCTGTAACTGTGCACTGCGTGTCTTCAAACAGCAGGGATGCCATTGCCATCAGACCTCATGGACTGCCAGAGGCCACTGCCATCAGACCTCATAGACTGCCAGGACCCTGTTTCTCTGCTGGTGGGATGGGAACTACTTCATGTCCTCCCAGAGTTGATCTCTGCAAATCCCCAGTGTGTTTGTGCCACTCACAGAGTCAACTGACAAACTCCTTAATTCTTTGGTGAAGATTTGGAGAAACACTCCAAACCTTCTGGATTAAGTTTTGGAGGCAATTCCCACTATCAGTTTCAACCCTTCCCTCAATGTTTTTGTATAGACTGTCAACTGGCTTTTCTCTGGCTCTCAGAGAGCTTCACTGGAATGGAATTAAATAGGATAGATTCTAGTCTAGAGATCTAGTCCAACTGCCATTATTATAAAAGAGTATCAGAATAAACCATATTTATTCTTCTGATGCAAGAGAGCAAAGGGAGCCAAATTCATCCTGTAGCAAAGAGCCTGCACAAAGTCTGTGTGTCCTTACGGTTGTGCAGGCCTGGCCACACCATCCCAATGGAGGTGAACTACAGTCGGGAACAATAAGGGGTTTAGTTATTCGTGCCCTGCTGAGACAGACATTCATCTTTGTACCTTCAACTTCATTTACTTGAACATCACTAGGGACTTCTCAGAATAATGTAAAGTTTTATTAACTGTGGTTACACCTGTGAGCTTATGCAGTTTTAGCAGTAAGAGCAAACTGTGGAGTTCCCTTTGTCCTCAGTGATTTTTAAAGGTGCAAGAGACTGCACCTACCAGCAGAGGCTGGAGAGGAAGTCTCATTTACAAACAGGTTTCAAGTAATGAAACTAACAAGTTTACTACTCTTAGTAAGCAATTATGAAAATCTAACCATTCACTTTGATTCCTGTATGTATAATTAGATGCTCAGATTTTATCTTGCAAAATTCAGTATGTGTGAGTCACCAAGCTTTGAAAATCAGTGCTTCCATTCTGCACATTTGGTGTGTTCTGTACTTCACTGGATAACTTTCATACCCGATTGTTTTCTGCAGAGATGGTCCAGTGTTATCAGAGATTATATATTTACTTGACATGTTTAGGAATTTTTAGCTATTTTTAGGAACTTATTCTACATTTTAAATAGTATATAATGTGAATAGAGCTTTTCTTCTACATTTTAATTAGTATATAATGTGAATAGAGCTTTTCTCACTATGTAAGATTTGCTAACCAGAATACATTAAAATGGTATTCTTATAATATGCTTCTTACAGAATTTGTTTCACACACTCCAAAACAAAGCAAGTAATGAGGAAAAAAAGAGAGCAAACTGATGTTAAAGAATGAGTATAATACCAATTAAAAATTAGGCATAAAATAGGTAATAGGGAAAAGACTTAACATTATATTTATGCAAATTAAATGTTTCTAATTCTTGTCATATGTCTTTCATTTTAAAGGTTATTTGCCCTGATTCTATGATTCAAGTGTCACAAGGTCTGGCTGTAGCTGCGTTGACATAATTTATTTGACAGCTCTGTGTGTCATAAATGTATAATGTAACAAGGAAAGGTATCTTCACTGTTGAATGAAAACATTAATGTGTCAATACTGTGTATGAATACTGTTTGACATTTACTAGTTTCAAAAATAAAATACACAGTATGCCTTGAAAATATGGTATACCTATTTTTGGAAGATACTTTCTTTGTCTACAGGAACTCATAAATAAATGAAGTGCAGTTCCAGAGTGCATACTAAATGGTGCCTTCATCATTATGATAGATTTTACTAAAGATCACCTAATCTGTACGTTTCCATATGCTTTATAATGCATTTCAATATTTTTTCTTTTTCTGATTCTTTGTATTAGCATATGCAAGAATAAATTTATATTGAGATAAATTGGAATTTGAGACAATTTGTATGTAGAAGGAGGAAAATGCCCTCATTATTTCAATTCTTTTCTTTATATTCTGTACTAGCCATTTTGTTATAAGATACACTGCCTTCTCCAACCTCAAAATGTATTAAATTTTAACAATGAAAAAAAAGAAATTTCTCTACATTCATAAGTTTTATTTCCTCACAGCTCTTACATGAGTATGGCATATAACAGACATTTTTACCTCCACAAGAAATACAGAAATCTTGGTCCAAATTCTCCGGTATTGCCTCTTTGCATGCACAGTCATTTTAATATATCTTTTTTTAATTGTCATTTGCATCTACAGATGGTGCACCTCATATCCAGTTGGCACATACTGATGGCACTGCTTACATACAGTCTGTGGCTTATCCCAGTAGAGAGGAAATGATGGGCAAATCTTCCCACCGCCTCCCAATCACTGTAATGACGTTAATGAAAAATGGATTGACATATCTTTAAAAATCTGGCCTTGAAAGTAGCAGCTTAATTTTTTCAAGCCTGGTAATTTATGAAAGCATTTGCTTCTACAAATATGAATGCAACTGCTACATTTTTTTGATTTTACAGTGGTATGAAAAAGTCTAAACAATTTACAGTGCCATAAACTCCTAGATGCTAGACAGCTAAATATTCTTAACATTAATCTCAGTGACATAGGCTATTTTCTAGAGCTAGGCTATTTCCTAGAGCTATCCTTTCCAATTACACTCACACAATAGCAAGGAAATCTCCACATTATCTCACTTTGGAGTGAGATGACTGAGAAAATATCACTATTTTTATTCCCAGAATGGGCATGTAGAAGGCCAAGATCAGCTCGCACCGGGAACTTGAAAGTGAATTTGAAGTGCAACTCCTTCCCTACTGGGAATCCTCTGCTCTCACAGCAGTTCTGGAGAGCATGACATCCAAAAGCAGAGACATGGTTGCTTGGGTAATCTTTTTCTCATGTGTTTTCCAATAAAGAGGTCTTTTGTGCTGGATACATTCAAGTGGTTAATATTTAAGAACCAAGAGAATGGCTTACATTGTTGCTCTGACTGACTCGATGATAAACGTTTCTCATTCCAATTGTGCTTTTTTAAACTGTTGCAGTTTAAAATGCAGCAAAATCTTAGGAATTCCTGAAAACTCTTCAATACTGAATTAAGCTGTACCCTGTACATTCACTTAAATCTCACAAAATATATCCCTCTAATTTGGACACACTGTTTTACACTCCATTTGTGAGGCAAAATTGTCTGCTCCTTTAACTGTTACTTGCAACTGATACTTGTAAGATTTTGGGGTAGGTACTTTTTGGCACATTTGCTCTGATTTGTAGGCTCAGGTAGTATAGTAAAAATGTTGGCTGCTCATTCGGTCTGGATCAGAATTCACAACAACAGTACTGGAACTGTGAGTTGATACTACAGCGTGGATCGTTTATACTCCAGTATAAATTAATAATTTCAAAAACTCTCAGCATTTTGCTTCAAGTTCCTTTTTATATTCTCCCTGTGATTGTTTTGAAATCTCAGGAATTTTATTACTTTCTGGTTCAGCCTGGTTTCTATAGCTAAATTCTTGATTCAGAATACCTCCATAAAGGAAGATACGTTTTGAAAGAACAAGAGCAATCCTAACTTATCTGTTAGAAAAAAAAATGCACTTTTTTGGTTCTGGAGTGCTTCCAGAGTTAAAACATATTTTGGAATATTATGTTTGCAATCTGCAATTTGTGATTATTTTGATCTTATTTTTAGTAATAAAATTGCATTTAAATCTGCTGATCAGAGCTCAGGTTTGGTGCTGGCCTTACTCCACTGTTACCCTGATTTCAGAGGTCTCCAGTACACTCTGTCTTTAGTGCCCAATCCCACAAAACAGAGATGGTGACTTGTAGGTGACCCGTGATGCTCTGCAGACCTGGGGACTGCTCCTTTTGCTGCTTCCTTCAGCCTCTCTCCTAGCAGGAGACAACCTGCTCTACAGACTGCAGAGCACTAGTGGCTGCAGAAGGGATTGAAATACAAGTGGAATGCTGCAGATGCAGAGCTGCAGACCAGGGCTAAGATGCTGCTGGGCTGTGAGACTGTCATACATGGGACTGGGAGGAGAAGGGTGCTGGGGTAGACAACAGGATATGGGAAGAGGCTATACAGGAGAAAAAGATTCAAGTGAACAGTTCTGTGATATTATGCAAGAACGAAAAAACTGAAGAGCAAAGGTGCAGCTGGGATGTCAGGCTGCATGGAGGTGTGGGATGAAAGGAAGGCAGACCACAAAAATTTGAACCAATTCCTAATGGCAGGCCCTTGATCACTACACAAGGTCATTTTCTTCCAAAGCGCAGATTGCCTCACATAAGGATAATTTCCTCACGGTGTGACTGGTCCTGTTAATATGGTTTTAGCAGCATTTCAGTTACTTCATGTTAATAAGAGTTTGGGTTTTTTTCTGGAGCCAGACATAATGCAGCATTTATGGGTGCTTCATTCATGTAAGTATGAAGTACACATATTACAAAGCTCACAATTGACTTGTCAGCCTCACAGACTACACCTTTTCCGAGAGACAGGTGGTCCATAAGGACTAACAAGTGTACCCCAAGTATTGCCACCTCCGTGTTATGTGCAGCCCTTGCAAACGCTGTGCTCAAAGCTGTTCAATCATTTCTCCATCATTTTCACCATTCATATACTTCACCAGGATCCACCCAGGGTAGTGGCAGCTCCATTCATGTCATGCATCGAAGAAAATTTAGCACAAACTAGAAGTTTGCAACAGAAAGAAAGTTAAACGGGAAACTTTTTCAGTTAAAAGATTAATTCCAAGCTAGGATAACAGTTTTAGAATAACCAGTCCATTAGGACTAATCAACAGTTAGTTATAGGCAATGTTAGTAGAGTTTCATGGGGACATGGTACTCTGTGCCTTGGTGAGTGCCTCTGCTCTTGTCTATGCAGGGGAAGGCCAAACCAGGTAATGCAGCAGTTTTCAGTGCTCTCAGTGCTCTTCAGAGCTGCACCGAGATGCACTGCCATGGAGATGTGCAGGCACTACACAGAGGACAACTGTGACCCACTGAGCACCAGACAACCAAGTGTTGGTGTAGGCAGAGACATTATTGCACCTTTTATCAGGAGAGAGACACCCATGTGGCTTTGGACAGCTGCTGAATCTGTCTTTATTCATATGGTCCTCAGCTCGGAATGGCATCATCCTGCCTGCCTGGGCTGTGCACACCAAGTCGTGATCTCAGAACTTGAACCAAGTATTTCTAAATTGCCAAAATCTACTGTGCCTAAGGCTGGACTTAGCTCAGGAAGGTACCTTGACTCTTCTATGATTTCTCCTTCCTGTGGACGTTATCCTGCTGCATAGAAAAGAGAGCAACGAGATTCACTGGTGCCAAGGGCAAAGACAGCAGAGGGCATGAGCTAGCAATCGAAGTTCCTGAGGTCTGGTTCTTTGTAATGGTGGTTTAACATTAAATACATATATTGTGCTAGGAAAAGGGAATGGTACCCAGGAGTTGCTCACTCCTGTGACTTCCCCAGGTACTAAAATAGGGTGTCTCCTTTTGCCAGGCAGCCTGGTTAAGGCTTAAACTCTTTCTGGATCAGTTTTGTTGTAAGGTACCCTCTTGCTGCTTGGTCTGGTCAGATGTGGACAACTCTGGTGCCACCAGAGGCACAAGTCTGGATGTTAGGTAAAAGCAAAGAAAGTGTTCTAATACCTAAAGACATGGGCAACTGCCAAAACCTTTTGCTATGTGTTGGAGGTATTTCCTTTGCCCATGCAGTTGTCAAAAAGGGAAGAAAAAAAAAAGTGATGTATGTAAAGTGTTTCTGTATCAGTGATTTCTCTCCCATGGAACACAGCAGGTAAGTATCGCTGACAGTCAAGCATAAGCTTTTTTTTCCCCCTTTGATTTCCTGGCATTTACAAATATAAGATAGGTCCTTAATGTTATATTAACATAGATTTTTATGTGTCAATTAACAGATAAATTCATTATGAAAACTCATTTAGGAAAGGACTGACACCAGACAAAGCCTGAGGCAGCTGTGGAGTGCTGGGATGAAACATCTGCTCCATCAAATTGCATTGAGATGCTCCCATTTTTCGGCCTTCACTCCTGTTTCACAGAATCTCAAGCAGCCACTTGCCTCCTTGGGACTTACAAGTTTGGACACAGACCCACACAAAGGCCAAATGTCTGCATCAATTCTTCCATAACCAGCAGAACCAGCTAAAGCTGTCAAGATCGGTAACCCTTTGACATCACAAAAGAAAAAATATCTGTCCAAGCTACATGCCATGTTCATTTTTCATGTGAGATTTGCTTTTGTTGACTTATTTACTCAGTATTGAATTTGACAACCATCTCAAATATAGAATCTACTTCTGAAACCCACCTATTTTCTATGTTATGGACTTCATTCGCTACTTTAGCTAATGCAAAAATGCCTTCCATTACTAGCTGTGTTACTTCTCATGACATAATAGAAATTGACTCAGAAAGTAGCATATGCTGTTATCACCCATAATAGATCAACCACATCTCAAGGACTGGAAGCCAAAATTACCATTTGGCATGTCTGTAAATTCAAATATAATGTCCGTCCCAAGTAGGAAATTAATGGAATTTTATCTATTTTATAGATATATATCAAAGCTTTCACTACTGCCGTAAGAGATTTTTCATTTAGCATTTGTGTTAAAGAAATTCTCCATGGGTGTTTAACGTTGTTGAAGAGCTAGCTCATCAGGCTACAATTTGTAAAACACATCTTCTGCCTCTCTGCAGATTGTTTCCTCCACTTTGAGGTTCAGTGCTTCCAGGAGCACAGAGCTGGGAGAAGGTCCTGAGAAGCTGCTTCTCTATCTCCCTGTCCCAAGACAGGCCCATTAAACCATTTCCAACAGTTACCTCTCAGCAAAAGAGAAGGCAATACTAAAATATTATACACTTATATATACACACATCCCTTCATATACATGTAGTGTATGTCAAAAATTCTTCCCTATTGGTTGGTACTATTTATGTTTAGCTTTTAAAGGGCCAATATTACAGAAAAAGGCAATGACTGAGGAGGACCCTTATCTGAACACTTTCAGAACAGAAAACTCCCTGGCAGCAGTGAGATTTCCATGCACACACATGGCAGGATCGGACCTTTCATGAGTAACTCACTTCTAACCTGCCACTGCGGTGCATTTTCAACCAGCACACAAGCTCTGGTGGGGATTTTTCACCAATTGTACAGACTTTTTTTTGTCCTCTGCCACTCGTGTTTTTGATGAGGTTCTCTTTTCAACAGCTATGGTTTCTTTAAGGGACAAATTATGCGTCCAGTTCTGCAAACCTGTCTGCAATGAATGCCTTTAGAAATCAGTGGAGCTTTCACATGGCAGATGGCACCCTAGGATTGAGCTCTACATAATTTTGCGATATTTTAGCTGGGGATATTTTAGTGGTTTTTTCCCTATGCATGACAGCATGATTTGCTAGCTGCTAGGAAATGTCATCAGACCCTTTCTCATTCCACAGTGAAACCTTTGAATTTGTTTTGAACAAGCAAAAATGCTTTTTTTCTCTGTTGTACAGGACACTCCTATCCGATTAAAAATATTTCCAGATAAAAAGTGACAGTAGAAAGGTAGAAGGGTAAACCAGCCATGTTGTGATTCAAAATAGATGTAAAGCCAGAAGGAGGAGGAGGTTTTGTTAAAAGCCTTTAGACAAATATTCTATTATTGAAAATGCTTCCATCCCCTAAAATCCTTGTAGAAGACTTTCTAATTATTTCATTTGTGGTGTCATCTGATTTCTCCTACAATGCAATAAATGCAAAAATATGACAAATTCACCAAGTTTAGCTTTTTTGCATTTGTTCAAAAAGGATGAATTCAATGATTATTGCATGTCTGTCCACATCTAGACTGCCTCCTACAAAAACACAGCAAAAGCAAAAAAACAAGGTTTGCTTCAAACCTCTCTCTATTTTGCCAGCATTTGTCCCAGTCCCAGAAAGAATTAATTCACTATCTCTGGGCAGGCCTATCCGGACACAGAGATTGCGGTGGATTATTTTACACTAGTTTTGCCAATGGACTCTGCAGGGAACACTCTTCTTCAAGCTAGTCACACAACTGGTTAGGGGTAACAAGCCATGTTCTGACCAGCTACTACAGTGCTTAAAATGGACTTGCATCTCCAACTGATGTTTAAATTCAAAAGACCTGTCTGTGAGTGAAGTAAAGGTTACCTGGCTCCCTGGGCAATCCATAAAATGAAATAGGAGCCCTATTTGGATAGTTCACATTTCCCATTGTCATTCCCATAGAAGATACATGTAATTATGACTTACCATCTCTGGCTAATAAGACTGATTCTACTGTCTTTTTTTTTGCATTTTTTTTTAAATCTAAGCATTTATGTCTCTATTCTGAAGCAAAGCAAATATTCTGAATACATCTCACTCCATCCTAGAATTTGTAGCCTGTAATATTATTTACAGCACACACAAATACACAACTCCTTGTCTAGTTTTCTCCTTTCTGAGCTTGTGACTGATTATTCCTTTCCAATGTTTCTATTTGTTTTTATAAGGCATTCCTGCTTCTTTGACCCTTCAGTATGATGGCTACTCAACAAAACTAAAATTAATGTGGCTTCCTTGCTTCCTTCCTTATGCAACAGTGTAATCGATAATATCTGACTTCTGGAGACAGGAACTCTTAGTTAACCTTCCTAGCAGCTCTTGGCTGAACAGCTGCCAGGCATTGCAGCATGTAAGACATTGAAAATTACAGAAAAATAGTGGCTATCTTCAAAAATATGGTGATGCAGCAGTCATTTTAACAGCAGGGGATCTTTGACTATTGTTCACATTCACTGTTCACATAATAAACACTTCAGGATTTGAGTCTGGGCTATTGAAGAGAGGGTTTTTTTGTTCAAAATAATTCTTAACCATTGTACCAGTGGTATTTTGAGCCAGATACTTGATCAAAAAGGTCTGGAGCCTTAGGAGACTACTTGGACACCCACCTGAGAACTCCTTGCAAATTTCATGTGCTGTTCTGCCTGAGCATGGAAATACAAATGGGAGAAAAACTCACTAAGAAAACAGCACTGGTCATGGTAAGGGATCATGGAGGTTTTTTTGGTTGATGTGTTTTTTTCTTTGGTTGGTCTTTGTTAAATGATATTGTATCAAATGGAATAGAAAAAGTTTTAAGAAAGGAGAAAGAATAGCAAAGATTTTGCTTTGGCAGTTGAGAATCATGAATGTGTTTTGCAGCTGGTAACCAACACAGCCAGGGAGGAAGAGTGCTCATTGTTGCACCAGTGACAAGTCAGTACAGGAAGAGTTAATAGAACACATTTAGAAAATTAGGGAAACAGGACCTTAAGGAAGCACTCTAAGGCATAACATGCAAAGCCATTTGTGCTAATCAAAGAGGCATTGCATACTTGGCTGACATTTGCTTTAATTAAAGACTTTCATTTTTGTCCAGCTCCTCCACAGAGTTCAAAACTGTGTAGCTGAACTCTAAACTGTCTAGTATTTTGTGTCGAAGGTCTAAACTTTTTTGTCAACAAAGAAATCAACGGATTATGCATTCCCATTTTTCAAACTCTGTTCAGCCAGTGTAGGCAAACTCTTGCTTACAGTCCCAGACTTGTAGACCCTATGTTAGTTCATGAGGATGAAAAGGGAATTAATTTTGTTACAGGATTACAACATCCAGTTTAGCATTCTTTGTACAAACTTACTGAACTAGACCAGCAACTTCCTTTATACATTCGCTTCAAAACATTCCCATTTCCTCAATATACAAGCACTCCTCTCTATTTTGGAGGAACCTGTTTATTGTCATCTAAGTAGAAATCTACACATACACATGTGCAATATTCTAGAAACAGGCAGTCTCTTGCTCTCCTTTTATAGTCGGAAAAATAAATTACGTATTCAATTATAACTTTAAAATTGATATAGCCATTTAAGTTTTTCTCTGCCAGAGCCCTTAATAAGTTTAGTTAATCTAACTTACATCAGAATTCAATCACGAAGGATAGAAAATAAGAAATACTTACTATCAGAAATAATGTTTTTTTAAATTTTTAGTAATAATTTTTATTACAATTTTTTTGTGGAGTCACATCTGGGATAAAGGCAATAGCGTTGTCTTCTCCAGTCTGAGACTGGAGGGCAAGCAGGTCTTACCATGGCAAAAAAGGCAGAGCATCCACGAGATCACTTTATCTGCCATCAAAGAACATCTTCAAAAAAGAGCTGAATTTATGGATTGAATCCTTAAGAAGAGTTGATGTGTGAGATATTCCCCGCCTTGCCTTATAGATGAATTCCAATAGTATCCAACAGCATCCCAAACTAGAGATGGCTAAAGGGAGGCTAAGTATGTCAGAATAAATTGATTCTTACATTTTATTCTGGAAAAACCCCTTTATTTTCATTCTTTGAGAAGGGATTGAGGAGGGGAAAGAAACTGTTTTGATTAAAAAAAGCCCCTTGTTCCAGCAGCTATACTGACTTGGTACCTGGAACATGAAAGTGAAGTGCTTTTTATCCACCAGTAACAGAAATAATACTTAGTTTTTATTTGAAATTTTGTACTATTAATTAAAAGGATGAACATTTTTTAATTCTTTTAGTAAAATTTCATGTTAATTGCAAAGAGTTTTTCATTGGGGGGGGGAGGCAAATATCTTGATACAATGTTGCCGATTTAGCCTGATGTAAATGAGAATTAAATCCTTCCATGTTGCTAGAGAATGACAATGATGTAAATGAAATTATAATCTACCAGGGAAAAGCAAGTTTAATTTATGGGAGATAAGAGCCTCAGTGGCTGTTCAGCTGAAAACCCCTAACACCCTTCCAAAGGCACAGTCTGAGTTGCATCCAATGTTTTAGCTGCCTACAAGATTTTAATTCAGAGGATGGAGCTGTCTTGATCAAAACTTCTGTGGTGTTGCATTTCCACGCTGTTATCCACTCCAGGAAATGCTAACACAGGCAGTCTGTGAATGGCTGACACTGTTTTAATGTTTTGATGCTGTTCCATTAGCTTAAACTGAGCTTTTTTTTTTTTTCATTATCCATTAACAATAAACAGCAACTTGGTTAATTAATCCATGTATTTCATGGATTAATTAATTAATTTCAATCCAATATTTCACGGTCAATATTGGAAAAGGTGAGATTTGGTCAGTATTTTGCACATAATTCTTACTAACACTGGAACAACAGACCTGTAAAGTTTCTCTACTTCTTTGACAGTGATTTTGAATAATGCACAGCTATGCTTGAGATCTATTAACAGAAATATATGCAAAATAAAAATGCTCTTAACCTAAGAACAGAAACAATGCTCTATTTACACAAGATGCTTATAACAATAATATTGATTATGTAAACAAGGCTACCATTTTTGATTCCAATAATTTGTTAGTATTTTGGGAGATTTCTGCTGAAAACACTTTGCAGTCAACTTGTGTTAGCAAATGTTTTAAAAAGCTGAACTAAAACTGAATAATGAACTCTATGGGTATTTCACCAGCCAACCAGACCTGTGACTTGCTATCTGAGAGAAACAGAAAACAATTTTATGAAAGAGCTTCCCAACAAAGTTGTAATTTCATTATTCTAAGATACTAAATCTATTTATTTTGAGCAAATGTACAACGAAAAAAGTAAAAACAAAATTGATTTATTCTTTAATTGGTTTCATTTGCTATCCTATTCAAATGCATTGAACATTTTGCTATACATAAAGGAGATTTTAATATAACATAAAATCCAAACGAAATATCTAGAATTATAACTGGAATCTCAAGAATTTTTACAATTTGAAATAGAGTGATTTTTATTTTGCTAGACTGATAAGATTGAGATTAGTCTACAACAACACTAGATAGATTGCCAAAACAGATTGTTTCAACCAGCATGTACTAAAGATTTCTGAATTTTTTATTTAATGAGAAATGCCAGAATTTCAGCTCTCCCCTTAATTTAATTTGAAGGAGAAAAAAAGAGAAATTATGACTCAAAAATTTCAATGGCACTGTGTAATAACAGAAATTAAAAACTATGAAAGTAGATGTTGGGAAATCGTGGTCTATGAGGTTGCATGAAGACTAATACTTCCTATTAAATTAACAAATCTGTATATCTGCATATGTTAAATAAAACCAAGGATTTTGGCCTAACATTTAAAATATCTGGGGGTTCACTGTCTGTATTGTGTTACCTGGTGGAGTATATTTATCACTTTTATGAGGGCACATAATTTATACCTACTCTTCACTTGACCTGAGCCACTAAAGCAAATGGATTACCATCAGTTCAAGTCAGTTTATACAAAGACCCTTTTCACTGCTCCAGCACAATAACCTAACAAAGGCCCCACATAAAAGACTTTGTAGTGTATTTTTGGGGTACTTGGTATAATTTTGATCTACTTCAGTATACTCTGCATACCTCCTCCGTGTTGATATTATTTGCATTTTAAGTACAATGGACTTTGTATAAAACTACAGAGGAATGAAATCAGGAATTAAAGCAAAAAAAAGAAGAATCCCTTCAATGCTTTCATTTGTGGTCAGTCACCACTGTACTCCCTCTCATTTCTTTTGAGATTTGTAGCCAAGGCAAGCTCTATGGCCATCTGTTTTTAATCTCTACTCAGGATGATAGTCTGTGGATCAATGAATTCTAGCCACAGTCTGTAGAGAAACTGCAAATCTTTTTGGGATAATTTCCAGAGGATAACAATATTCACAAGAGACTTCTTTTGCCTTCCTTATCTCCAAGTACAGTTTTTCATAAAAGAATGGTACCATAGCTGCCTGTTCTAACAATTGCTTCTATCATGATGCATTATTGCCAGCAAACTAAACAATTGAAGTCATAAATCTTTGAGCTTTTACCTCTGCTATCACTGCCCAAAGGAGATTTTGTAAGACCCAAGTGAGCTAAAGAGAGTCAAATGACTAAATTCAGGAGGGTGAAATGGGACAGAAAAGCTTTCCTTCGAATATATTGTCCAGATTTTCTTGCAAGAAAACATAGCATAAAAATAAAGCTCCTTCACAAATCTGAAATTAAACACAGTGCATTTGCTTCAGTTAATGCCCATCAGACACCAGCCATACTGACAGAAACGAACAATTCTACTAACTGTACATTACATGGAGAAAAACATACAAGTAGAAAATAATAACTGCTATTTCCTGTCCTGACGTCCATTGACTTGGCATCTGCTGAGGATCAAATGCAAAAATGCATACGCTAAGAAGTGTTAATCTCGCTGGCTCTTGCACAGTTCAGTGCTGAGCACTCCCCTACACTCAAACTTCTGTGCACAACCTGCAGCCATCCTGCCAAAGCCAGAAAACACATGGCTTTTCAAATCCCTGACAAGGTCTGCACTGCTGCTGCTTCTCCCCTCCTCACACTGAGGAAAAAGCAGAGAGAGTATCTGGGACTGAAGGAGGTACAGGTTCCCCAGTCCCAAACTGAATTAACTACTGGACTGGTGGACAGCACAATACTCTTTACACAGTTGGCTGAAATCACCTGACTCTGAAGGGTCACCACCACATAAGCAGGTCCATTTCTTGCAGAGGGGCATCAAGGCATGATAAATCAGCCTATCAAACTGCTCCAAAGGAAAAATAAATATGCAGCAATCCTTTACCCTTAGCTCTCGCAAGTGAGCTTTGTTATTTCTTTCAGAAATCTGTCCAAACTGAAATTGGCATAAACTCAGGAAATTATTTCTGATCTGAGGTTCAGGACTCTTATCTGAGTTGCATCATTGCACTTAAAAATCACATCCTTGTTGATGTGCATATCTGTCTTCTCAAATTATTGTTCTCTATGTGATGTGAGTTGCAGTATTCTTATCTCTCTTGAGAAAAAACAAAGCTATTTTTTCAGATTCTTGCAATATTTTTTTAGGATGTTGAGATTCTGCATTTTAAATATGAACAGCTGAATTCTCCCCTTAGATACATAAATGCAATTCCCACTGAAATCAATTAAAGCTGTCTTGAAATCTCACAGAGTATCCTTAACTTTATATCCATTTATATCTTGAAAGTAATTGGACATACATCATGTGAATTGTCTAATGGAAGGATGAATCACCCCCAGTTCACTATCTGGAAGGAGAGTTTGGACACTTGATACACAGCTTTTCAATTCCTGTAAATTTTCAGAACCACAGCTTCTCTCTACACCTCCATTTGTATAAAATATTTCAATTTCATGGTGCTAATCCACTTTTTTGTGAGCTTTATTTCGATTTTCTGCCAAACAAGGAAGAACTATGGGGAAAAAATAGTTCTTAAGTGAGTCTACTCTCATATAAAATATTTCTGCTCTACAATATTATGGGGAATATTTTAAAACAAAACAGACTTTATAAGAAAACAGCAAGGCTGTGGTATTAACCTGAGAAGTATTTACAAGGAAAATTACTACAGTGATGGAAATTCCAGTTGTTCTAGACTAGTACTTACCCCATCCAAGTCAATAGATTTTTTGCCACTGATTTTTGTGCTGGACAGAGTTTCACTCTGCTCAAGGGCTGGGACTTCTCTCTTGCCAGTGGAATCTTTAGAGCATGTGAGAAAAAAAATGAAATGGAATTTTCTTGAAAATAGTATTTCAAGAGGCCATAGAAACACTGATAAGCATGTTGCTTGTTCTAGAATGACTTCTTAATTCCAAACCATCTCTAGTTTCCATTGAAAATAAATATAACACTATACAAATATAATACTCCATATTAATTGCAAAATATTTTTCTGTAGCAATTTCTGAGGTATTAATTTCATTGTTTAAATACAAGTATTTTCTTGGTTTTAACAACTTTAATACTGATTGAAATGAAGTTAGGCTTGGGTGGAAAATCCACTTTTAAAGACGTATCTGGCTGGAAGATATAGGTACAGGTCAGAAGCTATTAGAAGCCCTTTTAGAAGCCTGTGTGAAGCATCATCCTTGGGAATAGGACTGTGAGGGTAACTGGGAGGCAGCATCTGGAGCCAAGGACCAGGGGAAGCAGCTTTCCTGTCTTCTTTCCATTTCCACCACAGACCCAGTTAGCTTTAGCTTTATGTATGAAATTGCCTTCCTGACCATACTTTTAATAGGAGAGCCATAATTTTAATTAAAAGGTAATCTAAAAGAAACACCATATTTTCATAGAGTAATAGACACTTGCTGGCGGCAGACAAGGCGTTTACTGAAATGAGATTTATCTTCAAAGCAGACGATATCGATCATACGCTATTACAATCACAGCACTGTTTCTTTTACCAGGTGATGGATGGTGAAGCAGTGATCTTGACTGATGGATGTCAGTACACAGGAGAGACAGTGGTTTAATGTATTTTTTCAATAGCAGACCTCTGCACAGTTCAAGTCATAACTGCCCCTTCTGGGGGCCAGAAAATTAGGATGATTTTAAAATGAGAAAATAATGGATATTTCTTCCATAGAACAAATTTTCCATTTTAAATACCATGATTAGTCTCTTTCTTAATCAATGGGCTTATAAGGACTCAATTACAGTAATTTTAAGTTATTTCAATTTTTTTTCCTGGAAATTTTCATTAATAAAGTATAACAGAGAATAAAGAATACTCTGTTGTTTTTTTTTTTACATTCAGCCTCAGAGTTTCACCCAAGATCCATGAAGTGTTTCTATGTTTCCATGAACACGGAGTATTCCTGCTGCAATCACCTGCTTGTGTATTTTTGGATGTTGACTTCATTTGTCCATAAATTCCCTACTGGGACTTCTGGTTCCTCTCTCCTGTGGCTATGAGAATCTCAATTATCTCTTAAGATCAGTGATGAATTCTGTGTGTATCTTAAGAGGTGGGGGATCTCCCTTCTTATCTCCTCTTGGGGTACAGCCCTGCCTAATCCTACTCGGTGATCCATTTGTTTTTCAAAACATCCACAGTTCATTCATCCTTTCTCAACATATAAAAAAAGTATGTGAAAATACAATTCTTTAGGAAGAGTGGTGAGAAAACCCAGGTTTCTTTTATGTTGGCCATTTTGTGCTGAAAGCTGTAGGAAGGATATCTTATTCAATAAAATGGTAAGAACTCTAACTATGGCTTCCTCACCCCTTTTCATTTTTTTTCCATTTCATTTTATGTCTTGCTCCTGAGAACTTGTTATATCTCACAAATCATGGGATCTGCTCTAAATATTGTGGTTTATTAGCTTTCAAAAGTTCTGCCCTAATGATGACACAATAATACTGGGTAAAATTAAGCACTTTTTCTTAATTATTTCTACTTCTTTGATTAATTTACTGAGACTTTAGAAGCTGTAGAATTTTTTTTTTCCTGTGGCCTGTTACATATTATGGTGAATTGGAAACCTTACAGAAGACATGAGAAGTTACACTCATCACTGTTTTCACAAGTCTGTTTGGTTGGCTTCAAGTCCTCTGTACTTTCAAAGAAAAATAGACATAGAAATGACTAAAACATTTTTAAGTTTGGAAAAAATATTTTACAAAATAGGGTCCGTGATAGGTCTGGCACTGTCTCCCCAACGTAGATTTGTGCTGCAGGTACCTAATGAAATAGTGCTGCTAAATTCAGTGCTTATATTCCCTTAACAGGTGATGAAAAAGCGTAAGGGGCTTTGAAGCCCTCCAGAGGCAGGTCTTTTCTGGCAAGTTGAGGCATCTAAATGACCTCCTCTCTGAGGGCCTGAAGGGGAATCTGGGATTTCCTACTGATCATACAAGATACAAGACAGATTCTGCAGTTCAGGTTCCCTCGTGCCCAAATGCTGCATCCCTCTTGCACCTGTTGTAAGAAGGGGAGGACACGGGCAGGGACTTTTGCCTTTCACTAGGCATTTTCTTGGCTCGCATCTTGCTCTTTAGTTTTACTCTGGCATCAACCCCAGCTGGCGTGGGCTTGTGTTGTTGGTAGGTTTGCTACCGTGGGGTATAGGGATGGATCGAAGTTTGGGCATGAAATGAGGAGCTGGGATACAGTCGAGAATGAAAATGGACCTTGCCTTCCGTTTTTCACCTGTGTTCGCCGCCATGCTCTCCAGGATTTGCCGTGTCGGTGTTTCGGGGCCCATGGAGCGCCTTGAGCGGGCTCTCCCTGCGGGCTATCCCTCGGCAGCAGCACGGGCGCTGCTCCTGCCCTGGGGCTCGGGCAGCTGCCCAGCCCCGCAATGCCGCTGTCACCAGCCGTGTCCGGCTCCTGCCGTGTGCCAGGTGCCGGGACGGGCCCCGGCCCGGCTCCCCC